>OX465295.1:134085470-134646974 GCA_949987735.1 Leucophora obtusa | reverse complement strand
ATGAACGAAATGAACGAAAAGAACGAATAATGGTGAACGATGTCTATCGTTCAATGAACTGAACCGTTCAAATGAACTAGTTCGTTCATGAACGACACAACTCTACTATTTTGGTCGTTTAATTTTTTAAATATTGTAACTCTTTGTAAGTGTATATTTTTGTTGTTTTTATACATAGGTTGTTTATACCAATTGTTTTGATTTTTGTGTTACAGTGACTAACAAAAAAATTACTTATTTTTGTATATTTTATATTTTTAAGAATTTCCTGAAGATGCCCTCCAATGTTTGAAGGCGAAATATAGAAAAGAAATAAATACAATTTATTGCTAAAACAGACCTTAAGCTTGATTATTTATTTAATAGTATTTATTTCCAATTCGTATATAAGAAATAACTGTAAACTAAAAAAACATCAGCTATGGTAAAAGTTTCTAGGAATTGCTCATATACAGGCGCGTATACAAGGGGGAGGGGCTATGGGCGCTAAAGCCCCCACCCCCTTGAGGACCAAAAAAATTTTTTTTTACAAATAATGCTATAATATTAAAACAAATATTTCTAATTTTGGGATTTTGTGTAGATTCTTGGATTTTAGAATTTGTTTTGTTCAGGAAACCTGACAGATTCTACATTTTTCAAGAGAAATTCTCAAATTTTTTTATAATGAGATTTTTTTGTGGATTTAATATAAAATCATCAACCAATTTATTGCAATTGAACAAATGTTTTGAGGCATTTTACTGAAAAATTAATATTTAGGGCCAGTTTTATTGTGAGATTGATTTCAAACAAAATTAGGTAGGAAATATTTAAGAAAACTTACGTGCGCTACTATTAAACCTTTTAAGTAAACTTCTTAATGAATTTTTTAAATTTAGTTGTGTTAGGATGGCGATCTCAATCGTAAGTAATGCTCAGAAACACCTTAAAATCTCGTAAAAAATTCACTTAAGTATTCGATTTTATTTAAGTTTTACTATAATATCGGCTCCCATATTTTTTGATATGAAAAATCTCATATTCTAAAACTTTTTCCAAAGAAATTCCTTTTTTTAGACTTTTTATCGTAGAAAAACATAAACATAAAAAATTTTAATTCTAAGACATTAAAAGATATTAGATTTGGGGTCATATTTTTATATAAAAAAAATCACACATCTAGGAAAAAATTACCCCATTTAATATATTTTTAGTGTTTTTTCGTATTATTTCATAGAAATTGTAAACAAATTAAATATCATTGCATATTTTCTAGTGTTTTAAAATTTGTTTTTATTCGAAAAAAACTGGCGTTTTTAAAGACTTTAAGTTCTTGAAAAAAAATTTGGGTTGAATTTGACAAGTAAATACATGTAATTTTAAAAACTACTAGTTTTTGGTTAAGTGTAAAATATGTTAATTTTAATATAATACTTAATACAAAAAATATTTAAATTGAAAAAAAAAGAATTACTTTTAGCCTACACTGGGAGAATTGTCTGCAAGATGTTAATGATTTTGCGCATAAAACCAATGAAGTTTCATTGGAACTCGTCATTGAAACTTTTATTTAAATTAATGGAATTTTTCATAAAATGTTCTGAAAAATTTAATTTTATTTATTAAAAGTATCATACACTCAATGAAAAAGTTTCATAAAACATATGAAGCTTTTTCATCAATTTTAAGAAATTTTTATTCGGCAGAGCTCTATCACATATCCGAATTTTATTAAGATCGGAAGGAACCAATTGAGATAGTTTCCTCGTTAGTTGTTTAGTTTTTTAAATTTAAAGTTTTTTTTTTTAAATTTTCGTATTGAAAACCTTTAAAATTATAGGACATTCTTCTTGTAATATTATTTTCTTATTTAAAAGTTCCAACAATTATGGCCAGTTTTATAGTCAGAAGAAAGATCGATTTTTTCTTTTATACGAGTATTTTTAAGTAAGAAATTTTGTGCTCAGATAAATTTTTTTCTTAAATAATAAATTTTCTAAGATGCTAGTTCTGACAATAAAACTGTCCTTTAAGGACTTCTTCTATATTAAATCTATTATATAAGGAAACATTCTTGTGTTCTCAAAATTTATTTTTTATATTCTATATTGGATATAAAAGTTGTTGTAAAATACTCACAGACATTACAAAAAAATTTTACAATTTCAGGCATATTTATTTTTTTTATTTATTTATTTATTAATTTGAAGTTCCGTACACAAGACTTAGAGTCTCATATTGCAGTACAGAACTGATTATTTGTAGAATTACAGAAATTGTTATTAAAAATTTAAAACTAAAAAATAATAAAATATAATAACTTTATAACATGTATCAAATTAACCCTTTCAGATCCAACCAGCTGCAAAAATTTATTGATTTTGTAATTTTAAGGTAAAATGGTATTAAAACTATTAAGATTTCCTGATGTCAATTCATATTTTATGAAACATAATTTAGGTAAAAGTATAATTGTGATTTTTGTCTAAGTAAAACTATCAATATTGAAAATATTTGCAACTTTAAGAGAAAACATCACATCACACAGTCGTGTATGCTGGGTCTAAAAGGGTTATAGTCAAATTAAAAACATAAAAAATATCATAAAAAATTAATTAAACATTCAAAGTATATACTCATATAATTAATTAACAGACTAAATCAAATATAGTTTCCTAATTCGAATAAGCTCATAATTTTATTTTTGAACTGAAGTGCATTACTTATAACTTGAGAGTTATATGGAAGATTATTCCAGAGACGGGTGGCGTATAAAAAGAACTGCCATTCGGATATCAAACTATGATGTCTAAAAGGTATCAATCTTTTCCCCCTATTGGATCTCGAAAATCTCAATCGTTCGTATAAATGCTGTGGCTGTTGGGTGTATATAATCTTATGTAGGAATAGTAAAATTCTAGTTTTAAGGAGATTATCAAAACTTATGCCATACAATCTTATTGAAAACGCTGAAACCCTATCAAATCGTTTCAAACCATAAACATATCGAGCGATATTATTAAAAACGACGTTAAGTTTCCTTTTACTATGTGTGTCACAACTAGCAAAAATTTCACACCCATATAAGAGAATAGGTATTAAATAGGTTTTGGCAAGAAGTATCCTAATATTTATTGGCGTGAAGTGTTGTGTTTGCCAAAGTGTTCTCAACATAGAATAGGTACGACCACAAGCATAATTAATATGGTCAGACCATGTGAGAGTATTGTTGAAATATACTCCAAGATTCTTCACGGAGTCAACTATTTCAATTGGTTGATCATTAAGGGTTATGACAGGTACAACATTAACTATTGTTGAACGCTTTCTAATAACTAGGCATTTAGATTTCCTCGGATTTATACTAAGACCATTTGCCGAGGCCCATATAAAAATTCGATGCAATTCACGATTCAGATTGTTCACACATAAATCAATGGAAGTGACCTTACAACTAACGTGAAGTTGGACATCATCCGCATACATCCTAGACTTACATATCTCAAGTGTATCCGGAAGATCATTTGAGTAGACTGAGAACAGAAGAGGTCCAAGAATCGACCCTTGAGGCACACCCCGAATTACCGGGAGTGGGTTAGATTTAACATTGGATGACTCAACATATTGAGATCTACCTCCAAGATACGTTGAAATTAAGTTCGTAGCGGCTTGGGAGAAATTAAACATTCTTCTTAATTTGAAGCATAAAATATTATGATCAACGGTATCGAACGCTTTTGAATGATCCAAAAGTACTAGTAGAGTGATATTCTTACTATCAATCTCTTTTCTAATTTCCTCAGCAACATCCACTAGAGCACTTGTGCAACTATGTTTTTTACGAAAGCCGGATTGTCGATCAGTTAACAAATTATTATTGTCTAAGTATGTACTTATTTGGATATGAATAAGCCTTTCAAAAACTTTAGAGAGGTATGGCAAAATCGCGATTGGACGGTATTCAGATTTCGTTTTAGGAATAGGAATTATCCTAGCATTTTTCCATTTGATAGGATATAGGCTGGAGGTAAGAATGTTATTAAAAATTAATGTAATAAAAGGAAGTAGACTAGGAAGAAGGATTTTTATGAATCTTGGGTGTATACCATCATCCCCAACAGCGTTGGACTTAACAGATAGACAACTAGATAGTACATCACATTGGTCCACGACATTAAACATAAATTCGTCACTTTCATGAACAACATTGTAGTCATGGTAATAGTTACAGTCAGCCTCGACCATGGGTATGTTCAGGAAATTTTCATTAACTGAATCAACATCCACAGAAAACGGTTCCTGACTAGTGACTTTACCAATACCAATTTCACGAATAGTTTGCCATGTTCTCCTAGAACCTAAGGCGGAAGAGAATTTGGCAGAATAAAAATCTGATTTAGCCTTTTTAATCATTCTGTTCGTTTCCCTTCTTGCTATATTCATATACTGAGAATTTTTTTCATACCTGAATCGTCATTGTGTTTCCTACAAAATTATTTAATTATAAAATTCTTTTTACAAAACAGAACGTTAAAATCTTGTGATTTTTTCAGTAGAAAAATTTGTGAATTTAGCGATATTTTCTCTTCAAAAGTGTTCGGATTCTGTGCTGCGATTTCGTAACTTATTTATTGCAAAATTTGATAGGTAACAAAAAAACTTGTTGAATATAGAAAAATATATCGTTAATTTATTCCAATAGAAAATTCTTCTACAGTTATGTTAAAAATGTTTTGGTTAACCAGTACATTTTCAAAACAACTTAAACTAAAATTAATTTTGTTGGTGCTTCTTATAAAAAAATGACAGAATTACCTTTATGTTTACCTAACCGACAGTTGCCTTAAGTTTGATATATTGAGAAACTCATTAACTAAGATAGAGGACAGCACTCACGAATCAGCTTTTTATAAAAAAAAACTAACTAAACATTCAGAAAACGTCGAAATGGGATTTAACAGGTTTTCCCGAACAAGTTTTTTGTTACGTTTTGAAAGAACTTGGCAAACCTATGCTAAAACATTTATTAAAACTTCTACTTCTGGTTCACAAAATATCTATAGATATGACTACCGTAAAAAAATGTTAAGCCCCCCCCCCCCCCTTGAGTGAATCCTGGATCCGCGCCTGCTCATATATGTAAAGAAATAATTTCTAAAATGTGTCATGAAAGGCTGAAATAAGGTCTCTTCAGATCTTTTGTTCTAAAAATAGTTATTTTCTTAGGCGCAATGGCGACCTGTTTTTATATATATGTATTTATTTACTTTAGTTATTGCGCGGTAATTGAAGTTTTTTCGATTCCCGAAACGTGGCAACCATCGTACCCTGCTGTCGGCATGTACAACTTTAATATTTTACTTATTTTATATGTCTACTAGCGGGCGCAGCCCGCTACGTTGTTAGCGTGCCTTAAAGTTTAGGGGGGGGGGGGCTGCGCCCCCGACAATTTTTTTTTAAATTCGCTTTTTATTTAAAATACAGTTTTTATAATAAAAGCCTTCACCCAGCCACCACAAATAAATAATTCTGCACAACAATGGGTTTAAAATAAATAAATATTTGATCACTTTTTCTCATGAAAGTGGATTGTTAGTAATGAATCCATAATAAATTGCAATATACGTGTGTATGTTAAGATAATTTGGTAAAGTGCGAACTTAGGTAGATAGACCCGTAAGTAGTTTTGTTCATTTGTGTTTTGAATGAAAATAAATAACGTAAAGCAGGGTTGGAAAGCATTTTATAATATTAAAAATAGCGGGCAAAGCCCGCTACGTTATTAGCGTGTCTTAAAGTTTTTTTTTTAGTTCCAGTTTATGTAAAGGTAGACCTGGCAATTCAAGTAAATTCACAAATTCAGTTGGAAAATTTACTGCGTCGGTTTCTTCCACCGGTGCTTCGTTACATGAAGTTTAAATATCGGAATATATAAGTTCCATTTCTTTTCTAAGGTTTTTTCTCTTTTAGAAAATTTGTTTAACTTTTTGGAGAGTATGTTTCAATGCTACATAAGTTTCATATTCCGTGGATAGTGTTTGAACAGGTAATTCCCTCTTCAATTCCACTCGTTCAAAGTTTATATCCATTTCATTCCATATGTGTAGTGTTTCAATTCCACTCGTTTCCTATTTAGTTTCATAATTTTAGTGTTTCATATACACTTGTTCTTTAAGTTTTAGGTTTCTAGCTAAAGACGCAGACGTTAAGGGGGGGGGGGGGCAATTTTCCCCTTTTGAACCACCATTTTTACCACATACTCCAAGGAAAACATATTATATATTACAGGTTTCTAGCCGAAGGGTTCGGTTAGGCCATCAAGGGGGAGAATTATTCCGTTTTTACCCCTCCCGGTAGGAATTTCCAAAAATTCCGTCTTAGAGGACGTCTGCGTTGGAGGAGGAACCTACTACATACATAATTTTAGGTCTCTATATCCAGCAGTTTGGCCAGGCCGTCAAGGGGGAAGTTTTTTCTCTTTTTACCCCTCCCGGTATGAATTTCCAAAAATACCATCTTAGGGGACGTCCACGTTGGAGAAGGAACCCAAATACCGAATTTAAGCTCCCTTGTTCCAGCAGTTTGGCCAGGCCGTTAAGGGGGAGACTTTTCCTGTTTTTGACCCTACCTGTAGAAATTTCCAAAAATCTCATCTTAGCGGATGTCTACAATAGAGGAGGAACTTTAATACCAAATTTCAACTTCCTACCTCCAGCGGTTTGGGCAGGCCTTTAAGCGGCACTTTTCGCTTCATTAATCCCCATTTTTGCAATGTCCCTGTCCAAAAAGCACCTTCCCGGTAAGTGAGCCCATACTCCAAGTAACATATGTTTTACATTTCAGGTTTCTAACCAACTTTTACTATTTGTGCCCCTCTCGGTAGGAATTTCCGAAAATCCATCGACAGGGAATTTCAGCTTCCTAGTTGCAGCAGTTTGAGCAGGCTGTCAAGGGGGACACTTTTTCTTTTTTTGTCCCTCCCGGTTGGAATTAGGCTGGAAGAGGAACCTAAGTACCGAATTTCAGCTTCCTAGTTCCAGCAGTATGGACAGGTTGTTAAGGGGCAACTTTCCCTTTTTGAGCCCCCATTTTATAACGACCCTGTCCAAAATTCAAAAAAGTATCTTTCTAATAAGTTAGCCCTTACTCCAGGGACCCACATTTTAAGCTTCACGTTTCTAGACGAAGGGGTTTTTACAGGCCCCCAAGGTGAGGCTTTTCTTCTTTTTGCCCTCCCTTTAGGAATTTACAAAAATTCCATCTTCGCGGCTATCTGCGATGGATGAGGAACATTCATACCAAATTTCAACTGCATTGCCTAAGCGGTTTCGGCAGGCCGTTAGTGGGGACATTTTTCCCTTTCAACCACCATTTGTACTATGTTCCTGTTCCAAAATAGAAATATTACGTTGCCGGTGAGTTAGTCCTACTCCAAGGAATACATATTTAAAATATTAGGTTGGCCAAAAGGGATTGGGCAAGCCGTCAGGAGGAGACTTTTACCTTATTTCCCCTCCCGATAGGAATTTCAAAAATTCCGTCTAGGCGGACGCCTACACAGAAGGAGGAACTCACATACCGAGTTTCCTTTTGGGATATCCTGTAGGGAATTCCAAAAATACAAACTTAGTCGATGTCTACTACAGTGGAGGAACCTTTATACCAAATTTCAACTTCTTACCTCCAGTGGTTTGGGCAGGCACTTTTCCAATTTGTGAGACTGTTTTTGGGGAGACTTTTCCCCTTTTTGCCCGTTCCGGTAGGAATTTCCAAAAAATCCCGTCTTAGCGCACGTCTATGCCGAATATCAAGAAACCTTGTTTTAGTGGAGATATCCGTGGGGGGAGGAAAAAAAGCAGTTTTTTTGAAATTATATATTATTTTAAATGGTACTTTTTGGAAAAACGAAATTTTTTGGAAAAAGATACTTTGTTTTTACAAAGTACATACTTTTTTTGGAAAAGGTATTTTTTTTTTAAAAAGGTGTTTTTTTTGGAAAAATGTATGTTTTTTGGAAAAAGGTACTTTTTTTGGAAAAGGTACTTTTTTTGAAAAAGGTATTTTTTTGAAAAAATTTATGTTTTTTGGGAAAAGGTACTTTTTTTGGAAAAAGTACTTTTTTTGGAAAAGGTAAATTTTTTTAGAAAAAGGTAAATTTTTTGGAAAAAGGTACTTTTTTTAAAAAAGGTCCTTTTTTTTGGAAAAAGGTACTTTTTTTTGGAAAAAGGTACTTTTTTTGAAAAAGGAATTTTTTTTGGAAAAAGGTACTTTTTTTGGGAAAAGGTACTTTTTTTTGGAAAAGGTACTTTTTTTGAAAAAGGTATTTTTTTGAAAAAATGTATGTTTTTTGGGAAAAGGAACATTTTTTTAGAAAAAAGTACTTTTTTTGGGAAAAGGTACTTTTTTTTGGAAAAGGTACTTTTTTTGAAAAAGGTATTTTTTTGGAAAAATGTATGTTTTTTGGGAAAATGTACTTTTTTTGGAAAAGGTACTTTTTTTTGGAAAAGGTAAATTTTTTTAGAAAAAGGTACATTTTTTGGAAAAAGGTACTTTTTTTAAAAAAGGTACTTTTTTTGGAAAAAGGTACTTTTTTTGAAAAAGGAATTTTTTTTTGGAAAAAGGTACTTTTTTTGGAAAAAGGTACTTTTTTTGGAGAAAGGTACTTTTATTGGAAAAAGGTACTTTTTCGGGAAAAGGTACTTTTTTTGGAAAAGGGTACTTTTTTTGGAAAAAGGTACTTTTTTTGGAAAAAGGTACTTTTTTGGAAAAAGGTACTTTTTTTGGAAAAAGGTATTTTTTTTGGAAAAAGGTACTTTTTTTGGAAAAAGGTACTTTTTTTTTGGAAAAAGGTACTTTTTTTGGAAAAAGGTACTTTTTTTGGAAAAAGGTACTTTTTTTAAAAAAAAGGTACTTTTTTGGGAAAAAGGTACTTTTTTTGGGAAAAGGTACTTTTTTTGGGAAAAGGTACTTTTTTGGAAAAAGGTACTTTTTTGGAAAAAGGTACTTTTTTTGTCCCCTTTTTGCCCCTCCCGATAAGAATTTCCAAAAATGCCGTCTCAACGGACGTCTACACCGGTCGAGGAACCTACACACCAAATTTCAACTTCATAGCTCCAGCAGTTTGAGCAGGCCGTCAAGGGGGAGACTTTTTCCACTTTTTGCCCGTCCCTGTAAAAATTTCCAGAACTCCCGTCTTGGTGGATGTCTACGATAGTGGAGGAACCTTTATACCAAATTTCAACTTCCTACCTCCAGCGGTTTGGGCAGGCCATCAAGGGGGGCCTTTTTCCCCTTTTTAACTCCCATTTTTACAACGTCCCTGTCCAAAATTCCAGAAAGTACTTTCCAGAAAAGTTAGCCCATACTCCAAGGAACACATATCTTAAATTTCAGCTTTCTAGCCAAAGGGGTTTTGGCAGGCCGCCAAGGGGGAGACTTTTCCCTTTTTTGCCCGTTCCGGTAGGAATTTCCAAAAATCCCGTTTTAGCGGACGTCTACGCCGAAAGAGGAATCTACATACCAAATTTCAACTTCCTAGCTTCAGCGGTTTGGGCTGAGCGATGTTGAGTCAGTCAGTCAGTCACGTTATTCTTTTATATATAGAAGATTATTCTAAATAAATCATAAATATTATTAAATATTTAATTTTTTTTTCAATCACAAAACTTTTATCTATATTTAACGATTTATGGTTTATATAGATAAAAGTTTGGTTTTTTATATTATTCCATTAATTCTGACAAATTTCTTACTTGTTGCATTTACCTAAATCCTAAATCTCAACAAGAAACAATAAATTAGTTTTTGAGTAGTGTGGTAATTTAACGGAATGTGTATATCAACATTCATACCGCACTACTTAAACACATATAAAATATTGTAGTATATAAACTTGAGGTAATATAATACTCATATATCAAAATATATATCCTGTTAAAGAAAAAAAAAGTTTCTCTAATCATACACATACTTACTACATTTATACTCAAGTCACTGTATTAGCCAGAAAATTTAACAAGAGTGTTAGAAATATAAAAAAAAATATATATATGGGTGAAATCAAAAAATGTGATAAATTTTTGGGCCAAATTTGTGAGAAGCAAAAAGTGTTAATATTTCGGTTTTTCTTAATGGAATCAGTAAGTTTAGTCATTATAAACCTAATTGCAAAAAATCTCTTCTACAAGTTGTCGCAATAACTTTTTTTGCACAATTTTAATTTTTTTTGTTGTAACGGAGTTTACATTTCTGCAAGCAAAAGATATAACAAAAAAAAATTGCGTACGAATTTTCTTCAATTTATGTATTAATTTTTAGTATTTGGGTTTTCAACTTGCTTTCCAATGATATATAATTTGTGTTTATCAAATTGGCGGTTTCGCGAATAAAAATACAATTCATTCCGCGAAAAAAATTTTTTTTTTAATTTTGCATTTTTGGTCTTTTTAAATGCTTTTCAAAAATATAAAAATTTTTAAAATCCAAACAGCGGTTGCGCAGTTACAAAATAATATATTAAAAACATAACATTTCGCGATCAAAAAATTCTTAAATTGTGTGAAACAAATTAAATTTGTCAAACTAATGTCAGCAATGACTCGAAATATCGATTCAAAACCAATGAAATACAAAATCAATCGTTTTTCGCTCCAGCAGCTTAGGGTAAAAAACTGATAAATTTTTTTGATTTGACGCAAAATTATTAGTTAAATCGTCTTTTGACGCATAAATATTAGTTGAATCACCTCTGTTTATGGTTATTTTAAAATATTTTAAACATTTATCTACATTTATTTGTATGAAATCTGATGCAAACAATTGTGGTTACGGAGTTTACAGTTACGGAGTTTACATTTGGTTACTTTTTTCGTTTTTTTTCAGAAACGCTTTGTCAGAATTTTTTTTTCCGAAACAAAATCACATGATGCCTACAATGATAATGCAAATATGACATTATTTTTCTTACTCGTTAAATAGTTGGGTGTAAAAATTAGGAACGGAGTTTACAACATTTTTTCAAATCTTATTAAAGACATCTTTTTCATCTCGAGAATGTTACATGCTGCAGCAAAGCTTCACGTCTGTTATACTGGATGATTACTTACAGTCCAACGATCATTTGAGTATAAATAACATTATACTTTTCGGAATATAAATAATAGATAACTCCAAAATTCTGGTATATGTATTTTTATCAAAAATTATGACGAAAAATCGTTACAGAGTTGGAGTCGTGATAGCTAAGATATACGAAAAAGTTTGTAAAATGTAGTAATTTTTATTAAAAACGGCACTTTTCCTCTTCATAAAAATTCTTACAATTAGTGTTTAGCTTTATTTGTTATTAAAATATAAGCTATTAAAGTTAAAAAACCTTATGAGTTACTTGTTACGGAGTTTACATTTGGCCTATAAAATTGGTCACAAATTTTATGTATTAACCAAAAATTGGTCAGATTGTTATAAATTTTGTACAACAGGTGACAATGCGCTGATATATATCGAAATATGTAACTCAAATGTAATCCATGCATTAGAAATTAGGTGGTTACACGGTTTTTATCACATTTTTTGATATCACCCATATATTTTCACGATGTTATGGATAAACTTTAACCAAAGTGTGAAATTCTTAAAAAGAATAGCTGGAAAAAAGTGTAAAAAAGAAAAACATTAAGACAAAACAAGATAAAACTATTTGAAAAAAGATTTTTTTTTTAACAAAATATCTAGGATACCTGGCTCGTAGCTAGGAATTTATTTCGGGGGGGGGGGGGGGAGCTTATAAAACTTAAAAAAAAACTCGTTATTTTAAGTTAAGTGTGATCATTTACCTTTTAGGTAAAGTTCAACAAAATGAGAGTAAGCACAAAATCCTCTATCTAAATGAAAACATTACCCAAAAGTACGGGAACGCACAAAATCACTTTTCTAACCCAAAACTAATTAAAAGAAAAAAATGAAAATGCGTATAGTTTTAGTCTCAAAAATCGCACAGAAACACATATTTTTTGCATTTAAAAGTTTTTTGACTTCGTTCAGTTAATTTTTATATATAGAAGTTTTATTTTGTGTATTACTTTGCTTAATTAAAATTTAGAATTTTCATAATGGTGTTATTTGTTTATCATTGCACCAGCTGTCCCTTTTACAATTTTTTTAATAGTAAAAAGAGAAGTTAATAGTAGACAGACGCAGAAAATTTTATAAAAAAAAATTGGATGTAATGCTTTACAAACTACTTCTTTCACTATTTCACAAGTATCCATTAGTGTATTTTTACTGCTTTTTTAGAAGTAATTCTGAACAACTTCAAAAAATCACTTCTTTCATTGCATCCAAAGTATCCGTTAGTATATTTTTACAGCTTTTTTAGAATTACTTCTGAACAACGTCCAAAAAATCACTTAAGTATTGCTTCTAAAGAGTAATTGCTCTAAAAGTGATCGTAAAAATTTATTTTCGTATCATTTGGCATTTCCAAACAGGTGGTTAAATCGAACCCGCGATTTCCGGCGGGGCTAATATTTTTTTATTTTTTTGATATTCTATTCATTTTTTTTTAATTAGCGTGTCTTTTAATCACCTGGATTTAGAATTTTTCATACAAAAAATGGATTTATTAAATCAAAAAAAAGCTGGATTTAATAAATCCACAATAAAAGCACAAATATATGAAACAGCCTATTAATTTAATGTCAGAAAAAAATACGAATAAAAATTAAAAGAGAAACAAAAATTTTGAAAAACTAACAAATAAAAGGTTTTTCTTAAATTTTTTTTAATGAAATATGTTTAGAAAAAAAAAATTACACTTCACCAAATACATATTTTTCATCTTGGACATGGAGAAATAGCTCAAATAGAAATGGCAATTTTTCACTCTACAGTAAGTAATTTAATTAAATCCTATTAGTAAATATTAAATATTGCAATGGAATTTTTCAATTGTGTAAAAATATAAATTGAAGTGATAAAACTGAAAAGGCAGACTGTTTATCGCTGTTTTATGTAAAATATAATTATAAATTAAAAGTTAAAGTAGGACAATTCATCATCGAATTCGGTAATAAAAATTAGCGTGAAAGAAGTGTCGGATAGAAAATTTTTTTAAAATAGGAAGAATCTAACCCCATCTGTTGAGCACTTTTAGAAATACTTTTTGGATTTATTAAATCCAAGTGATTAGAAAAAACGGCTAATATTTATAATTAATTTGTTTAAATTCAATATTTTTTAATTTTTAAAAATATGTATATATAAAAAAAAATGGTGAGAATTTGCCTTTTATGCACCTGTAAAATTAGTACTGAAAACAATATTGAATTGGAGTGCACCTTTTACACTTGTTTAATAAGTACTTTTATTGAAGAGAATAACGAACAATATCTCGCAGTAACAAAGTGGTGTTTTTATGTCACTCAACTTTCATATCAAAGAATATCTCAACGGTAGAGCTCTAGATTAGCAATCGTGAGGTCGCAAGTTCGATACCCGATGGCGGCAATAAAAAACTTTTGTAAAACAAAAAAAATATAATTTTTTTTGCGAAGAATTTTTTTTAAACTTTTAATTTGTGAAAACGAGCTTTTTTTGCACTCGTTCAAAAAGTACTAAAAAAATCATGAAGTTGGAATACTCCTCTCCTATGACAACTCAATGTTAAAATCATTAGTGTTTATGTTAAAAAAGAAGTACATCTAGATCATCAATTATAGTGCTTATTCTACTGCTTCCGCATCTCTTTTTTTACTAGGGTTTTATTACAATTTTATAGATTATAGGAAAGGTTAAATATTAAAAGTAAATTACATCATTCTTATTTTGATTTCCAATGGAGTGAGCCATTCCAATAAGATCTTGGCCTAATTTCAAAGCGCAACAATAATGTCAAGCACGATGGTTCCAACGCGAAATGAAACTAAAATTCCAGAGGATTTTCCAAAGTTAGCTCGGTTTTTTATTTTATGAATCGCATTCACGAATAAGTTAAATTTCAACTGTTCTTTTCGGTTCTTTTATTTTATTCGGAATTATCAAACAAACCACTGACATAATATAATCTTATACTGATAGAAAAATTCTGAAAAAATAGCAAAAAAAAAAAGGTACTACCCTAACCCTAGTTAAAAGGGGCCCTGCACAGAAAGCTTTTTAAATTAGTAAATCCTGTTTGCTAAATATTAGTAAGATAAGTAGGTACAGCAAAAATGCACCTGTTTTAGTAACATTTGAGTTAAATTTCATTTAATTGAATTGCAAATTTACCTTGCTAATATTGGCTAAAAAAATATTGCTGAATATTAGTAGAAAAAAAGCAGTAAAGAAATTGTTATTTATTCAAAAGTTAATTTATGTCTAAATTTAATTGAGTTTAATACAAATATCGAACACCTCTGCAACAATAAACAGAAATATTTGCTATAAAATAGTAGACTGCTTTCTGCAGTGTAGATTTTCTTCGCATTAAGAAAAACAAAAAAAAACTAAAAATTTGAAGTTCTTTGTGATGGTTTAGTGAACTTATTTCCATTTTGCCATATTGTCATTTTCGATTTACTAAAATATAGATGAAATTTTGTAAATTTAACAGATTTTTTATTGCTGTTTGTATCTTTCTAATGTTTCTAATGCTTTCAAATGTCTAACAGATTTTGCTGGATTCAGCTGTTTTTTCAGCAAAAATTTTTAAATACGTTTATATCAGTGTATGAACAACTGAAAAAATTTATCGAATGATCGAGTGAACTACAAGGACACCTAGTTCAAAAATAAAATTGATTGAAAAGAACTGCGAACTGTAATGCCAAATTCTAGTCATTTTTTTCCGATTGTTTGTTTGTACAAAATGTTTTAATTTATGTGAAAATTTCCGGGTGTCCTCACATTTTTACTCACTATTTCTAATTTTTTTTTACGATAGACTAACACTCAGGCGATGCCCCTACTTATGCTAGTGCATTGTGTTAGAACTAGGAAAATAGAATAGATTTCGACAATTTATAACACCAAACTGCTAAAAACAAATAATATGAATAAAAAGCAACTGATAGTGCGTCTTTGTGACGAGAACGTGATTAAAATAGACACATTTTTCAAGAGGCCATCAAAAAAACACTTTGAGGGTTTTGTTTTATTAACAGTGTATTTTCATTTCGCGTTTGAAACATTGATTCTGACCGCGGTGATCATTTTGCAGGATCTTCTAAAACCGCAGAATCTAGTTTTGTTAAATATACTGCAAGAAGCTTCTTGGGACAAATACTATGTATATATTTAATTTACAGTCACTTCCAGAATAAATTTCTTGCTTCTCCTAAAGTACGCTTTTTCATGGACAGTCAATAATTTTAATTAAAAAAAAACTTATAAAAAGCCAACATTATAATGCTTAAATTAGGGTGGAGAAAAAATTGTAAAATGTCGAATTTTGCAAAATGATTACCAGGGCAAGGACTTTCATGCAAATGCATGTTTGTAGTCAGTGGCCTAAAAATGATTTTGACCAAATACTTTTCCGAATCAAAGAATTTGCAAAAAAATGGCATCGATTTGTTGTTGCATATTTTGTTATAAATGCATATTTTTGCATACTTTGCTTTTAAGTGTATATTTTATTGCATATTTTATGATTTTTATTGCATATTTTGTACATTATTGCATATTTTTTTAATATTTTTAAGTATGAAATTCGATTTAAGAATTCATACTTTAAAACAAAAAAAATTCTAAAGAATTTATTATTTGGAAGCTCTGTTGGTAATATAACACTACACTAGAAAGAGAAACACATAGTATACAATGTGTTGTCATCCACTAACACATTTTTTATAGATGTAATTTTAAATTAACGTTTTCGGGCGTTATTGCTCACAAACAGAAAGTTGAAAAATTTTATAAAAATTATTTTAAGGAAACTTGTCCCCGAGCATTAATTTCTGCCACTTTTTTCTCTGAGTTACGAAAGTGAGTACGATTTTATAGTACACATATTTAAGTTCTATTTTATAATAAAGTTTTTTCAGGTAAAATGCCACACACAAAAATATATTTAACTATGGAGCAATTCCATATGAAAGCGATCACCTTTTGGACGACCCCTCTCCGATTCTAAAATAAATAGTCTCAATCGATTGCCCAGCAAAAAATAATGTACCTACATATTTTTTTTTTTTTTTATAGTGACTGGTTTAGTGGTGGTGTACACCACTGTCATGTGACAAAATTGAAGAATTCTTCATAAGGGACCTCATTGAAAGTTGTTTAAAAAAAACTACTAAAGCGAGTGATAGCTCGTTGGAAAGGTATTGAATCAGGCTTTAATTGAAAAATAAAATTTTCCTAATTTTTCTCAGAAATTTACCTTTTTTCCCATGAAAATTAAATTTTCCGATTTTCCACAAGAGCTCCTAAATTTTCCGGCCATTTTTTTTTTTGGATTCCTCATAATTTTTGCTTTAAGAATCAGCAATAAAAAAATGGGCCCCGACTCCTTGTTTGGACAGGAGAGGAGCATTTAAGAGACCACCTTGTTCTCATTGTTTTTATATTTTTTATAATTGAATTATTTGTAATTATTTAACATTGTTTTATTTTATTATTAAAAATACATTTTAAAAATTATTTTACAATTAAAAATACATTTATGAAGAAAAAATCTTTCTTATTTTGCTGCTTATACTTAATTACAATATTTATTAAAAATTTCAATTGTCTTGGCATCATTATAAAATTAAAGTAACTTTAAATTTAGCACGTCGGCAGACAAAGAGTACCGCTTTACATTAATTGACATATCAGAAATATTTGGTATAAAGCAATGAAACTTTTGCGTTCCAGTTATAGTTTTGACATTATTATATCTGTTTTGAATTCGTCGCTCCATGGCATCGTGTTCTTTTTGAGTGCATAAAACTGTGTTAATGACAATTTCCTTGCTTTGAATCCACGAAAACAAATGTTGTACATTTAAGATCTGGTCAGTATATGGCCTTTGCAAACTTGCCTTAGTCGCCATGCGTTTTAGGGTTCCCCCTAACGCATCGCATGGGCCCTTACCGTGGGACGTCGCAAAAAAGTGCCACTCGACCTTGCAGTTTTGTTCTTCTTCAATTATGCAAAGATTGTAAAAATTTTTTTTATTCTTGTACTGAGAAGCCGCGCCGTCTGAGAAAAACGTTACTTTGTCGATTGCATCGAATTTTGATCTTAAGAATTCAAACAGTTTCATTTGAAATAAATAAACGGACACATAATTATGAGCTAAACTCTCCGCGACAACAACAAGGCTTACGGTCTGTAGTTCGTTATCTTCGTTTTTGAAATAAATGCAAAAAGGATGCACCGTGCACTGGTCGTTTGCCCAGTGATAAGCCTGAATTTCATCCTGAACGAGAAAAGTGTAATTCTCGGCAAAGTCGCTTATCACAATGAATTCATTTTGGGCTAATTTCTCCTTACTTTCCTTTAGAAATTTCGATTGCATCTCGGATATGAAATGGTGCGCCTTCAGTTCATTCAACTTGAATCCGAATTCCTCGATGAATTCCGGAATCTGCTTTACCACGGTCTCAAGGGAACATCTGCCGCTGCTAATTATCCACTGTTTGAAATGCACCTCCTGAATTAACAGCTGTTCAAACTTTTTCGCCAAATATTGCTCTAGCTCGTCAATCTTCGGACAATTGTCGCATTTGGACAGATGACAATTTTCCGTGGGGTATGCGCACAACGACTTCGACAGGAGGTCCCTATATGTTTCAATTTCACCGTGAAATACTTTCAATTTCTTGCATGGAAAGAACATTAATTTGATGTTTTGATGAAACATGCAAACGCAGACTGAATGCGTTCCGTGCCTGTCTAATGCCAGCACGCATTCTTTTGGTCGTAGGATGGCAAACTTAGAAAATCCCACTTTTTCTGCTGGGTATTTTTCTTTGAACTGATGGTATGCTTCGGATAGATTACATAATAATAATCTGCGCTGCTTGTGTACTTTTTCTCCATCTTCACGTGTGATAACATAGTCACGTGTACCTGGGCAGGCGCGGCTGTTGTCATCAGTAAAAATCTTGAATCAATTTCACCGTTGCTTCGCTGAGGGTCCTTGAGCCAAATTTCTTGTATCGCTTCGATACATGAATGAACGATGTCCACTCTTGTTAAACGGATTGCAGCAAAATTTATTCATTTTACTTTAAATTGTCTTTACAGCTTCACTCTTTACTTTACAAAAAAAACACTTTAACACTTTCATGTTTAGTATTCAACTAAAATTTGACTCAGAGTGTGTGAAGTATTTATATTTATTTTTTGGTAAAAAATAGGTAAAAAAAATAAGCGATATTTGCTTTTCTTTAATAGGAAAATTTGCGTGAACTACTGGTCATAAAATGTTTTTTAAAGAGGGACTTAATTGGTTACTGCCAATAAGCCGACCACAGGTCATAAAATGTTTTGTAAATTTTTTAAATTACCAGGTAATAAATATTTCGCCATATTTATGGAAAATCCGTGTTTTATGACTTGTTTCTGCACGTGTCATTTTAGGCGAAATATTTATTACCTGGTAATTTAAAAAATTTACAAAACATTTTATGACCTGTAGCCTCAGTCGGGTTTGGTGTGCCATTACATGCCACTGCTGCTATTATCCATGGATTTATGGCCGATCTTGTGAAGGCAGGCAGACCATATTCACTACACACTAGGGATGCCAATCGGGATTGATATTTGAAAATCCCGGGATTCGGGATTTTGTATGAAATCCCGGGATCCCGATTTCGGGATTCCGGGATTTTCGGGACTACAAGATTTTTCGGGATCCCGGGATTTTACGGGATTTCGGTATTTTTCGGGATTTCGGGATTTAAATTTTCCTTTATTTGTAAAAATTTTTATGTTATGTAACTAATTTTTTTTAGAGAATAAAGCGTTTTATAATTATTTAATAGTTGTTAATAATGTGGTACATTTTATGAATATTGAAACATCTCAGTCAGAAATTGACAGTGGTACAAAAAATCAAGTACCTGCATACCACTGGGTAACCGCGATGTTAAAAATAAATGACTGGCAGAACACTCATTTGGGACGCTTTGCCAGTGTTTGCAAAAATCGTTTTGCCAGTATTTGAATTACAAAACATCACGGCAGGGCCAAAAAAAGATACATATAAACTTTTTTTAAATTTTATTTTGGAAAATATAATTCCAAACCACCTATTTATTGGTTTTGGCAGCGTTTTTCCAAAGTTAAAAATTATGTTTCTCCAGTACTTTTCCGGCGCTTTTTGAACTGCCGGTCCTTTTGTTTATTGACGTTATCATATTGGAAATGGGAAAGAAATTTTTGTCAGTACCTGTACCACCTGTTAAAATACCTTGCCATCGCTTTCCCGTTTGTATTTTTCTGGCTGGGATAATATATGAAACCTGTCATTAAGTACACTTGCGCCCAGTATTTTTTAAGCAGATTTTAAAACAGATTCGTTGCGATAACCTTAACCACGTGTAATCGTGTAATTACAGCAACAAAGTTATTTAGTTATCTTCATCAAATGTTTTCATGGAAGAATTCAAACTTACAGTCCCAGCCAAAATTAGGTTTCAGAAATCGAATTTCGCTTGGAAGAATAAATCGATAAAATAAGGAACAAACTTGATTTTTCGCATGAATTACTCAAAAACTTAATATTGTTTACCAAAATGTCAAATTTTTCTGCAAAGTCTTTGCATAGTTTACTCGAATAATCTACTTAATTTATAATTTTACCAATATCTTGGCATCAATTTCTTGTCAATATGAGAAAATTCAAGAAAAAATGTAGGTAATCTAAAATTGCTCACTTTGTTTATTTGCGTTCATATTAATATTAAAAAATAAGAAAATCCCGGGATTTTTGAGAAATAATCCCGGGATTCGGGATTTTGCCAATCCCGAAAATCCCGGGATTTCGGGATTCGGGATTTCCCGTTTGGCATCCCTACTACACACTCAACTTGGGGCTCTTAAAAAAAATTGATTTTTTCTTCATAAATGTATTTTTAACTGTAAAATAATTTTTAAAATGTATTTTTAATAATAAAATAAAATAAAATAATCCCGAGTAAAAAAGTTTTGATATAACCATATATTATTTTATATAATTGCATATAGTAACTTATAGTTACATATGGCCACATATGCTTTTAAATTCAAGCATATATACTTTTATATAGACATATATTAGATATTTTTTCCACAAAGGTTTTAATATGGAGACATATGTGATTTTATATTATTACATACTGGCCTACATATAATTGCATGTGCTATATATAAGTACATAAAGTAACATATTACAGATATAACTACATATAGGTTTATATATAATTTAGTATGACACTATACATAATAATATAAAACTATATGTGTAGCCATATAAGAAATATTTCATAATTTGTGTTAGATATGATTATAAATTGACGAATAAGAACCCATATATAACTTAATATGGTTCCATATCTACAATATTTCATGATTTCTTTAATATATAACAATATTACGTTCTTTATAAAATCATCTATAATTATATATCATCCCACATAAGCAATTATTTCAAAGTGATTTTATATAAAACTATATAAGGTCCATATACACATGTGTGCAATATAATAGATACATTCAAATTTTTTCTAATTTTATTCTCGTTGCCTTTATTTTTAAAGATCAAAATAGTGGATAAATTCACCCCAAAATGCGAGGAAGTTGTTCAGAAAATGGTGCAGAATTTTAGCGTGACGTCTGTTTTTGTATTTTGTCACTTGTTTTAAGTAGGCGTGGTTTTTAATGAAAAATAAGCGATATCGACCTTCTATCAATTTACATAGTAAAATTTAGCGAGTACTGATCAGTTCTGTAAAAACTGTATATTTTTGAAATTCCTATAATATTTCCTTAAGTCTTGCATTATTTTTTTCCACAAATGGTATCTAGACTTAAAATGACAGTGCCTTAAATATAACTAAATTTTTCTTGTTTGTAGCGATTTTAAAATAAAGTTAACAACACTGAAATTCAAACACGGAATGCTTTATACTACAACGTAAAAAAAAAGTTTGTCTGATTTGTTATATCGCGGTAAGTATCAAATAAGGCCATTCAGTTTAAAGTTTTAGTGTTGTTAACTCAATTTTAAAATCACTAGAAACAAAGAAAAATCTGGTCATGTTTAAGGAGCTGTCATTTTAAGTCTGGAGACTACTTGTAGACAAAGATAATGCAAGATTTAAGGAAATATTATAGAATTTCCAAAAATATACAGTTTGTATAGATCCTACCAGTGCTCGCTAAATTTTACTATGTAATTTGATAGAAGGTCGATATCGCTTCTTTTTCATTAAAAGCCACGCCTACTTAAAACAAGTTACAAAATAAAAAAACGGCCATTACGCTAAAATTCTGCACCATTTTCTGAATAATCTCCTCGCATTTTGGGATGAATTTATCCACTATTTTGATCTTTAAAAATAAAGGCATCGAGAAAAAAATTAGAAAAAATTTTAATGTATCTATTATATTGCACACATGTGTAAAACCGTATTATATTATATTTGGTTCTATATTAACAATGATTTTGAACTAGTTTTAGATTTAGTAATTACTAGGGATTGGCGCGTGACTAGAAATGTTCGTGAGTCACGTTATTCACACGTGATCGTGAGTAATAATTAAATATAATTCGTACTTGATTCGTGCGTGAGCGTGAATAAGAATATATAACCCGTGCATGATTCGTGTGTGAGTTTATTTTTTGCATCATATATTTTTAGTAATTTTTACTATTTTGTAATATTTTACTATTTTTTTACTATTTTTCTTATATCTTGGTTATATAACATAATCCTGTTAACTTTAAAACTTCAGTCTTGTTAACTTTATTTTAAAATTCCTAAAAATAAAGAAAATTTTGTTCATGTTTAATGCACTGTCATGGTAAATCTGGATAAAATTAATCTGGATAAAATTAATGGAAGATTTATCGAAATTATAGGATCTCCAGCAGACTATTGGGTTAATCATTATATTTGGAAATTAATTACACATGCAATTACACAATTACATGTAATTGTAATTGTAATTAAAAAAACAATTACAAGTAATTTGTAATTGAAAATTTTCAATTATACATTACATATAATTGTAATTGAAAAAATGTCAATTACAATTACATTTGTTCGGAAAAGAAATAATGAGAAAAAGCACAAGTGAGGGGTCAGCTCAACATGACGTATTCTTTTTATACTTATCCACGCCTATCCAACCTATCCCAGTCAGTTGTTTCTACAAAATTTTAACAAAAAACACTTTAATTCTAAATGAAATTGAAATTTGTAATTGAAAATCACTTTCAATTACAATTACTTGTAATTGAAAGTTTTCAATTACAGTTACATGAAATGTAATTGAGTTTTTTTTTAATATCAATTACATTTATTTGCAATTGTAATTGAAATGCCCCAGGTCTGATCTCCAGATATTGCATATCTTTTTTATTTAAAAAAGTAATTTTTATATATTGTTAGATGTGGTCATATATAATATGATCTAAAGTATAAGGTAAATTTTTAGATATAATTGTATCAAACTCTGTCCACTTTTATAACATTTTATATAATTTTATAGAAAAAGATATAATTTGATGTAATTGGATGAGGACAAAATTCGGATACAATTGTATCGAATTGCATAAAATTGTATCATATTGTACCAAATTGTATACAATTGTATACAATTCGATACAATAAGATACAATAAGATGTTCTCATTTTTCGGATATAATTATATCTAATTACATAAAAGATTATATATAATTAAATATAACTTCATATGGCTCCATATCATTTTTTTTACTTGGGATGTTAAATATTTACAAATAATTCAAAAATAAAAAATATAAAAACAATGAGAACAAGGTGGTCTCTTAAATGCTCCTCTCCTGTCCAAACAAGGAGTCGGGGCCCATTTTTTTATTGCTGATTCTTAAAGCAAAAATTATGAGGAATCCAAAAAAAAAAAATTAGCCGGAAAATTTAGGAGCTTCTGTGGAAAATCGGAAAATTTAATTTTCATGGGAAAAAAGGTAAATTTGTGAGAAAAATTAGGAAAATTTTATTTTTCAATTAAAGCCTGATTCAATACCTTTCCAACGAGCTATCACTCGTTGCGATCGCTTTAGTAGTTTTTTTTTAAAACAACTTTCAATGAGGTCCCTTATGAAGAATTCTTCAATTTTGTCACATGACAGTGGTGTACACCACCACTAAACCAGTCACTATAAAAAAAAAAAAAATATGTAGGTACATTATTTTTTGCTGGGCAATCGATTGAGACTATTTATTTTAAAATCGGAGAGGGGTCGTCCAAAAATTTGCCAATTTTGATCGTTTTCATATGGAATTGCTCTATGTGTATTTGAAGAAATATTCAGTGTGTTCGTTTACTCGAATTTCTTACTACTTTTACTACAATTGCAAAGTTTTTTTTACTTTTTGTATTGAATTTTTCCAGCTGTAGTAAATATAGTAATTTGTAGTATGTAAACAAACAAGCTTATTTTAACCGATACCTGAATTTTTACGTTTATGTTAGTTTTTAATAAATATATTTAAAAAAAACATTTATTTTTAATTGCATATTTTTTTGGTTTTCAGTGCATATTTCGTTATAAATGCATATTTAAGTGCATATTTTCCATTTTATAGTGCATATTTTAAGCCATATTTTCGATTTTTTAGTGCATGAAAGTCCTTGGCCTGATGATCACCCTATAGCAGGGGTGGCAAGACTTTTTTCGCTGCGTGCCAGAAACGGACAATTTTTTTTTCGGTCGCGTGCCACCTTAATTTTAGTTGTCTTTTGAAGGCCCTTTTTAAATTTGGAACATTTCTCTTAAAAATGTCATCGCAGATGTACATATTTGTCAGCGCTATGGATAACCCCCAAAACGAAAAATTAAATAACATCGAAGAAATGACATAAAAATGTTTGACAGTTATTTAATTTTTGGGGGTTTATTTAATCTTTAAATATTGAGATTATTTTATTATGAAAAAATCCCTAAGGAAATAAAATTCAAACAGTTTGAACTTTATTGCCTTTTATTTTTTTGGGGGGTTATTCGATTTTTGGAGGTTATATCATATTGTTAGAAAAAGTTAAATTATTGGGCGCTATCAATTATTTAAGTACACTCAAAAAAATAAGTTAGTAGAAAAATTAGTAAAACGTCTTGTATATCAAGTGTACTAGTTTTCAGCAATTTTTTTGCTGAAATTCCGTTTTCAGCAAAAATTTTAGTTATATTTTTTTAACACTAAACTAATTTTGAACTAATGTTTTACTTATTTATTTTGCTACAAAAATTGTGCTGATAACCGCATGCATAGCGTGGACGACAATCAGATAGACAAGATGTAGATGTCGCAGCTTGTGTGGAAACGGAAATGACAAGAAAAGAAAAACAACTCTACACATATTCAAATTTTCAGCAAATAAATTAACTAAAGTAAAATTTCGCTACAAGTTTTTTGACTTTTTTTCAGTCTACTAATATTCAGCAAAAAGTATAGTGATTTTAGCAAGGATTTTTTTCATTTGCAGTCGACTAAATGTCAGCAAAACTTTTGCTGAAGATTACTATTTTTTTGGTAAAAATCAGCTCGCTGATTTTCAGCAAACCTTTTGCTGAAATTACCAACTTTTTTGCAAGCACGCTCCTGACTAAAAATTTGCTGACACAGCAACATTTTTTGCTGACTTTACTGACTTTTTTTTTGAGTGTACATAAGAAACTAGTAGAAAAGTGTGCTTTGGGCAAAAATTTGATTTTGTTAAAATAAATTGTGCGGTTTTTATCATCATAATAATGAATAAAAAGCGAATATTATGTATATGAACAGAGAAATTTCTATTTTAGATGAAATGGCTCTGCGAAACACGATAAAAACCCAATTTCAAATTCCAACAAAGGGGGTTATTTCATTATGTAACTTATTTTCAGCCTTTATTTCATTGAGAGCTATTTCGTAGCACCTATTTTCCCTTAAAAAAACTTAATTTTTTAGATCCAATTTTATTAAAATTGTTTTCCATTTTTGTGCAATTTTCTGGTACTTTTTATTTCTCTTATTATGAGGCGTTTTCTCATCGAAACATTTAAAATTCTTTCAATCTAGAATTTTAGAAAATTTCCAAGAATTTTCTGATAATCGAATTTGCGAATTCTGTATTAACCATATTTCCTTAAACAAAAAACGGTGGCAGTAAAGAGTTTTATTCATTTAAAAGACGATTTACAAGCTCTAAGAAAAATTTCACCATTATGGAGTTAAATCACACATTTTTGCAGCGAAATTTAACATTTACCTGAATTTTTTGCTGATCTTCTAATAGTTGAAGTTTTTTGAAAATATCCAACAAAACGTTGCGTGCCACCTAAAATCCACTTGCGTGCCATTATTGACACGCGTGTCATATTTTTGCCAGCCCTGCCCTATAGTAACAGCTTGTGCCTGCAAGCAGGAAACCTGTAATTTTAAAGGAAACCCAAAGGTTAAGTTATCAATTTTATGTTTATCTTATAATAAATATGACGAAAACTATTAGTAGTAACAATAAAAAATAGCCACTTATCAATTAAGAGTTGGGAAAAAATATTTCTAATTTCTATTTGCAGTCACATTTTATAAATTTTTTTCTCAGTAAAAGAGAGGATTGCATTCTATTTATTTTCTAACCTCTTTGATTGATTGATAGCACATATAACTTTTTCAAGATTTTTACAAGTCAAAGAGCTTTAGAAAAATTTTTTAAAGCAGTTTTTGCAATTGGATTTAAAATATATTTTATTTATGAAAACTTAAGAAACTTGGCCATTTGGTATTTGATTTCAACAAAAAATAAATATTTTTAATTACATTTTTTAAAATATGTTGTTGCTTGCGACGTATTTTGTTACGTTTAAAAATTTGTCAAATCATTTCGGGGGGGGGGGGGCTCGAGCACCCAAGTCCCCCCCCCCTTAGCTACGTGCCTGTACGATACCTTTAAAAAAAGCATTTCTTAAAGTTAGTTGTTATAAAATCTCATTCTTGGGTATATTAGTAAGAAAATTGTAAATAAATAATGAAATATAAGTAAGGTATCCCATGAGATAGACTTCCTTTTAAAAGCATATTATTAGTAAGTATACAGGGGTTGGCAATAGTATTTTAACGGAATACATGTTAACTACGAAACGCTTGTGTTTGTCATTTATAGAATTTCTTTTACTTTGAATGTAGGTACTTATAGTTAAATAGTATATAACTTAGGGGTATAACTTTTTATATCGGAAATATTAACATGGCTCCACGAAAATAAAAATCGTTTTGTTAAACGAATTCTTTTGTACTTCTAAAATATTCTTAAATAAATACAGATATAATTGTACTCAAATAAAATACTAGTTTATGTCCAAAAATTTTAAGACAAAAATATATAATTTGCAGAAATCTAGTGAAATTAATAAAAATCTCAATATTCAGCAAAATATAAAAAAATCGCTTAAATTTAAAAACTAAATCAGAAACTTTTTCAACGGCCAGGAAAAATTAATATCATATTTCTTATATTTTTCCAAAAAGTTTTTCCTCAATGGACTCTTCAAGGCCCCATCAACGTTACTACGCAATCAAAAAAGTTTAAAAAGTTTTCATCTCATAGCAGAACTTTTCATTACCAAGTAATAAGTTTTACATACTGAAATCCTAAGTGTTCACTACTTTTAACTACCAAGGAAAATTTTCTGTTCCAAAGAATCTGTTGTTGAGTAGCTACTTTTCCTTCACAGCTTCTGCTACTGGGAATTCTAACACCAATGATTTTGGTCTGAAATTGTGCCAAAAGCAACCACTTTTGTAGCTCCAAAGTGGAACCGGTTGCACAAAATTAGTTCTGAAAATAGTTATAGAAGTGATTCCTCGTAGGTCACACATTCCGTATAAGATCCGTGGAACTGGTTCCGGAACTAGTGCCACAGAATCGGTTGCAGTGACCAGTTGCAGCACTGGTGTATTTGGCAACAGATTGTAAAAAATTTTCCTGGGTACTGGACTACCGAGGAAAAATTTCTGTTCCAACGAATCGGTTGTAGACTTGATACTTTTACTTTGTAACCCCTTCTAATGTCAATTCTAACACCGATTATTTTTGTTTGAAATTGTCCCAAAAGCAACCGCTTCTATAGTTCCAAATCGGAACCGGTTACCTGAGAATCAGTTCTGGAAATGATTATCCATCAGTTATGGTAATGATTATCCATCTGGAAATGATTATCCATCAGATCCGCGGCACTGGTTTCGTAACCAGTTCCATGGAATCGGTCTTAGTGGATTCCTGGATACTTATTTTAACATGGTTATATCATTGGAGGAAAATCATTACACTGATATCACCGTATAAGTTGTTTACCAACAGTTCTTTAAACAGATTTTAGCAAAATTTTCTGTTCCAAAGAATCGGTTGTAGAATAGATACTTTTCATTCACAACTGGAAAACCCTTCTACTGACAATTCTAACACCGATGAATTTTATTTGAAATTGTCTCAAAAACAACCGCTTCTGTAGCTCCAAAGTGGAACCGGTTGCCCTAGAATCGGTTCCGGAACTTGCATTGGTATCTGGTACCACCAATGGCGAATTTGAGAGCTTTACTAAGATTTTTAACAGCATATCCCTCCTTATGTGTTCAGAATTATTGGATCCCAGCAAAAACATGGTAATGACAGGTCATTACCATACGGATTACCATGTAATGATAGGTCATTACCTTTTGCATTACTTTAAAATACAAAATAAGTACTGATTAACTTTTTTATATTAACATTTTATTTATAAATTTGTTTTGAACTAAATTTTCCAAGGTATAAAGTTTTATTTTGCCAATATGACCAACTATTTTACAATGTAGGGTAACCACTTATTTCCTAACTTCTGAGTAACCACTTATTCTATCTTTGTGAGTAACTACTTATTCTTTCACTATGGGTAACTCGTTATTCCCACTTTTTTTGTAAGCGAGAGGGTAATGACCACCCATGAATTTTTGGACATCGCGAACAAAAGTAATGTTGCGAGTAAATAGCCTGGTAAGTAGTGAAACCCTTTGTGTGCTACTTACTCGCTTAATTACTCGGTAATGTCTGTTTTTGCTGGGATGTTCTTTTGAGAATTATGTAAATGCTTTCCATAATTACTTGGTTAATAACACTGCATGACACTCAAAAAATTAATGGAGATTTGACCATCAGTTCTATATATTTTGGAAATGCTGATTACAATGGCGTACTTTATTTTTCGATCAATGGTACAGATTTTTTGCTAAATGTCTTTAAAGTTTAGCGGTTGTCCATTCAGTTTTTTATATAAAAGATTTTTCAAATTCAATTAATTTGATTTTTTTTGTGTTAATATGTAAGCACAGGACTTGTGGCCAGTTTAACAATTACACTTGATTGAGTAAGACGCGTTTATAATGTCGGATCTAGATTTGATTTGTTCGTTCTGTTTTCATAATATTTCACAGCAAGAATTAATTACTTGTGCTGTTTGTAAACGACACTTTCATTATATTTGTATAAATTTGAAAGATGATTACGATTTAATATCACTAAATTCTAATAAAAACATTGTATTCAATTGTAATAAATGTTTAATTTCTTCTAATGAGTTAATTTCTACGGTTTCTGCTTCGTCTATTGAAGTTAAAGAGTCAAAATTGGTGGTAATCGATCTCTTAAGGAACGTTAAACATGGATGTGCAAATGTTACTTCTCAATCTGCCTTTAAATTACATGCTAATAACCAGTGTTGCCATTTCAGTGCTTTTCGGGTATTTTTTGGTGCTTTTTTCCTTCCCGTACCCGGTGATTTTTTACAAATACCCGTTTTAAAAAAGCGGGTATTTACGGTGCTTTTTCAGATTTCTGGCAGTGCTTTTAGTGCTTTTTTACAGTTTCTATTTTTGGTATTTGTTCTCGTTTTTTTACATTTTTCTTGAATTTTCTGTCAAAATTTAAAAAATAATACGAACTATACAAGAACTACATTTTCGCACAATATTTGTAGTACAATTTTAAATAGCAACTTCGTTACATATAAACTTAAAAATAATGAAATATTAGTTCGGTGCTTTTTTACCCCTTTTTAGGTAATTTTCTGAACCTTTTTTACACGATTTTTCAAAGTTAAAATGTGTTTTTAAATTCTTGATTTAAATTTTTCAAAAAATTAATATCGTGGTTTTTTACCACATTTTTGGTAAATTTTTACCCTTTTTACCCGTTTTCATAATGCTCACGGTGCTTTCCTGCCTTCAGGAGTTGGCAACACTGCTAATAACTCCTATTCGGATGATGCTCTTATTAAACAAATTGACTCCAATTTGCAGTCTGATGTTGTTGCTAATATAAGTGGTTTTCAAAAGTCTCAATCTCTTTCTTTCGGCACAAAGAGAGAATGTGAATGTATTGTGTTTCTACACTGTGAGAAATTAGTTTATCATTTTTAAATTTATGTTTGTATATTAAGAACATGAATTAATGAAGAAATGTAATAATTAATGAATGCATGACTGATTTAAAGAAATAAAAAAATAATTTATAGTAATTTAATTTTTTTTAAATAATTCATAATAAATTTTATTATACACATTATTTAAAAAATATTTATTTTTTTGTATATAAATTATTTATTTTTAAAAAAGTATTCCATTAGTTAGTAAATTTTAATGAACACGTACACTCACAATATATTTTCCATAACCGATTGAGGTTTATTTAAAAAGTAATAGGTAAAGTTTGTTTTCAATTGAAAAATCAATTAAAATACATTGAAACATATTGTTTAACTTTTTTTGTCAACCAATAAAAAACAAACCAGAAAAAAATATGTATCGTCTGTAGGAGTTGTTATTTTCAGTCAAATATTCTATTTTTAGAATTCTATTTTTAGAAAAAATTATTTAAATAATTTCGTTGTTTTCTGTTTTACAACAAAAAATTCAAATATTTTCAGTTTTCTTTTTTTTAAAATAGTTTGTTTATATACAAAATTTTTTCAATTCAAATTACAAGAAATTCTTTACTCATACACAAAAACATAGCCAATAGAAATATGAACGTGTCTGTTGTGTATGGTGTAGTGTTTTGAAAATCGAAACAAAAAAAAAAAACTTTCAAATATGAAAAAACAAACCACAAAATCGTTTTTTTTTACGTTTTGTCAGTTAAAAAATTGATGATTGTTTTAATAGACTTTTCAATTATTTTTATTTCTTTTCTGGATTGTTTAAACAATGTTTGAAAATAAATAGCAAAATGGTTTGAATATAATGAAAAATCAGTAGTCCTTTTTTTAATAGTGTTTTCAATTAATTTAATATGTATTTTAGGTTGTTTTTAAGGATAAAATATTGTGAGTGTAAAATTTTAAGAGTGTAATATTTTTCTAAAATTTCTTAAACAAAGCGACGTCAACCTGCTTTGTTGAAAGCTACCATGCTACTGAATAAATTTTACGCTCTTAATTGAGAGTTTTGTTGCCATTCGTGTTGTGTACGTGTGAAAAGCCGATTATGATTATGACACTGGTGGCTATGGGTGCCGACCACTGCTTTAATTAAAGTAGTTGTTGTTGTTGGTGAGGAGAACATTAATACCCAAGTAAAAAAAATGATATGGAGCCATATGAAGTTATATTTAATTATATATAATCTTTTATGTAATTAGATATAATTATATCCGAAAAATGAGAACATCTTAGTGTATCTTATTGTATCGAATTGTATACAATTGTATACAATTTGGTACAATTTGATACAATTTTATGCAATTCGATACAATTGTATCCGAATTTTGTCCTCATCCAATTACATCAAATTATATCTTTTTGTATAAAATTATATAAAATGTTATAAAAGTGGACATAGTTTGATACAATTATATCTAAATATTGACCTTATACTTTTGATCATATTATATAAGACCACATCTAACAATATACAAAAATTATTTTTTTAAATAAAAAAGATATGCAATATCTGGAGATCAGACCTGGGGGATTTCAATTACAATTGCAAATAAATGTAATTGAAATTAAAAAAAACACAATTACATTTCATGTAACTGTAATTGAAAATTTTCAATTATAAGTAATTGTAATTGAAAGTGATTTCAATTACAAATTTCAATTACATTTCGAATTAAAGTGTTTTTTGTTAAAATTTTGTAGAAAAAACTGACTGGGATAGGTTGGATAGGCGGGGATAAGTATAAAAAGAATACGTCATGTTGGGCTGACCCCTCACTTGTGCTTTTTGTCATTATTTCTTTTCCGAAAATATGTAATTGTAATTGAAATTTTTTCAATTACAATTATATGTAATGTATAATTGCAAATTTTCAATAACAAATTACTTGTAATTGTTTTTTTTAAATTACAATTACAAATAATATGTAATTGTAATTGATTTTTTTTCAAGCACAATTACATGTAATTGTGTAATTGCATGTGTAATTAATTTCCAAATATAATGATTAACCCAAAGGTCTGCTGGAAATACTATAATTTCGATAAATCTTCCATTACTTTTATCCAGATTTACCATGACAGTGCATTAAACATGAAAAATATTTTCTTTATTTTTAGTAATTTTAAAATAAAGTTAACAAGACTGAAATTTTAAAGTTAATAGGATCATGTTATACAACCAAGATATAAGAAAAATAGTAAAAAAATAGTAAAATATTATAAAATAGTAAAAATTACTAAAAATATATGATGCAAAAAATAAACTCACACACGAATCATGCACGGGTTATATATTTTTATTCACGCTCACGCACGAATCACTTGAGTATAGTAATTATTACTCACGATCGCGTGTTATTCACAGAGGTGTTCGTGACTCACGAACATTTCTAGTCACGCGCCAATCCCTAGTAATTACTAAATCTAAAACTAGTTCAAAATCATTGTTAACATAGAACCACATATAATATAATACGGTTTTATATGGACCTTATATATTTTTATATAAAATCACTTTGAAATAATTGCTTATGTGGGATGATATATAACAAGGGTGGGCACGGATTTTTCACCGAGGGCCATATTATGGTTTTTCATAAATTATAAAGGGCCGCACTATACATTAAAAAAAGTACAACTGCAAATCTTTACCTTAAATGAAAGCGGACGGAACTAATGTTTTATTTTATTTTTCATGTAAAAAAAAAAATCTGTTCTCAAATCCATTCCAAAACTGGTTCCACAAGAACTCATTGCAAACTCCACTTTTTTCAAATTCTGTTTTGATATTTTTTAATTACATAAGTAGAATAAAACATTTTTGGAACACTTTTTTTCATAGTTTTTGCATTAAACTGCGGTGTCGCGGAATCGGCCAACGAAAATTTAAAACTCAACGAGTTATACAAGACTGAATATTATTCCGACAACAAAAACATGTATAAAGAATTATATCCTTGATTCGGGTATTAATTTAATAATTTCGTTGCGCACAACAAAAAAAACTCTCCCCTTTAAAGGAACACTATGCACTAAAGGGTAAATTTAAACGACGATTACAAACTTAAAGATTTAGTCAGTAACTTGAGTACTTTTTGATGAATTAAAACGCCAACTTTTTCACACAGTTCTAAATTTAAGACCAATAGTCAGCACAAAGTACGAATTTTAATAACACTTTGGTAAGAAATTTTCAAAGAAAGTTTCTTACTAAAATAAAATATGAGTTTAAAATCGTGCTTTGTGCTGACTATAAAATTCGTCCAACAAAAGTCTGAAATGGCTACTGAAAATTTAAATGAAAAACCTCCATCATATTTATAAAAAGCTTCATAAATGTGATGAAAAACAAAACTTAAACTTGCAAAATGTGACAAAGTTTTTTTTAAATGCAATGTCGACAGTAGCGTAAAAGATGTTGAATTTATTTTGTAAAGAATTAATTGCCAGTTTCATAGTCAGAACTAAGATCGATTTTTGTCTTAAATAATTTTTAAGTAAGAAATTTCTAGCTAAACTGGCCCTAAGAATAATATCAATTGTTCCTTTAAATATCTCTTAAATTAAAAATTTTCAAATCGATAAAACTGGCAATAAAACTGGCCACTGGTCCAAAAACATAAACATTTTTCCACTTTTTCCTATGAAAGTGGTCCGTCTAAAAGGGCCCCCTGTGTACTCAGAAATGACTCAGAAAAAAGAACGTATAAAATCGAAATTTTCCTCATAAATTTAAATAATTTTGGAATCTTCTTTGAGTCCGAAAAATTAACCCTCATTTTGAGACAGCTTTTCAGATTCATATTTTCTTCCAAAAAAAGAGTGTTTTCAAAAAAACAAAAATCATTTCTATGAGCCATTTAAGAATCTTATTTATGAGCGCTCCGAAATTGCTGGCTGGGATTGCGAAATAAGATATTAAAAAAATTTTTGAAATAAAAAAAATCTAAATTTAAATTTCAACAAGGGCCGCACAAAAATCAGCAAAGGGCCGCATTTGCCCACTGTTGATATATAATTATAGATGATTTTATAAAGAACGTTATATTGTTATATATTAAAGAAATCATGAAATATTGTAGATATGGAACCATATTAAGTTATATATGGGTTCTTATTCGACAATATATAATCATATCTAACACAAATTATGAAATATTTCTTATATGGCTCCACATATAGTTTTATTTTATTATGTATATTATGTATAGTGTCATACTAAATTATGTATAAACGTATATGTTATTATATCTGTAATATGTTACTTTATGTACTTATATATAGCACATGCAATTATATTTAGGCCAGTATGTAATAATATAAAATCACATATGTCTCCATATTAAAATCTTTGAGGAAAAAATATCTAACATATGACTATATAAAAGTATATCTGCTTGAATTTAAAAGCATATCTGGCCATATGTAACTATAAGTTACTATATGCAATTACATAAAATAATATATGATTATATCAAAACTTTTTTACTCGGGTACACAGGAAAATCGAAAGTCTCTTGCTATTGTTACTAATATAATGTCGTTGCCTAATGCTAGTATTGATGATACAGCAGGTTTAAATATTTGTCCATCTACTTCCAAAGAGTATATATTATACCGAGAAATTATGCTACTCTTAACTCTCTCGAAAAAAATCGAACCCGGGCCAACTCGATATACAACATTTTTCTCATAAAATTAAGTTGAGTTGCAACATTTTTAATTTGAGTTGCAACATTTTGGGTATTTAGTTATAGTGGAAGGATGCCATATTTACAAAAAAAGTAAAAAGTATAAATTAGCAGGTTTTTGGGAAAATTTTCCTGTTTTGGGTTTAATTATGCCAATAATGCATAGGACGAATAGCTTTATTTCCAACATAATCAAGGTAAAACGTTAACCACAGATATTTCCATATAAATTTGACATGGATAATTATGGGTAAGCATTAAACTTAGTTTGTTTTAAAATAAGTTAACAATTAAAGAAAAGTAAATTTTTGCTAAAGTACAGTTTGCGGGCATAACTCTGATGAGTTCAAAATTTTTATCGTAGGTAGATATTTTTATTGTGAGTTCAAAAATATAAACATTTTTTGTCGGAAACACCTACTTTCGAGTGGGCGGGGCTTTAAAGTTGAAAATTGAAATTGGAATAAGTCTGAAGATATTTATCCGATCACGACAAAATGCACACAACATAAGCCAACGTTGATAGTTTGCCATGCAAACACGGTTAATATATTAATAAGGATGGGTGCGAACTGGCTAAATAAAATCTAAACTTAATTCAGGTTTCCAAATTTCTATGAAATTAAAAAAAAAAATTTTTTTTTTAATTTTAAACCCTTTCGTCAAATTGTATTTAGTTTAGAATTTATTTAACCATCTCGCATAGGGCCTAATTACAATTTATATTTTTGAATACACAATCTTCTGAAATAAAACCATTTTTTCTAAAAAAAACTTATAAAAGTTAAAATTTTTAAATTGAGCCGTAATGTCGTTAACGTCACATGAAAGATATTTTAAATACAGTTATAAACAAATCCAACTTCAAACTTTGAACCGAAATATCTCCGGAGATAGACCCAACCGGCAAAAAAAAACAAAGTTGTTTTACAAGCCCAATTAAAAGTTTTACTTGTGATAAAAATTTAGATCCGATCGGACCACATTTTTTATTTATTTTTGGAGATTTTTTTCATTTCCATCTGAACCTGGCATTTTTAACACAAAAAATGGGTAAAATTTATATGGGAGCACATATTTCTTACATTTCTGCACATTAAACCAATTTCTGTACTTTCAAACCAAATTTTTGCAATTTCATACCAAAAATTCTCTTAAATAAGGGAATATTTACTCTTTGATCGAGTTGGTGACAGCTTGTGAACAAAAAAAAAAGAGTACCAGTTGAGTACGTGAGATTAGTATCTACCTCTTCTGCAGCTTCTCTTAATAATAATAATGATTTGCACAGTGGAGCTAGACGTACTAATAGTGAAAATTATAAGAAAAATAAAAAAAAGGGATATGATTGTTGGTCAGAGTATTAACAGTGAATTGGATAAGAGTGCGTCATTTAAAAAATTTTCAGAAACCACCCCCAGTTCAATCGGTGAGTTAATTGATATCGCAAAGAAATCTAATTGTTTAATACTATCAGAATGTTTCGGGAATGCGAACTAAATCTTCCCGAACGATTGCTTTTACTTCTCAAATGGATTATGATATTTAGTTTATGGTCGAAACATGGTTAAATTCTAAATTTTATGATGGTGAATTTTTTAATTTAAATCCTTTTCAAGTTTATAGAAAAGATAGGGATCCTGAAGCAACGGGGCGTTCTAGAGGAGGAGGAGTTCTGATTGGTGTAAAACGTTCTTTAAAATCTAATTTGTTAATGCTTAATAATAATAATCCTCTTGTAGAGCAGTTAGGCGTGAAAGTATCCGGTGTTCACAATAGTATTAAAATAATTGCGTCATATATACTTCCTTACAGCAATAATGAACTTTACAATTTGCACGTTGAAAATATTATGCATTTGTATGAATCAGTTTCCAATAGTGCTGGTAAAAATATGAGTAGTGGGTATCGAGTATCGAATATTTGTCTTTTTTTTTGGGTACTCGATACTCAGAACTTCTACTCGATATTTTCAGGGTTGCATTTTGGACAGATAAAATATATAAAAATGTGACTCCGCTAAAATATTTACCACAAAAATGTGACTCTGCTAAAATATTTGTCACAAAACTACAACTCTGCTAAAAGAAAAAATCAGAAGTAAAATATTTATAACAATATGCTAAAAAATATTGAAAACGCAATAAATAATTGATGAAAAAGTTGAAAAATATGTTTATAAATTTAAATATTGAATTCCCATCAAATTCAAACAGATGTACTGGTTACTTGGTACAAATTCTGAAGTTTCGGTTAACAACAAGCTCTTATTATATAATCAAATAATAAAACCAATATGGATGTATGGTATTCAGCTTTGGGGCTGTGCCAAGAAAACTCATGTTCAAACAATTTAAAAAATCCAAAATAAGATACTGCGCACTATTGTAAATGCTCCATGGTACATTCGCAATGATGACCTACACAGAGATCTAAAAATCAAAACTGTTTTTGAAGAAACAAAATATTGCGCTCAAAAGAATGCCAGTAAACTTCAACACCACTCAAATGTAGAAATGAACGATATCTTCTTTTCCCACAACACTCAACGAAGACTACAAAGAACGCTTTCAATGGACTTGGCTGTTAATTAAATGAAGAAAATTAAAAATTGAAAACTTTTTATTATGTTGAGGGTAATTACTGAATTACTACTCATTACATTGCTGCTCTTATATTGTAATATTACTAGATGAGTTTTACTCAGTTGTAATTGTATTTTAATAAAAAAAAAAAAAAAATAAAAAAAAAATTACCATAAACATTTTTAAAAAATTAAAACCCATTAAAAGTATCGAGTAGTATCGAGTATCCAAATCAAAAATATCGAGTATTGAAAAGTAACCGAATTTGCCAGCACTAGTTTCCAATGAAAATGAGTTATTTGTTATTGGTGATTTTAACTTATCTAATTTAACATGGTCTTATATTCCAGGCAATGAAATTGAACTTTTACCTGGAAATGTTAATGATTTGAATGAAATTAATTTAATTGATTCATTCTTAAGCCTAAATTTGAGACAGATCAATAACATACCGAATAGTTTAAATAGGATATTGGATTTAGTTTTCATATCCGATGAATTGAGTTCTAATCCTACTAATAGTCGAACTTCTCTGTGCAATTCTGATATGCATCATATTCCTTTGAGTATTATGATAGAGTTTTATGCTTATGATAATGTTAAGTTAAATAGTAAGGTATCTTATAATTTTAAATTATGTAATTATGCCTTGATAAATAATAAAGATATTCATTTAAAGTATTTACGCCTCGTATACTGTGTATATGTTGTAAGTTTACTCGATTAATGTCAAAACTAGTTTACGAGCCCTCGTAAACATACGCTTACATTTTTATGTGTAATCTTTCTCGTATTTATACACACATTTGAATATTGTCAAAAATAAAATTATTTTGTATTGTTTGTTTGTTGTCTCTAGTTTTCTGTTTTATTTGTTTTTAAATGATACAAATTCAAAAAATTCATGTATTTAATTTATGAAAAGATAAAAAAGTGGCTAAATGCAAAATTGAAATGTGAATAGTTTTAAAAGGTGCGTTCATTCAAATAAACAGGTAAAATTACAAATATACGCGATTACAAAAATATACGGTTTACAAGGCCATAAATGCAGTTAGATGAATACTAATGCTTTTAGTTCTATTGATTGGTTTGACCTATTTGGTGGTAAATTTCTCGTGGATTGCTATGAATTATTTCTTATAAATGTGTTCGAAATTTGTACTGCATATATGCCAAAATTGAGGCCTAAAGTGCATAAGCTACCCTGGTATACACCAGGATTGAAGAAATTAAAAAATTTAAGAAATAAATTTTTTAACAAGCACAAATTGAGTAATGATCCTGAACATTTGGGGTTATATAATCATTATTTAAGGGAATTTAATTTTTTTGGATAGATTTCTGTATAAACAGTATATCTTTGGATTTGAGAATTCGATTAATGTAAATCCCAAATCTTTTTGGTCATTTATACGATCTAAAAATGGCAAATCAATAGTCCCTTCATCTGTGTTTTTTGATGAAAGGATTTCTAATGGTTCCATGGAATCGTCTAATCTTTTTGCTGATTACTTTAAATCAAATTTTGCTGAGGAACATAATGCCTTCGATACTTCTGTTTTGGATAATGTAGCTACCGCTGGTCAGTTTGCTAGTTTACAGTTATCGGATTCCGATGTAATTTCTGGCATTTCTAATCTGAAGAATACTTTCGGTTGTGATTCAGATGGGTTATGTTTTTATTTTATAAAGAATTGCATTTCATCAATTTTCTTTCCTCTTAAACTTATTTTTAATAAGTCATTAAATTTGGGCATTTTTTTTTTTTTTTTTGATAGATGGAAGTTTTCAATTATAGCTCCAGTATTTAAATCTGGTAATAGATGTTATATTAGAAATTATAGACCGACATCTAAGTTATCAACCGTTTCAAAGCAATTTTTTCTCAATATTGCATTTCAAATTTTGAGTTAGGACATCAGATTGATTCCATATATACTGATTATTCCAAGGCATTTGATAGAATTCCTCACAACATCCTACTTGCCAAGTTGGATAAAATTGGTTTCCATTCAAGTGTCTTGGATTGGTTTGGTGATTCCTTATTTCTTCTTTATGTTGCTACCTCTGATGTACCCCAGGGAAGTGTTTTAGGACCTCTTTTTTTTTATATTATATATGAATGATATCGCTTTTTGTTTTGATAACTCTAAAGTTTTACTTTACGCAGACGATTTAAAAATTTTTGATCGTGTTCGCAATTCTGTGGATGCATTGGAACTCCAAACCAGCCTTGATAAATTACTTTCGTGGTCCGATCGTAACCAACTTCAATTTAATGTTGACAAATGTTTTCACTTATGTTTTCACAGAAAAGTTTTAACAGTCACTTTTAATTACTCAATTTATATCAAAATTCTAAGTAAGGTATGTGAGGTTTTAGACGTAGGTGTAGTTTTTGATCAGAAGTTAATTTTTGTTAATCACTTAGATTATATTATCCCTAAATCATATGCTCTATTCTCTTTTGTGAGGAGAAATTGTCAGGATTTTAAGGATGCTTAAACTCGAAAATTACTATATTGTGCTTTTGTTAGGTCGAAGTTGGAATATGCGTCTTTTATTTGGAGCCCTTTTAATGCTTGTCATATTAACAGTTTGGAGAGAGTTTAGAGAAGAAACCATGGCTATTTTTTCATAGGTATTAGGGAATGCATCCCGGGATTTCCCGTCCCGGGATTCCCGGGAAATTAAGCATTTTGCAGTTCCCGCATTCCCGGGTATTTGGAACGGGAATTCCGGGATTTAAAAATGCAGTTTAAAATAATAAATTTAATTATTTCAAATTTTCTTATGCAAAATTTTCCAACCTTTTGAAAATAGTAAACATTTTACATTAGGCTTATTCGTTTACTTACTAAAATTTGCTACTTTTACCACAACTGGAAAAATTGAAAAAGTAACCAAAACAACGATTGAGTGAAAGTAGTAAGATTTTCGAGTAAACGAGCGCACTGATTAGTTTGTGTACTTGATCAAACTTTTTAAGTTCCTTTTAGTGCCTCTCAAATAGTGTTTGTATAAAAAATTTGAATCACACTAATTTTCAAATAAGTTAAAATTTGTTCCCACAATTTTTAAATTTTAGATCATAAATTAATATCACTTTCTGTTTAAATTATTTTTCAAATGAAAGAGAGATGATAAGGTTTGCGTTCGATGAAACTAGTGCACACATTATTACTTGTAGATTTTTTCAAAATCAAAATTTATTTTTTTTTTAATCAAGATGCCTTTGCTAAATATGTACAAATCCTCATGTCAAGTTATAAAATTATTCGATACTTATTGGCTTTAAAAGGAGCTGTGAAATAGAAGTGCATGAAAAATAATTCGATTATTTAACGAAATATAGTATTTGTTCCCAGATATGCAAATCCACCTAACTGCCCAGAGCTCAGACCCATCGAAAGATATTGGGCTCTGGTAAAAAGGATCATGAAGTTTGTGCCCTGGTTGCTGAAAACACTAAAACATTTTCAGGAAAATGGTTATCATCAAGCAAAAAATCAATGAAGACACTATTAAAATTTTAATGGGAGGAATTTCAGAAAAAATTAAACTTTTCATTAAAAATCACTAATGTGTAATATTTTTTTATTAAATGTAAACATGCATAAGATTTCTGTTTCAAAAGTTATTTGAATTTATTCGTGCACTAATTTCATCGAACGCAAACCTTACAATTTTCACAAGTAAATTACAAAGAATAAAATATTTTAAAGAATTCGATAAGGCCAGCAAGACAGAATAGGTATTTTCGGCTTTCGCTACAAAGCCAAAATTATTATTTAATTTTCTAAAACTATTTTCTATATTAATTTTTTTATTTTTATTTTGACGGACAATTTTTTTAGACTAAAAATTAGTTTTAGTTTATGCAATTTTTAAAAATATATAATTAGACTTATACAATTTCTAATATAATATTAATTCTTTCCCACTACGAAAGAATTAATATTTAATAAATAAATATTCACGATCATGAAAATTCGAAGTCTTTAAGACATTTGATTAATAAAATTTTTAAATTATTATAAAATATTTTCTTATTTATTTCCCTTGTGGGATCCCGGGATAAATTTCCTGCTTTCCAGGGAAATCAAATAGTGCAGGATTTTGCATTCCCTAATAGGTATGCATAAAACGAATTATTCGTTAAATGAACCCTTAATTAGATCTCAGATTAATTTAAATAAATTAGAGAATAATACTGTTTTAGATTTTAGTTATTCAAAAGATATGTTTAAGTAAACTTTATTTAAATAATTTGTTTTAATTTTCTAATTTTATATTTACCGAGTAGTCTGTAAGGATCATTGTTATCCATTGACTTTATAAAAAATAAAGAAATGAAATGAAATATTTTAGATATAAATGCGATGTGCTAATCTTGATATTTAAACCACTACTTAGCGTTTTATATAGGTTTTTATGGTTTTTTTGCTATTTCAGCGACTTTAGTCGCCGAATGTACAATCGACCTCAATAAATGTAATGCCCTAGTAAGGAAGCAATTCAAATGAAAATATTTCAATAAAAAAACGTATTCATCTATAGCGGCCTATACGTTAAAATCGCGACTTTTCAAGCCTGGTAGCGGAGGTGAGCATGACCAAAGAGATACAAACAGTGCTCGGAAGGTCCTCAGGGCATTTTCGCAAGATCCGAAAAATTCTTCATGTTCTGTTGCAAAATCTGTACGTAAATCGCAGTCTTTCGTACAAAACGTAAAGCGGCAAGCTTCACTGAGAAGTTTTAAAGCTCAAACAGCACCAGATCGAGACGCAAAGCAGAATGTTACCGCGAAATCCCTCAGCCGCAAGTTGTACGAATCCCAAATCACGAAATATGAGTGCATTGTCATGGACGACGAAACCTACTGCTTTCAAAATTTCAAATATATTGCTGGCCAAGATTTTTATACTGCTGCAAGTCGTAAAGATGCTCCTGAAAGCTGTAAATTGAAAATGAAGTCCAAGTTTCCAAAAAATACATGGTTTGGCAAGCGATTTGCTCCTGTTGTCGTAGAAACAGCCTTTTCATCGCATCTGGAACAATGAACGCTCAAATTTATCGGGATGAGTGCCTCAAAAACCGTCTTTTGCTATTTATTAAGAGTCACGTCACCAAAACACTGTTCTGGCCAGACCTGGCAAGCTGCCACTATGCAAAGGACACATTACAGTGGTACAATGCAAATAAAATTGGTTTTGTAGCTCGCGACTGCAATCCACCCAATAGCCGAGAGCTACGCCCTATTGAGGAATATTGGTCAATAGTAAAGGGAATATTGAAGACGACAGGTGAACTGGTAAAAGATATTGCAGAATTCAAAATCAAGTGGTTGTCGGCGTCGCGAAAAGTCGATGATGCACTCGTGCACACGTGGCGTGTGTGCGACGAAAAGTCCGATCAGTTGCATATGGAACAAATAATAACACAGTACGACACTAAAAATGCATCGGGCATGCAACATATTAATTCTGATAGATTTTAGGATGAGTATCACGAATGTGAACACCAAATTTTAAAATTAGATCTGGTTTTTGAAATATTCGCAAATTTAACTTTTGGCAAAAAGTCAGTTTTTTCGTTAAAATTTCTTATTTATTCATATACCTGACTAAACTACGGATAATTTTTTATATGGTTTAAAAGTATAGACTTTGGGCTTTCAGAACTATATTTACTTATTTTGATTAGGGAAAGGATCTAGGATATATTTGCAATTAAAATCATTTGCAAATCTAGTAAAATGTGTTAATCGGATTTGAAAAGTCTTGACACATGATGTAAATTCATATTCCACTAAATTCTTTTGGCAAAAAAATCACAACTTTTGCGTCAACATTTACCGAAAATTCAATCTGAAACACAAATTTTATCGCCAATTTACAAAAATTTATATTTTTGTTAAAGTCGATTTCATTTAAAATTTTGGGTGGCAGTATGCTCTGACTTGGTTTATTTTTGGAGCATTCTGATTGGTTAATTTATTTTCAGCCAATCAAAATGTTTTAAAATATAAAAATTTTTGTAGGGTTTTCATACACAAAATGAACAAAACCGTATGTTTAACAATAAAACGGACTAAATTTAAAATGTTCTTTTATAGTACTTTTTTGAACATGTATATTTTTAAATCGTTATTTTTTAGGAATTTGCACTTCCCAGCAAAACCTTGGTAATGACTGGTCATTACTACATGCATTACTTAGATCTCATATATCATTACCCGTTGAATTACTTTTAAACTGAATGTAATGAGTTACCGATAATTATACCCCACACATTACTATTTCACAATAGCTGAAACCAATAATATATGTTCTAAATCATTAAAAACCATAACTATGGCGTAGCCTAGTGGCTATCGTTTTTGCCTGACAGACATTAGGATCGCTGCTCAACTCGTGTTAGCTTCCATTGTTGTTTTTTTTTTTTTTTGTAATTTATATTAAACATCTATTTATAGAAACGTTGATGTTCATTAAGCAGTATTTAATAACAACAAGTTTTGTGAAAAATAGACATGTATAAAGCTGCCTACACACTAGGGAACATACTTAAAAAAAGAGAGCATTTTTTGTGAATGTGTGGGTGCGTTTGTGTGTGTGTGAGTGTTGAGAGCGTGCATTTCGTGTTTACAAAATTTTTTGATATTTTTTGTTCCCTCAACCATGTTCCCTAGTGTGTAGGCAGCTTAACAGTTGCCACAATAAATGTGTACATAAGTTAAAGCAATAAAAATCATAGTGATGTCGTGGTCTAATGGTTAGAGTGTTTGCCTAACAATACGTGTCAGCTCCTATTGGTTTTTAAATTTTTATATTTTTTTAAATCTATATTCAACATCTATTTATAGAACAGCTGATAAACTACTTACATGTAACATCAGTGTAATGACTTTCCTCCAATGACATCACCATGTTAAAATAAGTAGTTTAGTAATTAAAAGGTAACTAGTGAATACTTAAGATTTCAATACCTAAAACCCATTACATGGTAATGAAAGGTTTTGCTGGGAGTATTTAATAACAACAAGTTTTGTGAAAAATAGACATGTATAACAGTTGCCACAATAAATGTGTACATAAGTTAAAGCAATAAAAATCATAGTGATGTCGTGGTCTAATGGTTAGAGTGTTTGCCTGACAATCGTGGGGTACGCTGATCAATACGTGTCAGCTCCTATTGGTTTTTAAATTTTTATACTTTTTTAAATCTATATTCAACATCTATTTATAGAACAGCTGATAAACTACTTACAGGTAACATCAGTGTAATGACTTTCCTCCAATGACATCACCATGTTAAAATAAGTAGTTTAGTAATTAAAAGGTAACTAGTGAACACTTAAGATTTCAATACCTAAAACTCATTACATGGTAATGAAAGGTTTTGCTGGGATGGTAATGAAAGGTTTTGCTGGGTTAAATTGTCTAAAACTTTGTTGGAATTGATTAGAAAATATTTGTATAACATATTTCAATGGTTTTATCTGAGTTTTTTAATTTCGGTTCTTCGCAGACTCCTTAATTTGTAGGTATTAAAAAAAACAATCTTTTTCAGCTTTAGCCAATTTTTACTTAAAATTAAAATATAAAATGCGAAATTTTTTTCATAAATTAAATAACATGACATGTTCAGTAATGGTAGAAATTAAAAAATTGGATATTCCTTTCATCGCAGATTAATAACGAAATCGTGAAAAAAGAGAAATTTCAAATTTAAAAGCATATGTAGTGAATATAATCGCAGCTGTCAAAATGTGCGATATATCAAATTAAAGGGCATATTTCATCCTATTAAAATTTTGCAAAGAGTGGCGTTCATACTTTTAATTTTACATTTTTTTGCAAAAATTTATTGCAAAATTGAAATTTTCTGCAAATACGGTTTTGTAAATATTTCTTAAACTATAGCTAACTTTAAAATTATAAGGCCGTATTCGTGATCTACGTCCCAATTAGGGTTTTTCTTTTCCCGGACTTTTTCATTTCCCGGGACAGCGGGATTTTATTCGGAATTTCCCGGGATCCCGGGAATTCCCGCTCGTTAGAAAATATATAAATTTGACATATATTGTACTTAAAAAACTACTTTTTGGTTAAACACCGTTAAAAAAGTTTCTTTAAATAATAATAAAAAAAGAAAAACATTTATATTAAGCCAATTTTGCCAGGGTGTATGAAATTTCAAAAAAATATGGTTGCTATTTTTGAGTTCACGTTAATCCTGGAGCAAAAATAAAAGCTCATTTTGCAAATAGAGACCCTAAGCTAGCTTTTTTATTGTAAATATTGTATACCAGGATGAAGGTATACAATATTTTTGACGATTTTTGAAAAAATTTTTAAATTTATAAAAATTTTACTTTACATTTTTCTCTTTTGAAAATCGTTCGTTGTACAATAATAATATTTAGTTATGTTTTCTATCAATATAATGCAATTCTTCTTTTATTGCCTATCCAATTCTGAATTTAAGCGATTATATGCAAGTTTTCTTAAATATATAAAAAATATTAAAAAGTGTTAGGTTAATTTAGTTTTTAAGTAAAAATATATGGGCATTTCCACCGAAAGGTCCACCGAGACTAAAATATTAAAAGTTCTTGAAAACACTTTGTTTTATCATATTTTCATAGGGAAACAATCAAATTTAAATAACGTAAAAAGATTTCGTATTTATTCATAACCCATTTCGAGGTATTCGAATGCAAAGTCGCACAAGCGCATCTTTTCTTATTTGGATATTTCTATTGCACATTTTGTTTTGATAAAAGTTTTTAAACAGAGACGTTATGCATTGACTTTTGCTTTCTAAAATATTTCTAAAGGTACAAAGAGTCATAAAAGAATGCATAATAAACAATGCGATTGAAAATAACTGTAAGTTTTTGATTTGCATTGTCGCATATTTCGATGTCCCGTGCGACATTGAAAAACAACATTTGTTATCAGTGCGTCGAAAGTACACGCAGAAAGCTCATCAAATATTGATTACAAACAGAGATTTTTTATACAATTAAAATAAAAAAAACCTACCCGAAAAATAAGAAGAATTGTGATCTTGGTACTTATACACAGTTGGTCACGTGCGACATCGTAAGTGTGAAATTTAAAAATTTGAAATTTTTTTTTCTTATGTAAATGATTTATTTATATAAATACATACTTTTAAATTTTTTTTAAAATTGGCATGCACCATGGTCAAGAAGTAAAAGCAAAAAAAACACTGTGTTTTATATTTTCATATAAATAAATACTTCCCAGCAAAAGTTTTTTGAACTGGTTTCCTCTGAATCTGTTCTAGAACAGGTGTTTTTACCACCGGTTACGTGGAACAGGTTCTAGAACTGATTCCTGGGAGTCAAAATGGAAGGTTTCACTGTCGCGGAACCAGTTCTATAACTGGTTCTAGAACCGGTTCCAAAGTAACCTGTTCTAGTTTGGAGGAAAAGAACCTGTTGCTTTTGGGACAAACTCAAACAAAAATCACCGATGATAGAACATAAATTATAACAGGTTGCATGCACGTACAAGTTGTTCTACAATGGGTTCTTTCCATCCGACAATTTTGCTGGGTTAATTCATACTACATATTTCTTTTAAGTTTGTTTTTGGTTATTATATTAAAATAAATACCTTGAATACTTCTGTCGATTTAAAAACATTTTTACTAAGCTTGTTTATATATAATTTCGTAAAAACAGCAACAGAAACAACATAAATCTCATGATGGAAAAAAATGTCCCGTGCGACATGTCACGTGCGACAGTGAATAAAATTAAATTAAAAAAATAATATGAATCGTTTTTGGGTAAAATTACAACCATTTTTAAAGGACATCAATGCACAACAGTGTAAAATTAGTCACATTGAAATATTGCTTCAGGTTTCGCTGAAATCGGCATTTTAATTGTTAGCCGCGAAAACCACTTCTGTTTTTGTCCCGTGCGAATGCCTTGTTTTTTTACAATTATCTTGAAAACGAAAAATTGCTAAAAATCAACCTCAGCACCAATTGTAGGGCTAATAAAAAGATATAAGTAAAGCCTATTGTCAAAATAAAAATCCGTTTTATTTTGACTTTTTTTCACTTTAAAGGTGTACGACGGTCCCGTTCGACATGATGGAAATGCCCATATACTTATAGATTATAAACAAAAAAAAAAACTATGTAATATTATTAATAATTTCAGCAAAATCAACCCGATTTCGTGCTGTGTGAACTAATTCACCTATGGTTCTTAAGCCTGTCGAATTTCTTATGTTTCTAAGCCACGAAAATTTCTTTCTTCCTATGCCTCTTCTTCCTTCTATTCTGCCTTGAAAAATTAATTGTAGCACTTTGTATTTTTCACCTCTTATTATATGTCCAAGATAGGCAGTTTTACGTCGTTTTATCACATTTAATATTTATCGTTCTTTTTGCAATCTGCTTAGAACCTCTACGTTGTTTACTCTTTTAGTCCATGAAATGTTTAGAGATAGCCCCTGTTGCTTTTTGGGGCTATCTCAAACAAATTTCATCTGTGATGGAAATGACAGAGGAATGGGCTATGAAGTTAAATAAGTTGTTTAACTATCGGTTTTTCTACAAGCTTCCCATTTCAAACGTTCTCAAACAAGACAATATCAAAGATCCAACACATTAAAAAAAATATTTTCAATTGAAAGCGGCAAGTTGAATAAATATAAAAGACAAATATTGTACACTTACCATCAAATTCTAATACCGAAAGATTACACACAAAAAAAGTATAAATGTACAAATGTATTTGATTTAGAATTGGTATGGAAAACGAGCAATTGATTTGGCTTACATTTATCACTCTAATGGAATGACAACACCAACTAAGTACAGTGAAATCATTAAACTATAAAAACTTCCAATTAAGATACAATTTTGATAAAAAAAAAAAAGAGTCAGACATTTTCCTAAACTAAATTAACTTCATGATATATCGATCCCTGCCTGCCAGGATATCTTAACCGGCAATATTGTCGATTTTCCATAGTTCTTGATTGATTACATCATATCGCAAAATTTTGTTACTCTAGGAACTGCCATTATGAATTTAAGCAAAAATATCTTAAGTGCATATTCCTATATTTGAAGAAAATGCTTCATCATATTTGTAAAAAGCTTCGTAAATATAATGAAACCTTCATCGTTCTTCGTCCAATATAAAGCTTGATAAATATTTATGAAAGTTCCTCTCGAATTTCCCTTATAAAATTTTCCTTTTTGACCATTTTTCCAGATATGAAAATATATTGGAATTTTCTTTTGGAATAAATTATAAAATATTATGGAAAGTTTCATCGTACTTAAAAAAGTACATAGATATCACAATTCTTCATCGATTTTCGTCCAATGTAACTGTTTCATATGATGAAGCTTTTTTCCTTGAGACTACACCATTTTCAGTTTTATTTCAAAAATTCAAAATATATTTCAAAATTGTCTAAATATTTTTTAAAATTATCCAAAAATGTTTGAAGGTTGTCCAAAAATATTTTAAAATTGTCAAAATATATTTCAAAATTGTGTAAAAAGGTTTCAAAATTCTCCAAAATGTTTCAAAATTATCCAAAAATATTTTATATTTCTCCAAAAATCATTCGAAATTCTCCAAAAATGTTTTAGATATTCATGAAACTAATTATGCACTGAATGAACCTCTAACTAAATCATTGATATTATTTAATGATTATTGTAATCAATTACATATAACTGTTCCTCATTCTCAATTTAAAGTTTTATTAAATAAGTTATTTTAAGTTATTTACTATTGTTCTAGTTGCTAGTCTGTAAGGAAAATTATTGTATCCATAGACCAAATAAATAAATTGTTCAAAAATCTTTCAAAATTGTCCAAATATTGGTTAAAATTGTCTAAAACCTTTGATATTTGTCCAATTGCATTTCAAAATTGTCCAAAATGTATTTTAGTATTTAAAATATTACAAATATATTTTAAAATATTTTATTTGTATTTGAGAAAATTCTATTTGTATTTTAAAATTGTCCAAATACATTTTAAAATTATCCTTTTGTATATATTTAGTTAGAATATTGTTCCACCTCAAGTCCAAATTCTCAAATTTCAAAAAGGTTGATCAATTTCATGATAGACAATACAACAGTTGTTTCGTGGGCACAGGCTTGCCAGATACTTTTTTTCGTTGTCCCCAAATAAATCTAAAAATATCCCCAAAAAATTCCTAACTAGAAAAAAAGTTGAAAAAGGGCTTATATAATTTGCTTATAATGAACATTATCCGCATAAAAACTACAATTAAATATAAAAAATAGCACTGACAATAACTGTTTTTAAAAATTCTTGGATTGCTGTTGTATAAATGTCCAGAAAAATTCTCAGAATTTAGGGAGTTTTACGAAGAAAACGTTTAATTTTTATTAAATTATTTTAAAAAAATCCAATCGAAATTATCAAGAATTTAAGGCATTTTTTAAAGAATTTTTAGATTTGAATTTTTCAAGTTTGTCTATTTAATACAATAGAGGGTACGTTCGAAAATGCAGTAAATTTGTGCAACACTGCGGCAGTTATGCCAAGTTTTGTTACTGATGCGTGATCAGCTGTTGCAGATACTTTGCTATTGCTCAACAACTGCACAGGGTTTGCTTTTTAGAACGTTTTGCCAAAAATAAAAAACATGTTCGAAATAACATTAACAAATATTATTGAAAATCTTGTGGGAAAAATGACAATTTTTTGTCAAGTTATAATAAAAAGAGAATTAAAAGAAGGATGAAACGACTTTTGATTATTAAAAATCCAAAAAATGCTAAGAAATAAACATTATTTAAATTTGTATTAAGAATTTTTATATAATAACTCTTCCATTATGCACCAACGTTTAGTTTTATTTTTGTATTAAATGATTTTAACATAAAAATTTAGAACGCACCCTATTGCATCAGAAATTAAAATGATGCGATATTTGCAAAAATTTGCGGCAACACTGTCAATTGTTTGCATAAAAAACGTTTGAGGTAAATCAGTGCTGTCAAGTGATGCTTTTTTGAACGATTTACTTTTATAATGCCGCAGTGATGCCTAACTACTGCATTTACGAACGTACCCAGAGCTTTATCCATAATCGATATAATGTTTTTTGTATAAACAATATTTTAGATTCTAGGAAAATCCATAAAAGGGTGAATTTGTTACTTTTTTTTTAAAAATTATGCGAACAAATTTGACTGATGTTTTCTGAAAACTATACAAAGTTAATATAATTTTTTATTTATTTTTTTAATATCCCCAAAAAATTCCCAAAACATTTTTAAATCCCCAAAAAATTCCCCTGTCCCCAAATGAAAATTTTTGTCCCCAAGACCAATAAAAAATCCCCAAATTTGGGGACAAAACCCCAAGTCTGGTCAGCCTGCTTGGGCATCACCCCAACTCTTCATTTGTCCACAATAAGAAAATTGTAGCTTTAATACACAAACCGAGACATTGCATAAGGTACATAAGGTTCAACGGGATGAGAATTTTGTACTTTCGTATAAGAACTGTCTGATTTGGTAAAACCACCTATAAATCAACTCCTTTTTGAAAGCAACAATTACATAAAAGTACCCTTTGGGTACTATTTATATGTATGTTTGTTAGAGTGGGCCGAACTTTGCCGAATTGCGAATTTCAAAAACGAGGGGTGCGGAAAAGTTGCGTATGCGTCCAGTAACCAGTAATTTTGAAAATCGGTTCACGATCAAGGTCCCCGCAAAGCGGTTGAAATTTCGAAATTTCGGAAAGTTTAAAAAAAGTCCTTAAATTTTGTTAAAAATATTTTTGTTGTGATATATTATTACTAATAAATTATAGCTCGCTGAATCCAAAAAAAATAAAATTTTTTTAATCGGCCGAAGGGGTTCTGAAATATTGCTACTTGAATTTTGTTGAAAAACACGATCTTTCATTTTTCAGTCGGGCCTTGAAAAAGTTAGTCTAAAAATGTTTTTAATTTTTAAATCTATCTATATAATATTATCTTTCATTTGAGTGTAAAAAAGTTTAAAAATGTTGAAGGGTATTCCAAGGACGCTGCGACAAAAGTTGTAAAAATTTTCACAGTTAAAAGTGATTGTTTTTTGTGATCACTGTTTTTTTATTTAGTGATCAGAGATATTACCCATTTATTGTTTTGGATCAACATAAAATAACATTTTTATGACTGGTCCATCTTTTTTAATAATTTTCGGTATTTTAATAAGAAATATAAAATAGCGTAATCGGATCTCGAGATTTGGGACACAATGCTCGAAAAGTATCCTCTTTTTTGTCCACACCATGTTCGAAAAATATCCTACTTTATATTTTTTGTTGTAGTAAAAGAATATTTTAACATAAAATTAAATAGTAAATGAATGTTCTTTTTAGTTTGACTCTAGATCATAAATTAATATCACTTTCTGTTTAAATTATTTTCAAATCAAAGAAAGATGATACAATTTTTTTTTTTACAAGTAAATTACAAAGAAGAAAAATATATTTGAAAGAATTCAATAAGACCAGAAATACAGAATACGTATTTTCGGCTTTCGCTACAAAGCCACCATCAATGTATTTCGTCTTGTGTAGGCTAATATTTTAATGTTGTCTACTTATGTGACCGCTGAAAGAAAATCTAATTTCGTATCAACAACTCAACTTAGACTAACATCAACGAAATTTAACAATGCTATTTTTATCCTTTGTTATTATTACTCTATTTTGCTTTGAACCTTAATTCTTAAGATATCTCAGCTGATTCTATTCAACTCTTTGTATGATAACCACATATTTTTGAATTACAACGAACCGTTAAATTTAAATGTATATTATTTAAATTATATTTTTGTACCGTGTCAATGTGTTTTAAAATGAATGGGGGAATATTTAGTTGATCTCTTATTTTTAAGTAAATGAATGTTCTTTTTAGTTTGACTCTAGATCATAAATTAATATCACTTTCTGTTTAAATTATTTTCAAATCAAAGAAAGATGATACAATTTTTTTTTTTACAAGTAAATTACAAAGAATAAAAATATGTATATTTGAAAGAATTCGATAAGACCAGCAATACAGAATACGTATTTTCGGCTTTCGCTACAAAGCCATCATCAGTGTGTTTCGTCTTGTGTGGGCTAATATTTTAATGTTGTCTACTTATGTGACCGCTGAAAGAAAATCTAATTTCGTATCAACAACTCAACTTAGACTAACATCAACGAAATTTAACAATGCTATTTTTATCCTTTGTTATTATTACTCTATTTTGCTTTGAACCTTAATTCTTAAGATATCTCAGCTGATTCTATTCAACTCTGTGTATGATAACCACAGATTTTTGAATTACAACGAACCGTTAAATTTAAATTTAAATGTATATTATTTAAATTATATTTTTGCACCGTGTCAATGTGTTTTAAGATGAATGGGGGAATATTTAGTTGATCTCTTATTTTTATGTAAATGAATGTTCTTTTTAGTTTGACTCTAGATCATAAATTAATATCACTTTCTGTTTAAATTATTTTCAAATCAAAGAAAGATGATACAATTTTTTTTTTTTACAAGTAAATTACAAAGAATAAAAATATATTTGAAAGAATTCGATAAGACCAGCAATACAGAAATAGTTTTAAATAGTTTTTTAGCATAAATTTAAATAGTTTTTTTGTAAAAGTTTTGAAAAATATTTTATACACTGTGCCCCAAAAGTATATATAAAAAAATATAATTGAATAGAACTTAATACATTAGTCTCCAGTTAAGTGTCCGTAACCGTCGTATAGGACAATCGTAATTAATATTAGAATTAATTACTAAAGAATTTTCCAGAGTTGATTTATAGGAAGAAGAAGAAGAAAACATTTTTATTTAAAAATTTAACAGACACAAGGGAATCACCAGACTGCCGCAGTTTCGTTTCACCCAAAGACTCGTCAGTGGTTAGTTTATGTGTCAACTGATCAAAGTAATTTTTAATTGTTAATTTGTCTCTATATGAAATGACCGGAGATTGAACCGGCAAATATTTATTTATTTAGGTGTTTAGCAAATATTAAAAAATTAAATTGCGTGCTCGGAGTTAAAATTTTGTAACACAATGTTCGAAAAGTACGCACTTTTCTGTCCACACAATATATGAAAGTTATTCTACTTTATATTTTTTGTTGTAGTAAGAGAATATTTAAGAATACAATTAAACACTTAATAGTTTCTTTGTAAAAGTTTTAAAAAAATTTATATACACTGTGCCACAAAAGTATAAGTAAAACACATTTTGAACATTGTGTGGATAAAAAATAGGATACTTTACGAATATTGTTTTACAAAATTTTGAATCAAAGCATGCAATTTAATTTTTATGATATTTACTAAAAACCAATGTATTAAGTTATAAACAATTACATTTTTGTATATATACTTTTGTGGCACAGCGTATAAAATATTTTTCAAAACTTTTACAAAGAAACTATTAAGTGTTTAATTTTATTCTAAAATATTCTGTTAATACAACAAAAAATATAAAGTAGAATACTTTTCGAATATTGTGTGGACAAAAAAGGGTATACTTTTCGAACATTGTGTTACAAAATTCTAAATCCAAGCACGCAATTTAATTTTGTATAATATTTACGGAACATTAATTTATTAAGTTATATTCAATTACATTTTTTTATATATACTTTTGTGGCACAGTGTATAAAATATTTTTGAAAACTTTTACAAAAAAACTATTAGGTATTTAATTTTATTCTAAACTATTCTTTTAATACAACAAAAAATATAAAGTAGGATACTTTTCGAACATTGTGTGGGCAGAAAAAAGGATACTTTTCGAGCATTGTGTCCGAAATCTCGAGATCCGATCACACTATTTTATATTCATTATCAAAATACCCAAAATTATTAAAAAAAGATGGACCAGTCATTAAAATGTTATTTTATGTTGATCCAAAACAATAAATGGGTAATATCTCTGATCACCCTTCAACATTTTTAAACTTTTTACACTCAAATGAACGACAATTTTATATAGATAGTAGATTTAAAAATGAAAAAAATTAAAAACATTTTTAGACAAACTTTTTGAAGGCTCGACTGAAAAATTAAAAAACGTGTTTTTCAGCTAAATTCAAGTAGCAATATTTCAGAACCCCTTCGGCCGATTAAAAAATTTTTATTTTTTTTGCATTCAGCGAACTATAATTTATTAGAAATAATATATCCCAACAACAAATATTTTTTAAAAAAATTTAAGGATTTTTTTTAAACTTTCCGAAATTTCGAAATTTCAACCGCTTTGAACATGAACGAAAATCGGTTTTTTTATATTTTACTGGTTACTGGACGCATACGCAACTTTTCCGCACCCCCCGTTTTTGAAATTCGCAATTCGGCAAAGTTCGGCCCACTCTAATGTTTGTGTGTTCGTTGTCAATAACATTTGTAAAAACAACGAACATTACCCCAAAACAAAATAAATAATTTGATTGAAGCCGTGGTATGCTTTCGATTCAACAATTATTTTTAATTTTTGCATTAAGAAATACAAAGATTGTTTTTTCGGACTTTCTATATTTTCATATACTTACTTAGAATATGAAAATTGAAACAACAAATAAAATCGAAAATGAAAATATCATACTACCTCCGTTCGGAAATGAAGTTAATATTTCTATATTTTTGCTCGGATTATGGAGGTTTTTTAAAAAAAGTAATTTTTTTGGATAGCTGTTAGGACATATCAGTGATTCTGAATTTATATTTAGCTTTGCAATTTTTTTTTTAAATTTATTTTTAATTCGAGTTGAAAATTAGAATTAAAATAATTCTTTGATTTTGTGTGAAAAAATTAACAGCATTCGGATAAATTAGAAAACGGATTTTTGACATTACAAACATGTATGGAATCTATAATGCTTAACAAAGATGGTAATAATTACAAAATTCGACGTATGGGTAAAGAAAGTCTTCGCCGAGATGGCCTTTTATTGGTTTCTATTAAATGCAGCGAAGAGACGTTAGCAACAACTCGTCAAAATATTGTTCAAATATTGTTTCTGAAATAAAACTGAAAATGGAGTAAAACATTCCATATGTTATATTCTTTACACTTTCAGTAATCGAAAAGCGTCACTAAAGCTATTGATATATGCATTAATTTGTGGATCTAAGATGAGAGAACGGAAACACCTTTCCAACCTTTTAACCCTAAACTAAGCATCTAAAATATTTAAAAATATCTTTCATTTTTGTTTCGTTTACAACATATTAAAATTTGATCCAAAACGATAAGACAAAAAACAAAAAACAGCAAATCTGGAAAACTTGCTGCTGTAAAATGTTGGATTTACGAGTTAAGATATTTTGTCGGTGAAGGCTTATTACACTCACACAAAAAATTAAAAACGAGACTAAATTACAAAATGTATTAATCCAATTACTACTTTAATTCAATTTGCATCTAATATGAAATAAAAATATGAGTCATATGAAACTGAATACGTTAAAATAAACAAAAAAATTTTTACTCTATTAGCTTTTTATTAAGTTTTGAAAAACAAAACAATATTCAGAAAACCCACAATAACGAACACTTCAATCTAGTAACGAAAATAAAAGAACAATTTTTTATTATAAAGTGTATTATACACTCTAAAAATGCTTGTATTAAGCACGTAATTTTTCATGTAAAATTACAGAAAATGCGTAACTTTAGGCACAATGTATGTAAAAATCTGAATTACATGCATTTGTTTACAAAATTAAGCACAAAATATAGTATTGTGCATGTTTGTATACATGTTTGTAAGTTTCTAAACATTTATTCTGTACAGTTACATACATTGTGCCTAAATTTTCATGTTGCATAATATATGTAATTAATTGGATTCTGATTTCTTAAAAGATTTGCCAAACATTAGTGAAGTTCGATGTTCTAAAGATAAAATAATAAATAATGAAGGTAGAAAATTGATTAATTTGATGGAAAATGTTGGAGGAATTGTTCTTAATGGTCGGACTTTAAACGATGTTCAAGGCGAATACAGTTTTCATGGTGCTAGAGGTAATACCGTAATTGATTACTGTATATGTTCTTATAGTTTTCTACAATATGTTGCCGACTTCTCTATTGCTTCAAAACCGTACTCTGATCATATGCCAGTGTGTTTGAAAATAAAATCTCTTAATCACGTTGCTTTTAAAAATAAAAATCCTTATCAGAGATTACATTGGAATGAAAAATATGTGGATAAATATGTGGAAAATCTTAGTCGCCATACAATAAACGTTGATTTACAATCAAGTATTACGGTGGATGATTTAGTCACATCTGTGACAAATAAAATCAGGCAAGCAAATGCTTCAATCGTTAAACGAACGTTTTTTGAACCCAAACAAAAATGGTTTGATTGGATATGTGCTCGTTCGCGTAACTGTATGAAAAAGAAACTTAAAGCATATAGAAAAAAACACACAACTGAAAACAAATCAATATATCTAAATGCTAGAGCAAAATATTTCAAAATATGTAAAACTAAAAAACTTGAGTTGTACAATAAAAATTTAGAACTTCTAAATACAGTAAAAAATAGTAGCGATTGGTGGAAATTGTCAAACTCTATGAAAACACGTACTTTTACAATAAATGGTAACTTAAATGCAGATGATTTTCTATCACATTTTAGTAATATGTTGAAAAATAATATTGATACACATACAATAAGTTGGTCTATGCCATACTTTATTGATTCAGTGTTAGACTCTCCAATAGAATATTGTGAGCTATCATCAGTTGTAAAAACACTAAAACACAATAAAGCTCCAGGACAAGACGGTATTAGCTTTGAATTCTACAAATATGCACCTGACTGTCTGTTAAATGAATTATTAATTATCTTTAACATAATTTTTCTACATGAAAAAATCCCAGCAAGTTTTCGTAAATCCATTTTGATTCCGCTCTTCAAAAAAGGTGATCTAAATTTGCCAACAAATTATCGTGGGTTGTCATTGATTGATACTATATGTAAAATATTTAATACCATTATACTAAACCGATTAACCTACTGGATCGATAGCAATAACATTTTAAATGAATATCAAGCCGGTTTCAGAAAGCATTACTCTACTGTAGATAATATATTTAATCTCTCAAATATTGTAAATATTAATAAAGCCAGCGGTAAGAACACATATGCGTTTTTTGTAGATTTTTCTTGTGCTTTTGATACTATTCCTCGAAATTGCCTATTCTACAAACTCTCGTGCCTAGGACTCTCTTCCAAAATAATCAGAATTTTACGTTGCACTTATGATAAATCTGAAAGTCGAATTTGGGATGGTAATTCTTATTCTAATGCATTTCCTGTTGAGGTAGGAGTGAAACAAGGGTGTATCCTGAGCCCAATTTTATTTTCATTATATATTAATGATTTAGTTGATGAATTACCTGGTGGTGTCAATGTTGCTGCTATCAATGTTAAAATTTTGTTATACGCGGATGACATCGTCATTTTATCTGACTCGCCTTCTGAATTACAAAGTATGATTGACAAACTTCATAGTTATTGCTTAACATGGTGTCTAAAAGTCAATCTTGATAAATCGAAAATAATTGTTTTCCGTTCCGGCGCCAGAATATCATCAAATTTGAAGTGGAAATATGGAGAAGATACTATTGAGATTGTAAACAGTTACAAATACCTTGGTATCGAAATAACTTATAACATGTCTTTCAAAAAACACTTAAGTAATAAATTATCTTCTGCTAAACTTGCTATTAATTCAACTTGGTCTAAATACATAAATAATCCACATATTTCTAACATGAACAAACTTAAAATATTTCATGCTGCGTCTAGATCAATCATGTTTTATGCTGCAGAGGTGTGGGGATTTCAAAGTTATGATGATGTTGAGAAGCTATTTCGATTTTTTCTAAAAAGGATGCTGTATATGCCAAACACAACACCTAATTATTTACTATACCTTGAAACTGGTCTAGACCCCTTATATATTTCCTCTCTAAAGCTACACTTTTGTTACATAAATAAAGTTTTGAACATGAATACATATAGATTACCGCGCATTTTAGCTGATTATATCATAACTAATAAGCTTTATTGGTCTATGGAGTGGGAAGATCTAATGCAAAAACTACAAATTCCGCATGATAATACAAACTCTCCAATTAGCTATAATTGGAAAAATATATTGAATCAGTTAAGAATAAAGGAAAGGGAGAAGTTTATAACTGATGCATCTAACTCACAGTATCATGATCTCTACTCGAAATTGGATTTTAGTGCTTCGCCTATTCTAACAGCCCATGTTTCAACACGGATAACTAGTTTGGTAATAAAAGCGAGAGGTGGTTTGCTGGATATAAATGCAAGAGCTTTTCGGAATAACACAAATGGTATATGTACAATATGTAATTTAGATGAACCTGAAAATACATTTCACTTTATAGGTGTTTGCCCTATATATAATACTTACAGACTAAAATATTTTGGTAAAAGGCTTCTTAATGAAAATGAAGTTTTAAGTATACTAAATGGCTCAAATTTTTATTGTTTATATAAATATCTCGAAATTTGTTTAAAGTTTAGAAAATTAATAATAAACGAATTCGATTAATAATTTCAAATTTAATCTTATATTTACTTGAAAAAATAAAATAAATAATTTAAAGATATGAATAAATCATGAAAATGAACGTTAATTAAAAATAGTAGTAAGTGCTAATCTGGCACACAACAATAATGTTATGCCATATATAGATAAATGATTGTATTATTGTAAATTAACTGAATATGTACAAAATCTGTTTTTATCTATTAATAAATAATAATAATAATATATGTAATTAAAAATACTTTAAACAGTAACAGTAAAAATGTCAAAATATAAATGAAAATACTGGAAATTTTTAGTACTAAAATGAAAAGGAATGTATTTATAAGCAAATGTAAGCGGAAAGTAACGATTTAAACTAGAAAAGTGCCGGAGAAATTTTTCTCATAAGGCCAATACCAAACATTAAAAAAAAAACAAGAAAATTGGAGGAAATCATTCTATTTGCTGAACTAATAAGTAAGTTAATAAATTTATATTGAAAGCAAAGAAGTGCATCTAAAGTTATTCTGTTTGTAGGTATTAAATGTACAAATGAAAGCTGATAAAAATATTTTACGCTCCTATAGGAAATTGTTGGTTTGCTGTTGGATTTTCAGACTAGAGTCAAGGCGGTCCAAATTGTTCTTTTTTGCTTTGTGTGCCATCGTGACTACACCTAATATTTCGACCACTAAAGTTTTAAAAAGCGTAATAATGTAGCAGAAACTAAACGCTATTCGTAAGCCCTTTACACATAGTTTATATCTTTATTGCATTTATTGGATCTAAATTGGACATTGCAACTTCTGTGACACAATAAAATTAATGCTACCTGTTATTACCTTCCTTCTAAGAACTTTTTTGCCACAATATGGTATGATTTTTGTTCCCCATGTACCATCTAGATGCACTGAAGTACAACAAAAAAAAGAAATAATTTCTACCTTACTTTGGTTCGTTTTCGTAAGGATATAAAATTTTAAAAATTATAAATTTAAAAAAACCATACTTAAAAAATTGTAAAAAAGTCGCGGATCGCAAAAAAAGCTGTTATCAAAAAAGTAAATAAAAAATTCTCTTTTTGTAAATCTTTTTTGTTGTTTTGCAACTAGCCTCCAAACTTTGTTATATACCATAGGTATTATAGTCCCTAGATTATAAAGTTAAAAAACGCACTTAAAAAATTAAAAATTAATGGCGGAACGTGAAAAAATACTTTATGGTAAAAAAAATTAATTAAAACACACTATCAGCGAATGACATTCTGCGAACAAAAATAATGATGCAAAAATTTTTCATTTTTGAAAAAAAATTTCCGCGATTTTTTTTTTGTTTTGCAAACTAAGCACCAAACTTTGGCGTATGAAATTGGCATTATAGTCCCTAGAATATGAGTTTAAAAAATCACACTTAAAAAATTGCAAAATAATCGCTAACGCGAAAAAAAACAATTCTGAAAAAAATGTGCAAAAAGGAAAATTTTTGAATCAATATATTTGTTTGCAGAATGTAAATCGCTGATTGAGATTTTTTATTCATTTTTTGTACCACAAAAGCTTTTTTTGCGTTCCGCGATTATCTTGCTGTTTTTTAAGTGTGTTTTTTTATTTTAATTCATAATCTAGGGACTATAGTACCAATTTCACAAACCAAGGATTGCTGCTTAGTTTGCGAAAAAAATCGCAAAAATTTTTTCTCCAAAATCGAAAATTTTTCCATCGTTATACTTGTTTGCAGAATTTTAATCGCTGATTGTGTGCTTTAATTAATTTTTTCTACCATAAAGTTTTTTTTCGCGTTCCGCCATTACTTTGCAATTTTTTAAGTGTGGTTCTTTTAAATTCGTAATGTAGGGACTATAATACACATTTCATACAACAAAGTTTGGTGGCTAGATGCAAAAAAATAAAATCCCGAAAAATTGAATTTGCAAAAATGAAAATTTTTGCATCATTATATTTGCTTGCAGAATGTTAATCGCTAATTGAATTTTTTAATTAATTTTTTTTTACCATAAAGCCATTTTTTGCGTTCCGCCATTATTTTGCAATTTGTTAAGTGCGGTTTTTTTAAATATATAATCTATTATTATTTTTTTTAACACGGCGAGGTAGCCAAATTGTTGCTAAACTCTGAGAAAGAGCCATTTTTCGGCTCTTGCTCATTGATTAATGAGCGAAGCTGGCTCGAGCCTAAAATTCTGGCGAAAATGCAACTTATTATTTTATTTAATTAATATATTAGTTACTTTATTGTTATTTTATTGTTTTTAATTGTTTAAAATTTACATTTGCAATTTCTAATAAAATATCCTTTAAAAGTACATTTATTCTTTTTAAATCGTTTAATTGGCAGTGGGAATCATTTGGGTTGTTTAATATAAAGCACCAGGATTGTATATATACATATTTTACGTGTGGTTCTAAGCATTTTGTCTGTATCCTTACATATTTTTAAATGCTATTTTAGGCACAAACTCTGTAATGTTACATGAAATTCGTATGTTCCTAAACATTTTTTAAGCACATAAATAGGTATGATTACATACTTTATGCCTAATTAATGTAGACACAATGTATGTAAGTATTTGAATTTAGGCACAAAAATGTATTTTTACTGAAATTATAGTAGGAGAAAAAATACCTACTATAAATTGGGTAAAGTTACATGAATTTTTATTAGAGTGTACAATTGTTATACGCAAGTATCCCATATCGTAAGTACACAAAAACGATTACATTGTGTTTACTTACACGTTTTTCTAAAGGGCTACTCTTTAAAAAAATATATATAAAAAAACAAACGACAGCTGATGTATCATTAACTGCTCACAAGTAGCAAATCGTTCACCAGATTGTTGAGTAGCGGATTAGACACAGTTGAGCGTCTCGTAAACGCACTCAATATCTCTGAAAATTAAAAAAGCACAACAAATTTAAAAATGTGTAAATAGTACTAAATGAGTCAGAGGAGTACCATAGTACTTTTGAGGTTCCAATAGTACCACAAAAAGTACTATAGTACTAACTTTATCATCCCTGATTGCCAAGGAAAGTTTTTTTCATAAGTTTTTTCTCTATTTGTTGTAAAATAAATTGTAAATTCTATTTGGAATTTGTAATATTTGATCTTAAACCGAACAAAAATTACACTCATTGTGACAATCTTCAGATCAACTAGAAATCTACAATAAATTATATTTATATATGTATATATTTTTTCCGTCGTTCCAAGTTAGAGCATAGGGCCACCATTTAATGTGGAACAAATTGTGACTTTTAAAATTTTTATTACAATTTTACAGTTTCAAATCGCAAAATGTTTCATCACGTGGGGAGAAAATTTAAAACATAAGAAAAAAAACTCACTTTATTTATTGAGGAAATGAAAAACATGAGCTTATATACATTTTAAGTCAAATTTTTAGATCCTTCCTACTAAATTTACTGTCAAAAAATTATGACTTTTTTAAGATAGAGAGAAAATGTAGAATTTTGCAAAAAAAAAAAACAATTTCTTGAAAGAATTTCAACATTTTTGTTTAAAAGAATTTCAACATTTTTGTTCCACTAATGTACGTCATAGCAACGACAAAGTCAATAAACCCTACCTAGAGGAGGGAATCAAACATTAACCCTTAAATGCACGATTTCTTCGATTTTAACCATTTTTTTAAATATGATTTCTAAAGGCGTGAACATTTCAAGAAAAATACCAAAAAAATTTAATTTAAAAAAAAACGTGATTTTTATCAGAGTTTCGAACGACTGCTAATAGCAGTCGCAATTTAGTTAAATTTTCATATTTTGTAAGCAGCGTGCTTAAAAAAAAGCACTCGCTTTCATTTTATATTATGAACTTGCTTATTTCATTCTAACTGTGTAAGTAAATTTCAAATACACACACAGTCATCATTTACATTTTTTAAGTTTTCAAACTAAGCGCAGCGTAACTGTGTGAGTTCAGCAACAAAACAAATTGTGTTTCTTCTGCTTGCTGCGTTTTGAGTTACTGGTTAATGTGTTTTTACTTGACTGAGTAACGAAAAAAAAACTGCATTGTAGACTGTGAATAGCAGACTGGACATAGCAGACTGTGAATAACAGACATACATAGACAACTATGTAGTTGGAACTTAAAGAGTTTTGTATATGCAAACAAAAGAAAAAAGAAACACCAGCAGCTTTAAAAAGAAAATACAATTAAACTTATCATATTTCCTATTTTATTTATTATTTTGTTAATTATATAATTTATATATTAATTAATTTCACACTTTATCGTAAATATGTATGTACGTATAATACTTTATTCTGATCAATTGTGGTACATAGTACATATGATTTGATTTTTTTAAATTGTCATTAATATAACACTAACTTACAACAATTGATTTTTTGGACAAATTACTACACCCAAAAAATATATGATAGTTGATCATTATTTTTTCAATTGTGTCATATGTTGGCTGAATAGAAAAATTTGTTATTTTAACAAAATTTATTCCTGTTTTTTAGCTTCAAATAAAATCTGTTAATTTTAAAACATTTTTTGTTAAATTTAAAAAATCTAAATTTAAGTAAACTTTATTTATTTATTACTATTCTTTTGTTATTGTTAATTAATTCATATATTAATTAATTTAACACTTTATCGTAAATATACACATTTCTCCATTGATTCAATTGGTAAGCAAACTTGCTTTTTTGTTTGTCATCATGCTAACTCATGCATTTTCCCGATAAAATTTTATGGAATTTAATACCAGAGATGGGCCAAAATAAATTTTCATTTGCATTGCGACAAGAAATGATCATATGTGGGCTTTTTTAATTTGCATTGTATTTTAATTTGCATTCTCCATTTATTACAATTATTAGAAATACAAAATTTTGAATTAATAAATAAATTGGCAACATAATTAATTTTTTTAAATGGTTGTTGAATTTGTGGCAATTGCAATAAATTCAATTTTGATTCTGAGTTTAAAATATAATTTGTAACTTCCCTACGGGAAATTTTAACAAACTGTCACCGAACTGGCCCCTTTATATGAAATAGACTGGTCACTTTTACATGGCGTTGTCATAGGAGGGGGAAATTGACCCCTTGTGACATGTCACAAGACAAATCCTAGGACAGGTTACTGAAAAACAAAGTTCAGAGACCTGTCCTGGGATTATGACATATGAAGCATATGTTGTTATTGATGCATTATAATCAGTGTTGCCACGATCAAAAATTTTTTGTAACGAAAATATTTAAAAAAAGTTACCAAATTAGAAAAAAAATAATCAAAATTTAAAGTCTTTTAGTTTTTATTTAAATATATTAAAATATTAACCCCTCAATTCATAAACGCTTTGTAAAGTTATAGGAGGTTTACAAAACATAATTTTTCCCATGGGGAAAGGGACCGGTCCCAGATGACACGCAGGAAAGGTGCCAGGGGGGCGGAGACTGGTCGTTGATCGGTCTTTTTGTTTGAAAGAGACATATCACTTTAACATGGCGTTGTCATTGGAAATGACCAATTCCCACAGTTTAGACACCTTGTGACAGTAAGGTTGTGTGTCTAAAAATAGCTTTTCAAATAAACTAATAAAAAATTAAGAATTAAAAATAATCTACTTGTCGTCGAAGTAGGGCTCGATAACACAACCTCCTGCTTGTAAGGCAAACGCTCTACTATCTGAGCAAATGTTGCTTATGCGTGATGGCTGGCTAATGGTAAAGTTATATATTTTTCGTTTCTGTTCAAATAAAAGAGGAAAAGGAAAAACAAACACTACAAGCAAATAAAAAAAAATTGAAAAGAAAAAAATAGAAAAGAAAACAACACTAACACACACACAAATATAGTGAAAGTGCCTTCAGTATGCCCCCGATTGACCAGTCACGGGATAGGTCCTTTAATGGCAGTTGACTCGTTTTTTGCGTTGGCCATAATTACATTAAAAAATCAATTAAAAATTACAAAATTACCTCAAAAACTCTGATAATATAAATAAAAATTTTAAAAATTGCCCTTAAGTTAAAAGGAAAATTAAATGAAATACCAATTGTTAAAACTAAAAAAACAGCTTTAACATTAAAAATACAAAACTTTTAATTTAAAATAAGAGCTAAAATAAGCAAATCGTAAAAAAATAAAGTTCAAAATAAATAAAAGAGTAAAACAAATAAAAAAATATTTTAAAAAATATGCCGCGAATTTTATTTTTTATTTCGGTATTGGTCAAGTTTTTTAAAAGCAACAGTGAAAGTAACAAATCAGAAAATACTTAGAAAATTAATTCATTCTCTTTGGTTCATTATTTAATGGTATTAATTTAGTAATATGCCTTCGGTTGACCGGTCACAGGATAGGTCCTTGGAGGGCAATTGACTCCTCATTCCCCGTAGGGTTCCTTATGCGTGATGGCTGGCTGATGGTTAAGTTATATGTTTTTCGTTTCTGTTCAAATAAAAAAGAGAAAGAAAAATCAAACACACACACAGGAAATAAAAAAATCATGGAAAAGAAAAAAATAAAAAAGAAAACAACATTAACACACACAACTAATATGGTGAAAGTGCCTTGAATATGCCCCCGATTGACCGGTCATGGGATAGGTTCCTTAGTGGCAGTTGACTTGTTTTTTGCGTTGGCCATAATTAAATTAGAAAATCAATTAAAAATTAGAAAATTACCTCAAAACCTCGGATAATATAAATAAAAATTTAAAAAATTACTCTTAAGTTACAAAGAAAAGTTAAATGAAATACCAATAGTTAAAACTAAAACAGCTTTAACATTAAAAAAAACGTTGAAAATACAAAACTTAAAATTTCTTAGCAAAACATTATAGAAATTTAAAATAAGAGCTAAAATAAGCAAATTGTGAAAAAATAAAGTTAAAAATAAATAAAAGAGTAAAATAAATAAAAAATATTTTTAAAAATATGCCGCGAATTTTGTTTTTTATTTCCGTATCGGTCAAGTTTTTTTAAAAGCAACAGTGAAAATAACGGATCAGAAAATACTTAGAAAATTAATTCATTCTCTTGGGTTCATATTTGTACTAATTCAGCAATATGCCTTCGGTTGACCGGTCACGGGATAGGTCCTTGGAGGGCAATTGACTTCTCATTCCCCGTAGGGTAGCTATTTTAAACAATTTTTAAAAAATTTTATATTAAATATTTATGATGAAACTCTTCGTTCAAAAATTAAAAAAAAGGTTTTTTATACACTTTTTTTGCAAAAAAAAAGGAAGAATGTTTTTAAAAGTGAGTGTAGTAAGTGTAGGAAAAATGTTATATAGGAAAAAAAATTTTAAATCTTTTTTTTAAACAAAAGAAAAAAAGCTTGTGCAAGTTTGCGCCATGATTTTTGGCGATTTTTTGAAAATTTCATCTTTTTTAAATTTTTGCTCATCAGGCACTTTTTCTCATATTTTTTTATCAGTCATAAATTTTTGTTTGGGGATTAACACTGCCTATTAACTTTACAATGGGTTTTTGCCTTGTAAATGTAATTGAATGGATTGGGCGAATGATTGATTATATAAAGTTGATGTACAAGTCCGCCATTCGGTAGGTATCTCTCTCAGGTGATGTGGATGTGTTGATCATGTTTTCTTGATGGGTTTCTATGGAATATTTGAATATTGTCAAATTATTGGTGACGTCTATTCATTGGTTTTTTCGTGTGGTTTTGTGTAAGTTTATGAGGTGTAGGTTTCTGACATTTTAATTTTATATCTTAAAGTAAATATTGGAGTGTGGTATGGTGCGCGGATGTTATGGGCAGTAGTTATTGTATCTCGTGTGTGATACTGGAGTGGACTTGGTAAATTTGTTCTGTGCTTTTTTGAATTTATGGTTCTATGTTTTTTGAATTTATGGTTTTGTGATCATTTGAGATTTGGTTTGTTATGTTTGACTATTCTGGTAATTTTTCGAGATCATGTTGATATGCATCCCAGAGGAGTTCTATGGAACCAGTAGGTTAATTCCGCTGATGAGTCCCTTTGGTAGGGGACGAAAGTGCACGGTTATGTTTTTGTATGGATGGTGGGTTTGGTTATTCTGGTTTAGTCCTTTTTTTTTGGGGGGGGGGGGGGGGGGGGGGAGTTTTGTTTTCATTTGCAATGGTAAGTTGTAGCGATGAATGGAAAAACCGATAAGTTTGATATTTTAGGGCACTTTTCACCCTAATTGTCTTTCTACAGGATTACCGTATTGGCGCACTATTAGGAGAACATAGATCGTCGGTGACCCAAGTAAACTGGACACCAAAAGAATTGTCTCTAGGCCCCTTAGGTGTACGGTAGGGTCTGCAATGATAAATTGAGGGAGTTATCTACATGATATTAAAGAGTTATTGCGGTGGGGAAGGTCATTAAAATTTGTGCAGAAAACTCTCTGTATGCAGCTTTTTCCCTATTTGAACAAAAATCAATTTAAATATATATAAAAAAAGCTTTAAAATATGTAGAGATTTGTCATACAAAATTAAAAAATTTTAGTTTTGGAAAAACCTTGATTAGTTCCGAAGCTACAGCATGTCAAAATTTGCACTTTAGTTCCAAATATTTCCACTAGGGGGCGTTGCCTAGGCACAAAATTAATCTAAAATACTTTATTTATGCGTATCCATGTTTCTTAAAACTTTGGTCGAAAAAGGATTAAAATACAAAAAAAAATTTGGAAACTCGCATTCTTCTGCAAAGTACGAGTAAGCGTGGGATCAAAAAGAAATACGAACCCTCCAACTATTCGCCGCTGGATTCCTTTTATCAAATTAAACCCAAAACTATCAAAAACCCCGAAGTTTTAGTCCGAAAAACACGTTTAATAATTTTGGCCAGCTTTTCGGGTCAAATACTCCTCTGTGCGTCGGTGCAAGAAGTACTTCACTCCATCCGATTTACTCAATATTTATACCACCTATATCCGACTGGAGATGGAATACAACTCCCATATATGGGCAGGAGCTTCGAAGTCTATTTTGGAGCTTCTGGACCGTGTGCAAAGGAGAGCGTCGGCGCTTTTCAATGACAGTAGAGTATCCAGCTCTATTGACTCATTGGAGCATCGTCGGAATGTGGGTTGTGTGACTCTTTTCTATCGATATTACGATGGGAAGTGTTCTGCTGAGATAAGTGAACTTATCCCCAGAGCCCCGAGTTTTTATTCGTAATACTCGCCTATCAAGTAGAGCACATCCGTTTGTAGACGATTGTCCAGTGGAATCGCAAAGAGAGAATTCGTTTATCAGTCGCACCAGCCGTATGTGGGATAAACTCCCCGCAGAAGTCTTCCCTGTTACTTACAATGTAGAGAAATTCAAATCAAATATTCACCAACACTACTCCCTCTTTCCTCATCCCATAACCTATTTTCCTAATACCAACACAATGCACTGCGTTAATATGGCCGCATTGTAACGGCCCACAAGCCAATATACTTCGTAATTACACACAAGTATATAGGCGTGTAAGTTAGACAAAATTTTTGAAAAATTTCAAATATTTTTTAGTTTCATATACACTCTAAAAAATGCTTGTAAAATTACTACTATAAAATATGTAAATTTTCATGTAAAATTACAGGAAATGCGTAAATTTAAGCACAAAGTGTTTCAAAAATTTATTTACGCTTTCTTGTGAATGAAGTTACATAAAAAGTATAGTATTTTGCATATTGGTAAACATGTTTCTATTAGAATAAGCATTATCACTTTATATTTACATATATTGTATGTAAAATTTATTTTAGGCACAAAGTATGTAATCGTACTTACTTTAAAGAAGTAATGGTAAAATTGTCAAAATGTTATTCTCTAAAATACATACAAAATTTGTTCATCAAAATATTTGAAACGTAATTACCACAAAATCAGCTAAAGAGACTGACTGTGTTCAAGAAAAAAAAAAATATAAATATAAACCTCAAATATGGCTAAATGCACGTGTAAAGTTTGGAGCAGTGTTCAAAAATTAAAAAAAAACGTTTATGACATTTGCTGGTTTGGTAGATGTAATAAGAGAACGTATACAAAATTTGCTTTTAACAGTCTTCTTTAACATTTTAGATAGAGCGTTCGCTCGTGGGCCTTTTCATTAGCGGAATATAGCCAAAATTTTGCTCTTTTTGGTAAAAAAAACTCGAGCGTGTATAAAAGAAGCTGCTTTTAATATGAGCCAATTGAACAGTTCTGTCCCGTTTTGCTCTATCTCATTTAGTTTTCGAAATACTGGCCAGTTTACAACATTTTTCAAAAAAAGGAAAATTTTGCAGAATGTTAATCGCTGACTAATCAAAATGAGGTGGATAGTTGCAAAAAACAATTTGCGAAGAAACTTTTCTACAAAGGAAAATTTTTGCATAATTTTATTCGTTTGCAGAATCTTAATTTCTGATTTATTTTTTTATTACCTTGAAATTTTGCAATAATTTTGGGACTCTAATACCAATTTCATGTGTTTAGTTTGCAAAAAAAATCGGTAAAACACTTTTCCAAAAGAAAAATTTTGCATCACTGTTTTTTTTCGCGGTACGCTATTATTTTGCAATTTTTAAGTGCGGTTTTTAAAATTTGTAATCTAGGGGTCTATAATACCCATATCTTATTCCAAGGATTAATTGGTTAGTAAAAAAAGGTTGCGAAAAAATTTTGTAAAAAGGTATATTCTTTCATCAATATATTCCTTTGTATAATGTAAATCGCTGATTAACCCTTTTAATTTACTTTTTCCAGGGGATGGAAAGAGCTCTCGAAGAGCCAGAGTTTGCTTTTTTTGCAACTGGGCCACCCAAACTTTGTTGTATGAAATATGTATTATAGTCTATAGATTATGAATTTAAAAGAATCACATTTAAAAAATTGCAAAATAATGGGGGAATGCGAAAAGACTTTATGGTACAAAAAAATTAATTTAAAAAAAACTCAGTCAGCGATTAACATTCTACATACAAATATAATTATGCTAAATTTTTCCTTTTTACACAAATTTTATTTTTCGCGATTTTTTTTTCTTTTTTTTTCAAACTAAGCAACAAATTTTGTTGTACGAAATTAGTATTATAGTCCCTAAATTATGAATTAAAAAAAAACCGCACTTAAAAAATCGTAAAATAATCGCGGAACGCGGAAAAAGGCTTTATGGTAGAAAAAATTAACTAAAACACACAATCAGCGATTGACATTCTTCAAAATAAATTTAAAATTTTTTTTAAATAGTTGTTAAATGATATGATTTTATTTTTAATGTTACATATACGTAATTAGCTGTATTTTCGATTTAACTATATCCGTTAACTCAGAAAACAAAACTCAAAGTACACAAAAACGTGAAGCGAAAACTAATACATTACTTTTCGTATGCACGTTAACTTAACGTGAATAATTATCAACGTTATGGATAATTATCAATGTTGAAAACTCAACGTTTACACATCTAACATAACTTCTTTGCTTTACGTTCTAAAAAGTTCTGCTGGCATGCGATTATACCGCAACTATTATAAACATAACTGTTTATAATTTTTTTATACTTTAATCTCTTCAAGGTAGATTTGCTATAAATACATAACGTTGATAGGTTTGAGCGAAAATACAGCTTATTATTTTATTTAATTAACTTATATTACTTATTTTATTGTTTTTAATTGTTAAAAATTTACATTTGCAATTTCTAATAAAATATCCTTCAAAAATACATTTATTGTTTTTAAATCCTTTAAATGGCAGTGGGAATCATTTGGGTTGTTTAATATAAAGCACCAGGAATGTATATATACATATCTTACGTGTGGTTATAAGCATTTTATCTGTATCTCTACATATTTTGAATGTTATTTTAAGCACAAACTCTGTAATATTACATGAAATTCGTATGTTCCTAAACATTTTTTAAGCACATAAATAGGTATCATTACATACTTTATGCCTAATTAATGTACACACAATGTATGTAAGTATTTGAATTTAGGCACAAAAATGTTTTTTTACTGAAATTATAGTAGGAGAAAAAATACCTACTATCAATGGGGTAAAGTTACATGAATTTTTATTAGAGTGTACAAAAGCTACAAAATTTAACCTAAAATGGCTCTGGATATAAAATAATAGTACGATCTATTTAGCACTTACACGCAATAATAGTATTACTAATACATACCGATCACGCAGGACTGCAACTAATTATTTCTCAAACTGCGGATGTGCCCTCCAAAAAATATAAAATTTTATGTTCTTCACGCATAGACATGAAGAGATTATTATTGTCATATCTTCTTTACTTCCGAAGGCACACTAATCAATTGGGCCTCATATACTTTGTTTATTTGTCAGTTATATGTCCGTATCAAAATTTTTGAGATTTTCTAACATCAGAATTATTATTCACCGAAGGCTTCAGGCGATTTCCTTTTATGCTGAAAAAGTTATACCCAAAAGAATTGAAAAACTTTTGAAAGTTACAAGCAAAATTAGCGTAGTTTTTAATTGCGTAGACCACATTAACAGTATAAATATTAGAATTTAAGATGTCCGCCTAATTAAATTCGTTCCCTCGAAAATGGCTTAAATCCCTAGTTACATGGAATGGCCCATATGTAATTTGATGTAAGACTGAATTTTAATTGTTAAGTGTTTTTTAAGTTATGATTATTTTTTTTTTTTAAATCTGAAATAAAATTTTAATTTTTTGAACTATAAAGTGCATTTTTTAATTGTCCAGTTATTTTTTTAAAATCCAGGTGAACTTTTTCCATTGTCCAGTTATTTGACTTTTGGTATCTGGCAACCCATATAGGGTAAATAGGTAAATATCATATAAATTGAAATGAACAAATAAAAACCAAACTACGCTAAGTCGACTTAGCACGTTTTTGATTTTATTACATTTTTAAATTTCTTAACTTAAATACTCCCAAAATTTGATACTGATCGGTCAAACTACTCAGAAGTTAGAGGCAAAAATGTACTTAGCATACAAACGAAGATTATAAAAACGGCCGTTCCAAAATGTAGTAAGTACACTTAGCATACTTTGGTTTGGAACTTTTTGAATTGCTTTGAATGCCAAGTAGACTTAGCATTTACTAGAAGGGACCTTTCTTAATATCGTGTTTTTTATGTCGACTTAGCATGGATGTTTCTATATTTTTTTAAGTGTCTCTAAGTATAGTTAGCATGTTTTTCCAGAATCTAAAATTTTATTTTGTGCATATAAGTGTACATATAATACTTTAGTTTGGAGAAAATAGCCAGCAGAAGCGGAATATATATTTATGTATTTATACGAATAAAATGAGTTCGCAAAATTAATCAAAAAGTTTTATTTATTCACTTTTATATTGAATGATATAATCTATCGGGTTTCTGTTAGAAAAAGATGAGTCAAGGTATAAAGATCTGATGCAAAGTGAAAATGAGAAAATGAAAAAGTGTTAAGAAATGTAAGAAAAACCAAATATTTAAGGACATGATTACTAACATTGATATTTATACCGCGAATGTTATAAATATTAAGTGTTTAAATTGTTTATACACTTTGATCGGTTAAAGGTATATGGGCAAATATACGGAACCGGGCGATTCCATGTAACTCGGGATTTAAACCACTTTAGTAGCAGTATATAATATTTTTGGTATTATCATCATTTTCGAGGCAACGAATTTAATCAGGCAGACATCTTAAATTTTAATATATATACTGTTAATGTGCTCTACTCAATTAAAAACTACCCTAATTTACCCTAATTTTGTTTGTAACTTTCAAATGTTTTTCAACTCTTTTGGGTATAACTTTTTCAGCATAAGAGGAAATCGTCTGAAGCCTTTGGTGGATAATAAATCTTATGTTGGAAAATCCCACACTTGTTGAAAAAGATAGGTGCCCTAAATTAGCATCAAATGGCGGTTCTTTAAAATCTGTAACTCTGTTTTTTGAATAAGGAGTAATTTTAGAGATTTTTAATTTTTGCGCTTTCAGCCTCAATGTAATTGAAAAATTTTTGGTACAGACATATAACTGACAAATAAACAAAATAAATGAGGCCAAATTGATTAGTGCACCTTCAGATATAAAGATATGACAATAATAATCTCTTCATGTCTATGCGTGAAGAACATAAAATTTTATATATTTTGGAGGGCACATCCGCAGTTTGAGAAATAATTAGTTGCAGTCATGCGTGATAGGTATGTATCAGTTATACTATTATGGTGTGTAAGTGCTAAATAGGTCGATAATTTTAGCACTTACACACAACAATATTAATGGCGATATATATCATATAAGCCAGATTTTAACCATTAGTTCTTTTATCTGTGGATGTTCCAGTCAATTAAAGGTTGAATTTTTAGAGTATTTTGCAGCGAAAAGTGATGTAGAACATAAAAAAAAATCCGATCTGTTTATCATTTTCATATAATGATAGTTATGATAACATCTACCGTTCCAGATAGATTGGACTCCATAATTCTTAAAACTGTGGATGTGCCTGCAATTTGAATTTAACCTTTTAGCGATTTTTGGAGAAAGATAAGCTGTAGAGAGTACAAAGTTCATCCGATCCATTTAGCACTTTCACATAATAATAGTAATGAATATATATACCATTCACAAAATTCTTTAATCCGTGGATGTGCCATTCAATTTTGTGCCGCAATTTTGAGGAAAATTTATATGGGCACTAGGGCCAAACGTAGACCGATTTAAACCAAAATTAATAAACTTCGTTCTGGGTCCTATATAAGTCGGTCTACCAAATGTCATCAAAATATCTTAATATTTGCGACCTGTAGTATGCGCAAAAAATTACATGAAGAGACAGACGGACGGACGGAAAAATAAAAAAACAAAATTACTTAAAACCAATAATGGAAATATAGCACGACTGTGCGTTTTCGAATAAACTTACCGTGATGACTGCAAAATTTTTCTGTAACTCGAGGTAAAAGTGTGTAAAAACTACTCAAAAATAGCCAAAAAAAAGGTTTTTGTTAACTTTGAGCTTAATTTTCTCAAAAACCAGATGTGCTGGAAAAGTTTGGAAACCAAATTCGGACTCAGCACGGAAAGGTTACTTGAAAACGTGTAGTCGCATTCCCGAAAAATGCAAACATTTAAAAATACTTACTAGCGAAAATGTTTGCGGTTTTTTGTTTATAACTTTTTTAGCACTCAAAAAAATTGATTCACGCGAACAGATTACTTCTTTTTAATGCATTTTAGATAAGTTAATCTAGAAAAAAATATGTGCCACTAATTTGAAATTTTTCATTTTTAAAATCCGAAATCGACCTGTTTCGTAGATTTTACCATATTTGCTTAGGATATATAGCACAAATCAAGAAAAAGAAAAACGGAAAACTGAGTACTTAAGACAAACCTCGATGTCTCGATTTTTTGTAACGGAAGAAAATCGTAAAGATATCATTTTTCTCATATTTTATTCTAAAAGTTTTCTCACATTTCTAAAGAGAACCAAATAGCGTTGTTGGATACGAATATATGTTCATATCAGATAATTACTATTAAAGATCATAATATTTTTCTGTTTGATACGGCATAAAATACATATGGACTTCAAAATGTTTACAAGTGGATAATTCTAAAACAATATTTGATTTAGAGTGACTAACTTATTTCCAACATAACCAAGGTTAAACGTTAACCACAGATAACTCCATATAAATGTAACATTTATAACTAGAGTTAAGCAATATACTCAGTTTTTTATAATATAAGTTAGCAGGTCTGTATTGAATTAATATTATTTTACCTCTTGTTAATTTTTTTTTTTATTTTGTACTAATTATTTTGCTTTAGTTTAAAGGTAAATTTTATTTTAAAACCATTTCCATTTGAACTGAATTAGTCTATGTAGCACTCAGGAAATTCTGTTTATTAATTAACATATTACTTCCTTTAGAAATGAGATAGAGAAGAGATAAAATGTGGTAAAAGATGAGCGATATGTTGAATTTTGGAATAGTTGCGCGCCATTTGATGGTGTCTTGGCGAACTTTGTTGAAGCTATTTAGTTCATAGCCCTGTTATATTTTTTCTTCGGTGGGGTTAAGTGCTATGTGATGGAAAAATCATACATATTATTTTTCCAAATCGATGTTGCGGTCGCTGGGAATCGAACCCGCAACCTTATGTGTAACAGTCCAACACGCTAACTATTTTTTGTAATTATTCCTTTTTTAAGACTTAGAGTAGGTTTTTTTTAATATTTGTCGGTAATTATCATTCAAACCATTTTCATTTGAACTGAATTCATATGTGTTATTTTATATTTTGCTTCATAAATAAAATTTCAAATTTTTCGAAAAAAATTTTTATTTTTTAATATAGTCTTTATATCTAAATTCGTCTATGTAGGTAAAGTGACCTTAGTCTTCACTTTTTTTCCAAACTAGAAAATGCTACGTATACTTAGAGGCGCAAATGGGGCATAACAGATCTATCGAAAGCATGCTAAGTCTACTTGGATATGATAAATGTTTGGCCATTCTAAAGTAGTCTAAGTCATTTTTACCTATAACCTACTTTATTTTTTTAAAATTCGTAAATTCTAATAAAATTTTATTTAAATCGTGATAAAAAAACTGGAAGACACAAAATTCAATATAATACAGTTTTCGAGATATCGCATGTAAACTTTGAGAGCTTCTCCTGAAAAACTCACTTTTCAGACTTAGCATAGTTTGGTTTGGAGGCGTCGATATGTAATTTGGATAAATTTGCAATTATGCAGGTTTAGTTCTATTTTCTCCTGATTAAAGATCTTGATATCCGTTATTTGTAGTTATGGCTGTATGAAGTTACATAAAACAATTAAAACTGGAACAGCACATGTGTACAAGAAGTCCTACAAGTAAGTACATTGTAAAATCAATATTGTACATTGAATAGAAGCGGAAATATAAAATGATTGTACCAGTCAAGTGGTTGGTTCTTTTTTTGCTTCGTTGAACGTTGTGTTTCAACAGACAGCTATACTAACTGCAGAAAGGATTTGATTAACAACAAAACAAAAAATAAAAATAAACTGACAAAACCAAAATAAATGCGAAACAAATCACTGTATTGCGGTTTAAATGAACAATTCTCTATTTCGTAGACATATGTTGACTGTCAAAAAAAAAGAATAGTTAAAACAGGTTTGTGGTTAAAAAATTTTAAGACTTGTACCATTTTCATTATTTAGTTTTTCATTTGAATTTTTTAGTTTATATTTGCAGAGATGTTGAGCTTTTTCCAAATGAATTCAAATTACACAGTATAACACCCATTTACTTAGGGCCTCAATTAAACCAAGTAAATATATTAAGTGAATGGTTTTTGCTTTTCATTTATTTTTAAATTTGCACTTTCTTAACAACTCAAGCTTATATAACTAAACGTCTTAAAAAAAAATTTTTAAAACGTCAACTGAATAAACCGCAAAAAAATTGTGAAATACTAGCCTTTAAATTTGTTTGTCTAAGCAAAGGGACTCTTCTGGCTATCCGTTCTGATAAATGAGCTTCTTGTAGTCTACGACGAACCGTTCGCGATGAAATTACATTTCCAATATCTGCTGAAATCGCTCTTGAAGACACAAATGGGTCCTTCTTCGCAAGAGTTACAATACGGATATCTGTTGTTTTCGAAGTTTTTTTGGGTCTTACGCGAGTTTTGACGGGACTTTTAGGCTTTAAAGCATTTTGTATAAAAGATAGCGACTGATTAATAGTTTCTGCTATATGTAGAACGAAGACTTTGGCCACTTTCTCTTAGTCTTGAAACAATTTTTCTCTCCTCCGGAGAACAATGACTTTTCGATCCATCCCTGATTTTTTTACTATATATTTCGTTGTGAATAAGGATAAACAACAGTAAAATAACTAGCCTTTCCAAAAAAATAGAGCAGACTGCGAAAATATTAAACAATTCCGCAATGTAGTTATTTATTATTATGACCATGTACTAAATCACACCAGTACAAAACTAATGAAAATGAAAACAACGGGAAAACCCCAGTTTTGTTTTTACTTTTAACCCTTTGACGACCGAACATAAACTGCTGGAAAATTTGTATTTTTTTTGCGGATTCGTGATAATTGACCCAACATTTCTAAACAAAAGTTCGTCAAAAATATTTTTTTTCAACCCCTTCATCGAAAAAATCCATGGGACATATATGTATATCCCATTGGTCGTCAACGGTAAAAATTTGTGAACATCTAACCCAGCAAAAAACCTGCTTCGCTGGATGCAGCTTTGTAAGGGAATAAATAAAATTAATCCCTTACAAATCTGCTTACGGAAGCCATGATTTTTCCATACAAAGGGCCCACTTGGAAGCACGTTGTTTTGTGAGAAAAAGCGCATTATTCGCTGCTGAAAAATTGCAGTAAATTCATGTTTTTCGTAAGTGCATTTAACCGCAAATAAATTCATGCACTTTTTTGGAAAAAGTGCTTTTTTGCTGCTGAAAAGATCCAGTAAATTCATGATTTTCATTGAGCGGAAAAACAAAAATCTAAAAACAGAATGTTTGTATGTGTTTGTATTGATCACTTCTGAGTAAAAACAATAACAGAAAGCCTAATAGGAAAGAAAACAACGAAGTAGTTACATGGCATTCAAGGCCTTACTTGGGTGACGGGTTGTTGAAAAAAATTATCATATAGAGACAATCTGACTATAAAAACATAAATAATTAATAGAATTTAATGCAAAATCACTGACGACGCCTGTCCATACAAAAAATGCACCAACTAGATCTAATCCGATCTGAAAATTATAATGTGTTTATAATTTTTAGAGAAAAAGGTTTAAGGCTCCATTAGTCTGGTAGTATCTTAAAGTATCGTGTCAGTATCGTGTAATGATAGTATACACAACTACTTAGTTTGGAAGTACATTTGAGGTAAGAAAATCTATTGAAAATAGATTTATACTTTACGATACCTCATTTCGCCGCACTGTACTTCCAAACTAATTTGAGCTTTTTTCTTCTTCTTAACCTCAAATCTATTTATTAATTAAAATTGATAAAATTGCATATTAATTACAATATTAATTGCAGCTTTCTATAGGACGTTAAAACAACACTGTACTAAACTTTTCATTGAATTGATGCAGTTTTATGAAAAATTTCGTATTATTTATTGAAAATTACATATACCCAATGAAAAAGCTTTTTCGTAAAATTTGTTTTGCATTAACTTTGTGAAGAAAATTTCATTAGTTTAGTGAAAACTTTCATTAAAACTCGTCCAATTAAATTTTCTCTGCGTAAATTAGCTTAAAATTTGTTATTGTTAATGGCCCTTTAAAACCGAAAAGACTTAGAATTTAACAATTATTTATGATATTCTCAGACTACTAATATTCAACAAAAATTTTTGCAGAGTAAATTGGTATAGAGTTTAACATTTTTTGTATTGATGGCTCAATGTCAAAGGCTCTTCTAGTTTTTATTGTTAAAAAAGCCAGCTCGTTGTGTTTTTATTGATATAAGTTAAGAAAATACATTAATTTTGCATTAAACGATTAATCGATTAATCGCCAATTTTCTCGATTAACCGTCCCGAATAACCGGTTAATTAATTTTATTGATTTTTCGAATAATGCATTAACCGGTTAACCGTCTATGTCGAATAATTGGAAACACTAGTTTTGAATCAATAACGGTATTTTAGCGGTATTGCCTGCCAACCCTGGTTATTTGCAGTGAAAACACCATACATTAGAAGAAATATGTATTTTACTCGTAACTACATTTGTAAAGCATTAAATTTCGTGTAATTGATGATTAGTGGGACTATTTTAAAATGAAATTTTATTTAATTTTCAATAAATTTGCTGGAGTTTTAACGCAGATAATATTCTACGGATCTGTTTTCTGTGTGTTTATATAATTTAACGATATATTTATCATTTCACATTTACATTAATAATTTAATAATAAAATGTGATTTATTATTTCAATTTCGATACACAACTTAATAAACAGATGATAACATATTTTCTTTTTTTTTAGTTAAATTTATGTACTCAATTTAATTTTTACAATTAAATAGTTAATAATTAAATTTTCATGTACGTATAATATATTTGCATATAATGTAGATTATTTGCTTTTATAATTATTTTATAAAAAATAGGGGAAAATCATGCAATCTATTACTTCAATTATGCGATTAAAAAACAAAAATGAAACATAAAAAAAAATTGAAAATCGTATCCATTAGGGCATCTAATAAAATATATCTATGCTGACCCAGCTAGACACGTCATGTGTTTTTGAGAAGTTTTAAAAACCAACTTTATTTCGCCTTTCCTTTCCCTATGAATAAAGTTGTTTTTACAAATAGAAAATATTGATATATTGTTAAAATATTGACGTCACCTCTAATTGAATTTATACATATGTCTAAACCAATTATTTCCCTATTCTTATATACATGGGGCATTCCATGCCAAATCACCAAGTTTTCGCCCAAACGATCTTCAATGTCGCTAATTTTTTGATATGTTTTGGTACGTATTTTAAGCAAATTCAACTCCAATTTTCAGCCTTTTATTCCGAACTGGTTTTGAGTAAAAATGTTTTAAAATTTGGAGAAAAAAAATTTTCAATTAACGATAGTCCACCTGAGTAAAAAAGTTTTGATTTAATCATATATTATTTTATGTAATTGCATATAGTAACTTTTAGTTACATACTGGCCTATACTCAAAAAAAAAAGTCAGTAAAGTCAGCAAAAAATATTGCTGTGTCAGCAAATTTTTAGTCAGGAGCGTGCTTGCAAAAAAGTTGATAATTTCAGCAAAAGTTTTGCTGAAAATCAGCGAGCTAATTTTTACCAAAAAAAATAGTAATCTTCAGCAAAAGTTTTGCTAACACTTAGTCGACTGCAAATTAAAAAAATCCTTGCTAAAATCACTAAACTTTTTGCTGAATATTAGTAGACTGAAAAAAACTCAAAAAACTTGTAGCGAAATTTTACTTCAGTTAATTTATTTGCTGAAAATTTAAATATAGAATATGTGTAGAGTTGTTTTTCTTTTTTGTCATTTCCGTTTCTAGACAAGCTGCGACATCTACATCTTGTCTATCTGGTTGTCGTCCACGCTATGAGTGCGGTTATCAGCACAATTTTTGTAGCAAAATAAATTAGTAAAACATTAGTTCAAAATTAGTTTAGTGCTAAAAAAATATAACTAAAATTTTTGCTGAAAACGGAATTTCAGCAAAAAAATTGCTAAAAACTAGTACACTTGATATACAAGACGTTTTACTAATTTTTCTACTAACTTATTTTTTTGAGTGTACTTATAATTGCATGTGCTATATATAAGTACATAAAGTAACATATAGAAGATATAATTAAATATACGTTTATATATAATTTAGTATGACACCCCGAGTAAAAAAAAGTGATCTCGCGCAATATCTTATCATATCCAATTTGATATTGTTTAAGATCTGCTGTAATATCTAGCTGATCCAATTAGATCTCAAAATTGGGTGTATCCAATCATATCGTATTAGATCCCATTGTATATATGGGGATAAACTAAGATCAAGTTATATCTCAAAATTGGGAGGTCCAATGATATCTTTGGGGATAAACCTAGATCTATTTTGATCCGAAAATTGGCGGATCCAGCTATATATTTGGGGATATTTTTAGATCTAATTTGATCCGAAAAATGGCGGATCCAATTAGATCCAGCTATATATTTGTGGATAAACTTATATCTAATTTGATCTCAATTTTGGCAGATCGAATTAGATCCATCAATATATTTGTGGATAAACTTAGATCTAATTTGATCCGAAAGAGTGGCAGATCGAATTAGATCTAGCAATATATTTGGGGATAAACTTAGATCTAATTTGATCCGAAAAATGGCACATCGAATTAGATCCAGCAATATATTTGTGGATAAACTTAGATATAAATTGATCTGAAAAATGGCAGATCAAATTAGATCCAGCAATATATTTGTGGATTAACTTAGATCTAAATTTATCCGAAAAATGGCAGATCCAGTTAGATCCAGCAATATATTTGTGGATAAACCTGGATATAAATTGAATAGAAAATTGGCAGATCAAATTAGATCCAGCAATATATTTTGGGATTTAGTAAGACCTAATTTGAATCGAAAAATGGCAGATCTTAGATCCAGCTATATATTTGTGGATGAACTTAGATCTAATTTGATACGAAAAATGACAGATCGAATTAGATCCAGTAATATATTTAGGGATAAACTTGGATCTAACTTTATCAGAAAAATGGCAGATCGAATTAGATCCAGCAATATATTTGGGGATAAACTTGGATATAAATTGATCCGAACATTGGCAGATCGAATTAGATCCAGCAATATATTTGGGGATAAACTTGGATCTAAATTTATACGAAAAAGTAGATCTAGGTATATGTGACCTTCTCCGAGAAAAGGACTAGGTCCCTCAAAAAAACGGGTTTGGACTTAAGAGTGGATTCTGGTACCTAAAAGGGTGTAGAATAAGATGAAATGAGTTGAGGCACCTAACCATACCAAATCGCATCTCCCAACTGAAGGTGTGTTTAAAGTGATAATGCATTATGAAACTTTAAATGCGTTCTTCTCAAAACTTAATTTTCACACACTAGGTCCCTTTTCTCGGAGAAGGTCACATATATATTTTAGGATTAAGTCGTATCTAACTTTATCTGGAAAACGGCAGATCGAATAAGATCGAGGATTATATTTGGGGATTACGTAAGATCTAAATTTATGAAAAAAATAACAGATGAAATTAGATCCAGTAATATATTTCGGGATTGCGTAAGATCTTAACTTTTTCAATAAGTTGCAGATCGAATTGAATCCAGTGATATATTTAGTGATTTGGTAAAATCTTAATTTTTCCCATAAATTGCAGATCGAATTAGATCCAGCAATTTATTTAGGTATTAAAATGGCAGATAGAATTAGAAACAGCAATATATTTGGGGATTAACATCTAAAACTATCCATAAAAATGACAGATAAAATTAGATGCCGCATTATATTTGGTACTACGTAAGATCACCATTTATTTGGGATTAAATAAGATCCCAGACATATATTGCCAACTGTTCAAAAAATAATACACTGGCAGAGCACTGATTTTATAAAAATTACAATATTTTGTTAAAATAAGGTTTAAACTCAGAAGGTCTCGAGTTCGATATGCTATTTTTTTACAAAAGGAATTTCTTTTTATAAAATTAAAATTTTTTTTTCTATAAATTTTTTTATAAAATTATATATTTATTTTTTTATTAAATTGAAATCTTTGAATAAAATAATTTTATTTACATCTTTTTAACGCTCCACACCATTTCAATTGTATTAATTGTTTTTAAGATTTATTAATTGTATTTCAGAAATAATCAATTGAATTTCAGTTTTATCAATTGTATTTCAGAACTTATCAATTATTTTTCAGATTTATGAATTGTATTTCAGAACTAGTCAATTGAAGTTCAGTTTTATCAATTCTGTTTCAGAAATTATTAATTGTATTTCCGAAATTGTGAAATGTAATTTAGAAATTTTTCTCTATTATATATGATAAACAATCAACAAGTTTTGAAATAGATTTGATTATTTCTGAAATACAATTAATAATTTCTGAAATACATTCCATAATTTCTGAAATACATTTAAAATTTGTGAAATGCAATTAATAGCTTCTGAAATACAGTTAATATTGTAGTTGAGTTACCATTTATGACCATATATTGTTTAAATGGCACCATATATGACAATATATTGTTTAAATGGCACCATATATGGTATGTTCCCTATTAAAAAAAAATAATATGGAGCTTTATATGGTAATATATAACTTAGAGTCATCCATGTACCATTTGATCCGAAAAATGGCCCGATAAAATTGTATCAGTTGTTTTTCAGTTTTTAACTTATTGTATCAGATTAGATCTGACCTGATTAAATTATGTGTTAATCAGATGAAATTGTATCTGATTTTTGACCTGATACAATTTTATTGGTCTATATCACATGGTATCAGTTTAGGTCCAAATAGATATATTTGTATACAAAATTATATAGTTATATCCCAATTTTGACCTGATATCAGTTTAAAACTTTAATACAATTGTATAAGGTAAATGTCGGATACAATTTTATTTTATTTATATAAAATTGAACCAATTTCGATCAAACCTGACACCATTACATATAAACCGATAAAATTGCATCAAATCAAAAATCGGATACAATTTCATCTGATTAACACATAATTTAATCAGGTCTGATCTAAACTGATACAATTAGATAAAAATTTATAAACAATTGATAAAAATATATCGGGCCATTCTTCGGATGAAACTGTATATTTATACAGATATAACTTAATCACTTATATGACTATATGTAACTATTTTTATTCGGGTTGTTTAAATGATACGATATAGCAAAGTATATGGTACTCTAAATGGTAGCATATATTATCATATCTGGAACTGTATTAAAAATGTTGTTGAAATGGCACAATATATCATAATGTATGGTTTAAATGTCACCACATATGGTAATATATTGTTTAAATGATACCATATATCAATATATATTGCACCATATATAGTAGCATATATTATTATATCTGAAACTGTATTAAAAATGTTGTTCATGAGGTCCCATATATGAGCATATATTGTTGAAATGGCACCATATATAGTAATATATTACTTAAATAACACCATGTATAAATACATATGGCACTATATAGTATCATATATTATCATATCTGGAACTGTATTAAAAATTTTGATCATGAGGTACCATATATGGCCATATATTGTTTAAATGGCACCATATATGATAATATATGGTTTAAATGGTACCATATATGATAATATATGGTTTGAATGGCACCATATATGATAATATATGGTTTTAATGTCACCGTATATGATAATATATTGCTTAAATAGCACCATATATAAATATATATCGCACTATATATAATACCATATATTATCATATCGGGAACTGAATTAATGATTTTGTTAATGATGTACCATATATGACCATATATTGTTTAAATGGCACCATATATGATAATATCTAGTTTAACTGTCACCATATATAATTATATATTTTTTAAATGATACCATGTATAATTATATATTGCTAAAATGCCACCATATAAGATATAGTTCTATATATAACTATATATGCAATAAGATCAACCATGTCATGTAATATATAATTATATATGCCATATCTAATATTATGAAGGCCGATATCTAATTAGATGAAATTATATATGGCATAATATAAGGAAAAATTTTGTGAAAAAACGTCATATATAATTATATATGGATATACATAACGACATGTATAATTATATATTGTAATATATGCCATATATGATTATATATAATTTTTTTTACTCGGGACTATACATAAAAACTATATGTCGAGCCATATAAGAAATATTTTATAATTTGTGTTAGTTATGATTATATATTGACGAATATGAACCCGTATATAACATCCCTACTAAAAAAAATTATATGACTTTTGATATTATATATCATTACATCCGAAAAATGAGAACATCTAATTGTATCAAATTAGATCATATTATGATCATATTAGATCTAATTTGACACAATTAGATCTAATTTTATGGAATAAGATATGGTTCGATAGAATTTTATCCGGATTTTGTCCTCATCCAAATGTATCAAATATAATATAATCATATCCAACTAGATATAATGGTATATAATTCGATACAATTATACATAATTATATGAGGCATATGTAACTACATATATGCCTATATATAATTGGATATTGTAATATGTTGCACTATATATTGTGCAATATATAACAAGATATAGTTATATATTTAGGATATAATTTCGTAAAATTTTATATAATTATATCTTGGTATATATGTTCCAATATAAAATTATACAAAGTTTTATATGATAATATATGGCTATATCAAAACTTTTTTACTTGGGATAATATGGTTACATATCTAAAATATTTCATGATTTCGTTAATATATAACAATATGACGTTGTTTATAAAATCATCTATAATTATATATCACCCCACATAAGCAATTTTTTAAAGTTATTTTATATAAAAAATATAAGGTCCATATAAAACCGTATTATATTATGTGTGGTTCCATGTTAACATTGATTTTGAACTAGTTTCAGATTTAGTAATTACTAGGGATTGGCGCGTGACACGAAATGTTTGTGAGTCACGTTATTCACACGTGATCGTGAGTAAAAGTTACTATACTCAAGTGATTTGTGCGTGAGCGTAAAAATATATAACTCGTGCGTGATTCGTGCATGAGCGTGAGTAAGAATATATAACCCGTGAATGATTCGTGTGTGAGTTTATTTTTTGCGTCATGTTTTTAGTCATTTTTACTGTTTTTCGTGAGAATTTTCTGATTTTAAGTTTTTAATATACTCACGTGTGTAAGAAACGAAATGTTTGTGCGTGTGTAATTTATTTTTGTTTATGAGCGTGAGTCAAAAATGGCTCACGCGCCCATAAAATTAACAACACTAAAGCTTGAATACGAAATTCTCTATACTATAACGTAAACACGACTGATTTCTTTTATCTTGGTTGTATATCGTAACCTATTAACTTTAAAATTTCAGTGTTGTTAACATCATTTTAAAATTACTAAAAACAAAGAAAAAAATGTTCATGTTTAAGGCACTGTCATGGTAAATCTGGATAAAAGAAATGGTAGATTCATCGAAATTATAGGATCTCCAGATATTGTTATTTAAAATTTGTTATTTAAAATTTTTTTTGTATATTGTTAGATATGGTCATAATAAAATATGATAAAAAGTATAAGGTCAATATTTAGATATAATTGTATTAAACTATGTCGGCTTTTATAACATTTTGTATAATTTTAATCAAAAAGATAAGATTTTATGTAATTGGATGAGGACAAAATTCGGATACAATTGTATCGAATTGCATAAAATTGTATCAAATTGTACAAAATTGTATTCAGTTGTATACAATTCGATACAATATGATAAAATAAGACGCCCTCATTTTTCGGTTATGATTATATCTATTTACATAAAAGATTACATATAATTAAATATAACTTTATATGGCCCAATATCATTTTTTTTTTACTTGCGCAAGTAAAAAGTTTTGATATAGTCATATATTATCATATAAAATTTTGTAGAATTATATATGGGAACATATACAGCAAGATATAATTACATAAAATTTTACGAAATTATATCCTAAATATATGTATAACTATATCTTGTTATATATTGCACAATATATTACAATATCCAATTATATGTAGACCTATATATAGTTACATATGCCTCATACAATTCTGTATAATTGTATCAAATTATATACCATTATATCTAGTTGGATACATTATATTACATTTGATACATTTGGATGAGGACAAAATCCGGATAAAATTGTATCAAACCATATCTTATTCCATCAAATTAGATCTAATTGTGTCAAATTAGATCTAATATGATCATAATACGATCTACTTTGATACAATTAGATGTTCTCATTTTTCGGATATAATTATATATAAAATCAAAAGTCATATAATTTTTTTTACCAGGGTGGGCAGTGATAAATATCGAAATCCCATGAAATTTTGTATAATTATGTAGTGGAAGACGCAATTTTATAAAATTATATTTTAGATATATAACTATACTAGCGGGCAAGCCCGCTAGATTTAGCGGCATGCCTTAGGCCTAGTTTTTGGGATGTCAGTTACACCGAGAACGAATTTTGTCGTATCGGGCAAGCCCGCTACGTTGTTAGCGTACATTTAAAATGTAATTTGTTTTGTATTGGAATTAAATAATTTTTATGAAAGTAAAATACAATTGTTCTTACTATAAAAGAGTATTTTAAATTTAAAGTCGACTTTATTTTTAATCATATGGTTTTATTCATTTTGTGTATGAAAACCCTACAAAAATATTCATATTTTCAAACATTTTGATTGATTGAAAATAAATTAACCAATTAGAATTCTCCAAAAATAAATCAAGTCAAGGCATACTGCCACCCAATATTTTAACTAAAGTCGATAAAAGTCCCTTTCGACGCGAATGCTTATTAGGAGCTTATAAAAAAAATTAATAATTGTGAAAATTATTATTCAGAGGAAGCATAGGTTAAAACAAATTTTCTACTTTTAAGTAAAAATAAAATCAAATAGACACACTTAATAATTAACAATAAATAACGATGACGATGTGAGGGCTGTGGTTTAATGGTTAGCGCGATGAACTCGTTCCATGGATCTTATATGCAAGATATAACTGAAGGAGAATCAGTTCTAGAACTATTTCTCGAACTAGTTCCAGAAGTTATAGAACTGATTCCAGAAGCTCTAGAACTACTTCCAGTACTTCATGTAGAAAGACATGGCATGTTGTATAACAACCCAAAAAGTTATTTGGGAAAAACTCCATTTTTCATACGTTTTTGTACGGGGACATGTCTGAAATTTATGAAATATTAAATTTTTTTTTTTATGTGTTAGACCAACACTCAGGGGATGCCCCCTACTAACGCAGTGCATTGTGTTGGTATTAGGAAAATAGGTTATGGGGAGGAGGAAAGAGGGAGTAGTGTTTGTGAATATTTGATTTAAATTTCTCAACATTGTAAGTAACAGGGAAGACCTCTGCGGGGAGTTTATTCCACATACGGCTGGTGCGACTGATAAACGAATTCTCTCTGTAATGCGTCGTGCGATCCGCTGGACAATCGACAACAAACGGATGGACTCTACTTGATAAGCGAGTATTACGAATAAATACCTGGGCTTTGGGGATAAGTTCACTTATCTCAGCAGAGCACTTCCCATGGTAATATCGATAGAACAGGGTTACACAACCCACATTTCGACGATGCTCCAATGAGTCAATAGAGCTGGATACTCTACTGTCATTGATAAGCGTCGACGCCCTCCTTTGCACACGGTCCAGAAGCTCCAAAATAGACTTCGAAGCTCCTGCCCATATATGGGAGTTGTATTCCATCTTCGGTCGGATATAGGTGGTATAAATAGTGAGTAAATCGGATGGAGTGAAGTACTTCTCGCACTGACGTAAAAAACCTAGACACTTGAATGCTTCTTTCGACACCTGAAAAACATGCTTATTCCATCGGACATCACACAGAATTTTCATGCCCAGAACATCAAGAGCATCCGATTCCTCAATATCGATATCACCCATATATACAGATGACAGTGTTGACCCCGCAGCCCTATGTGTCAACATACAACATTGGGTCTTACGCGCATTAAAATCCACCTTATTCGCATGACCCCACTCAGAGATTGCAGAGAGGTCACGATTTAGTGTGTCATTCATAATCTGCCTTTTGCCCCCAATCTCCTCAGGGCTTGGCCTACGATTGAAGGAAAATGAATGACAAATGTTGCTGTCATCTGCGAAAGAGTAGATAGGGTTGAAAGTTTGACCAAGAAGATCATTAAGAAAGATAAGAAATAGGAAAGGAGAAAGAACAGAACCCTGCGGTACCCCTGAATTAAGCTGAAACTCGTCGGATGAGATCCCATCTATAACAACACGAATAGTGCGATCTCTGAGAAAGCTCGAAATAAAACGAGCGAAGTCATTACCCACACCAAAGGCAATAAGCTTCGATACAAGCGCCCCGTGCCATACACGATCAAAGGCCTTAGAAATATCCAGAGCAACCACTTTGCTCTCACCAAAACGGTGAATGGACTGACTCCAACGTTCCGAGAGGAACGCTAACAGGTCTCCCGTATTTTTAAAAAACAGGAATCTACTCTCAAAAAGAAAAAGTTTGATATCCATATTGCAAATATTAAGTAGTCAGGGGTTCCCAAATATTTCAAAATATAGACCTTCGGGAAAATTCGTCTGAAACCCGAAGTAGACCGAATATCGAAAAAAGCCGAAACACCCCCTCACTTAAATTTTATAAGGATTAATATATGTGAATTCGGCCTTTAACCCTGTATGCGTTCCCATACAAAACCACCTAAAATTTTCGTGTTTTGTGCTATGCTATAAACAAATAAGCATGCTTGATCATGTTTTATACATCCATAAATAGGCCTCTGAAATACCTTTCGTACGACACCAAAATTTCCTGTAGTTACTTTGGAACAAATATGAAATAAACCGAAAAAACGAAAAATTGGGTCATTTTTGACCCCATTTTTTAACCCTTAAATACGAGTTTGTGCAGCTAAAACAAAATACGTGTCCTTTAAATTTTTCTCATCTACAACATATCCGAAGCTCATTAAGATCTGCAGGTCCGCGTTGGGAGTCTTTCCTTGTAAGTCAAATTATTTACCTGCCTTAATGTGCATGTATACCAATACAGACTAAAAACAAACAAAACAAATGAAGCTAATGATGACAACTTTGTGCTTTGCACCAGATCTTGCGATTTTTATGGTTAAAAAACGACTAAAGCAGGATATTTTTGTCACAAAAAAAGTTGACAACACAATTATTTTATGTGTGTTTTTTTTCCTAGAATTGAAAAACAAAGCAAAACACAAGAGGCAGCTAACGGTGATCTTTTATATGAAAATAATGTAAAACTGCCAAAAATATAAGGCAGTTATCTTAAATGCGCAGGTACAAAAAGTGCACTTAAAGAAGACAACTGCGTAAATAATTTTGCAAAATAGAAACGAAACTAAAATTTTGTACAGTTATAGCAAATGTGCACTTAAGAAAAAGGCAGTTAAATCAAACTACTGTATATCTTTTTAATAATATTTAAAAAGATATATTTCGAAAATAGCCGGATGGAATACATATTTATGTACTTAGGTTGCTGCAGATTTTATAGTAAAAAAATAAAGATAATTGGCGCGAATTATTTCTATATTTTTTAATTCGTGAATCAAATTTTTTGTTTTGATTCGCGAATTAATGTATATTTTTTAATTCGTTTAAAAGACTCCATTACAATTTAAAACATTGATTTATTTAGAGTAAATTTAATTTTGTACATATTTGAAATTATTGTTAAATTATAGTATTCAATGAAAGTTAATTTTTTATAGATATATTAATGACTAAAATTAATTCGCGAATCATAGAAATACAATTTTAATTAAAGAATCCAAAAATAAAATGATAATTGGAGCGACTCAAATAAATCCAGACATAATTTGCGAATCAAAAACAAATTTTATTGGTTCTTTTTAGAAATTGAATTACTACTGATGATTGAATTAATTTTAAAGGTCTGGTCCCCAGCAAACATCGCAATACGAAGGCGATTCGATCGTATTGCCTGTATGAACAATTTTATCTTCGTATTGTGGAATATACCCAATTTGCTAGAAACCGTGTCCGGAATGCAATACTTCACAGCAATATGCAAGCAATTGTTCTAGAAGATAAATTGGCGATGTCACTAATTTATCATCTGGACGATAAAAAAAGTAGCGTACACTCAAAAAAATAAGTTAGTAGAAAAATTAGTAAAACGTCTTGTATATCAAGTGTACTTGTTTTCAGCAATTTTTTTGCTGAAATTCCGTTTTCAGCAAAAATTTTAGTTATATATTTTTAGCACTAAACTAATTTTGAACTAATGTTTTACTAATTTATTTTGCTACAAAAATTGTGCCGATAACCGCATTCATAGCGTGTACGACAACCAGATAGACAAGATGTAGATGTCGCAGCTTGTCTGGAAACGGAAATGACAAAAAAAAAACAACTCTACACATATTCTATATTTAAATTTTCAGCAAATAAATTAACTAAAGTAAAATTTCGCTACAAGTTTTTTGAGTTTTTTTCAGTCTACTAATATTCAGCAAAAAGTTCAGTGATTTTAGCAAGGATTTTTTTAATTTGCAGTCGACTAAGTGTTAGCAAAACTTTTGCTGAAGATTACTATTTTTTTGGTAAAAATCAGCTCGATGATTTTCAGCAAACCTTTTGCTGAAATTACCAACTTTTTTGCAAGCACGCTCCTGACTAAAAATTTGCTGACACAGCAACATTTTTTGCTGACTATACTGACTTTTTTTTTTTGAGTGTATATATCGCCAAAATATTATCTGGAAGTTTGAAATATGATATCGTCTGACAACTATTCAAAAGATAAAAGTACGTTTTTATTTTATAATTTTTTATTATAAACATTCTCACTTTTAATTCACCAATATTAATGTCCATTTTCATATATCCACCAGTCTTTCGTGGATTTGATTATGCAATTGTACGGTACGCCTTTTCCTAAGAAAAACAAATTTGTTTACTTACCTTAATATTTGCAATATAAATTGCACAAGTTGTGTTAATTTCAACGAAACCCCAGAACAAAAATTTTCAAATAAAACCAAAATTAATTTTTGATATACATATATTTAAATATCGCCGACATATCTTTCAGTTGATAAAAAGAAGATTTGTTCATATACTTCTTTGATTTTCATCTAAACGATAAATGATATTGTCTTCATAACTTTTGGGTGATATTTCTTGCGAATGTTTATTGGTCCGAATGCTTATTGGGTATAATTAAACTCCGGCGATTCCCGTTTTTTAATCTTATGTAATAAACCGTGTGACAATTTTTTATTTTCATTCGGTCTGTAAGTGAAAGACACCTCAACATGTCTTTTTTTAGGAAAGAGCTCCACCAAATACAAAATTAACAAAAAGAGTAAGAAGGTTCAACTGTATTTATTACTTCTAAATCGTTGACACAAATAAGTCGGTTCAACAATTTTACATTTGATTTTATTTCTACACGCAAAAAAAAGTCAGTAAAGTCAGCAAAAAATGTTACTCTGTCAGCAAATTTTTAGTCAGGAGCGTGCTTGCAAAAAAGTTGGTAATTTTAGCAAAAGGTTTGCTGAAAATCAGCGAGCTGATTTTTACCAAAAAAATAGTAATTTTCAGCAACACTTAGTCGATTGCAAATAAAAAAATCCTTCCTAAAATCACTAAAATTTTTGCTGAATATTAGTAGACTGAAAAAAACTAAAAAAACTTTTAGCGAAATTTTACTTTAGTTAATTTATTTGCTGAAATTTAAATATAGAAATTGTGTAGAGTTGTTTTTCTTTTTTTATCATTTCCGTTGTCTGTACTACATCCAGACAAGCTGCGACATCTACATCTTGTCTATCTGGTTGTCGTCCACGCTGTAAATGCGGTTATCAGCACAATTCTTGTAGCAAAATAAATTAGTAAAACAGTAGTTCAAAATTAGTTTAGTGCTATAAAAATATAACTAAAACTTTTGCGGAAAACGGAAATTCAGCAAAAAAAAAACTTGCTGAAAACTAGTACACTTGATATACCAGACGTTTTACTAATTTTACTACAACTTATTTTTTTGAGTGTATGCAGGTAATTTATAAGAGGAATAAATATTTCTAAAATAACATAAAAATTGTTTATAAAAATATATTTCTATGTTTGTACTGTTTTAGTAAGTCAGTTTCTGGATAACTGACTTCCAAACTTCCTACAAAAAAGGAGGTATTAAGTTTAGTTTTTATACCCTACACCACTACGTGGTCAGGGTATTATAAGTTTGTGCTGATGTTTGTAACACCAACACAGCAAAATATTTGTAATGACACCTCATTGCTGTCTGCATTACCAATAATGATATATCATTACCTTTTACATTATTTTATAATATAAAATAATTACTTCCTAATAACGGCGTATTGTATTCATTGTTTCCAAATATAAAATAATGACTTACTCGTAATAATTTAAATAAGTACTTTTTACACAGTTAAATTTTATACATTTTTATTTATTATAGTATGTAAATATATTTTATGTTTAAATTTTTATGACGAGTCCTAAAATTACACACTAGAGAAAAATTTTTCTGAATGTATTTCCTTAAGATAATAGTATTTGCTTATCTCCTTATTTTTAAGAATCAAGTAATCTATCGGATAACCACTTATAATTCAACTTTTTGTAAGCATGTGTGTAACAACTTATTATTCAAAATCTCATAACTACTTATTTCCAATTTTTTCGTACGCGAGCGGGTAAGCGTGACTACTTATAAAAACGACCACGCCAAACAAAAATAATGAGTTTATACGCCAAAAAATAAGTTGTGCGGAGCTATGAATTTCTATTATATAACCACTTATTTGGTAATGAAAGATTTTGCTGGGAATCGGCTCAGAATTTTTTTTTATTTCGATTAACGATGTCCGTCCGTCTGTCTGTCCATGCATTCTTGTGCGCACTCTACAGGTCGCAAATATTAAAATATTATGATGAAACTTGGTACACCGACTTATGTCGGCCCAAGGACGGTCCATGTTTAGACCTAGTGCCCATATAAGCGTCCCCCCAAAATTATATTGTTTATACGCTGCAGGTCGCAAATATTAAGATATTTTGATGAAATTTGGTGCTCAGACCTATGTTGGCCCAAGGACGAAGTCTGTTGATTTTGGTGAATATCGGTCCATGTTTAGACCTACTGCCCATATAAGGGTCCTACCAAAAATATATTGTTTATACGCTGCAGGTCGCAAATATTAAGATATTTTGATGAAATTTGGTACACCAACCTATGTCAGCCCAAGGACGAAGCCTATTGATTTTGGTTAACACCGGTCCATGTTTAGACCTAGTGCCCATATAAGGGTCCCCCCAAAATTATATTTTTTATACGCTGCAGATCGCAAATATTAAGGTATTTTGATGAAATTTCGTACAACAACCTATATCAGCCCACGAACGAAGCTTATTGATTTTGGTTAACAGCGGTCCATGTTTAGACCTAGTGCCCATATAAGGGTCCCCCAAAATTATATTGTTTATTCGCTACAGGTCGCAAATAATAAGATATTTTGATGAAATTTGGTACACAGACCTATGGTGGCCCAAGCACGAAACCGTTTAAATTGTGAGAAACTGTGAGAAACTTTAATTTTATTTGACTACCATTTTTATACCCTACCCACTATTAGAAGTTTGTGCTGATGTTTTTAACACAAAAAATATTGGTCCCAGACCCACCTTATAGTATATTGATCGACTTAGAATTTTTTTTTATTTGTATGTCTGTCTGTCCATGCATTTTTGTGCGCACTCTACAGGTCGCAAATAATAAGATATTTTGATGAAACTTGGTACACCGACTTATGTCGGCCCAAGGACGAAGCCTATTGATTTTGGTTGAAATCGGTCCATGTTTAGACCTAGTGCCCATATAAGGCTCCCCCCAAAATTATATTGTTTATACGCTGCAGGTCGCAAATATTAAGATATTTTGATGAAATTTGGTACGCAGATCTATGTTGGCCCCAGGACGAAGACTATTGATTTTGGTGAACATCGGTCCATGTTTAGACCTAGTGCCCATATAAGGGACCTACCAAAATTATATTGTTTATACGCTGCAGATCTCAAATGTTAAGATATTTTGATGAAATTTGGTGCACCAACCTATGTTAGCCCAAGGACGAAGCCTATTAATTTTGGTGAACATCGGTTCATGTTTAGACCTAGTGCCCATATAAGGGTCCTACCAAAATTATATTGTTTATACGCTGCAGATCGCAAATATTCAGAAATTTTGATGAAATTTGGTACACCGACTTATGTCAGCCCAAGGACTAAGCCTATTGATTTGGGTTATCACCGGTCCATGCTTAGACCTAGTGCCCATATAAGGGTCCCCCCAAAATTATATTGTTTATACGCTGCAGGTCGCAAATACTAAGATATTTTGATTAAGTTCGGTACACAGACCTACGTTGGCCCATGGACGTAGCCTATTGATTTTGGTGAACATCGGTCCATGTTTAGACCTAGTGCCCATATAAGGGTCCTGCCAAAATTATATTGTTTATACGCTGCAGGTCGCAAATATTAAGATATTTTGATGAAATTTGGTACACCAACCTATATCAGCCCAAGGACGAAGCCTATTGGTTTTAGTTTTCACCGGTCCATGTTTAGACCTAGTGCCCATATAAGGGTCTCCCCAAAATTATATTTTTTATACGCTGCAGGTCGCAAATATTAAGATATTTTGATGAAATTTGGTACACCGATTTATATCAGCTCAAGGATGAAGCCTATTGATTTTGGTTAACACTGGTCAATGTTTAGAACTAGTGCCCATATAAGGGTCCCCCCAAAATTGGCTTGGTTACAAACTGCAGGTCGCAAATATTAAGATATTTTAATGAAATTTGTCTCACATTATAGAAAATTTTGACACAAGTCCCATTTTAACCCATTCGAATTTCGGATCCAAACAGACTGGTGTAGGTTATTGTATAGTCGGCATGCCCGATTTTAACCTTTTTACTCGTTTACTATAAAATCTGCCGCAAGCTAAATAACTACCCTACGGGAAATTTTAACAAACTGTCACCGAACTGGCCCCTTTATATGAAATAGACTGGTCACTTTTACATGGCGTTGACATAGGAGGGGGAAATTGACCCCTTGTGACATGTCACAAGACAAATCCTAGGACAGGTTACTGAACTTTCATAAAAAACAAAGTTCAGGGACCTGTCCTGTAATAAAAATAAAAAGAAAAAATTTCAATTCAATCGAAGGATTTTTGGGTTATCCATGGCGCTTCAAAATTTTGAAATACGATCTAGAAGGGGGAAAAATAATTTTTTTGTTTTTTTTTTAAATTGCTGGCTCTTAACTAACTGTATTTCTGGAAAATGTTAACAGAATCGTAATTTAGGCTTAATTAAATTTCTACAAAAATCCAAAATCAGTTGGAAAATTTTTAAGTAATTGCAATTCGGCCAGACCATTATAGGGTTAAAATGGGATAAATTATGAAAATCGTAAAAAAATTAAATAGTTTTTCAAGAACTTATGATGTTATACTCTAGTTTCATTTCTAAGATTTATAAATATTCATATAAAAAAATTTTTGTCTATCTTGGATTATGCTAACCACCTCCCAAGTATGACCAAGGATGGGATTTCTTTTATAAATTTTCAAAATTCAGATTTCGAATTTTTTTGAAATTTTGTTCAACAAAATATTAAAAAGTGGTCAACGCATACAGCTTTTTAATTACACCTCAGAGAATAATTCTACTAAAAATCTGTTAAAAAGACTGTAAAACCGCAAACAATTTAAAAGCCATAAGTTTTTTTTTAATTTCGTTTGGTAATTCGTAATATTCATAAAGGCAAATCTACACGGGATAGAAAACTCGCGAGACTTTATGGAAATGCAGATCTGCATAAGTCTTTGAAATGTAATCTCTAGACCATTGACAAGTGCTGTCATACGCAATTTCGTTAATTAGTAACAATTTTTAAAATGTCTTGCAACATTATTGAATATTTCAGTTTATTAAATTCACCTTTTGGTACTTTGGTATTTTGAGAAAAAATTATTCTTTGAAATGCAACAATTTTAATATAAACAAATACTTGACAACTAGATATTGTACTTTTACAATAAAAATTAGAGCCAACAATATCAGAGACGACAAATTTAGCGCAAACTCTACGAGATTTCTATACCGTGTAGATGTGCTTTAAGAATTGATATTAGATTTGAGAAATTTGTTCATACAGCGCATAAATAAGTTGGGCTTTTACTTTCAGATTTTCAGAAAATTTGGAAATTGCAACTGAATTATGATTTTTTTGCACAATTTAAAAAAAATTCCCGAACTATTTAAAAGTTACTTAAGTTTTTAAAGCTTTACGGCCTATTTATCTAAAAAGAAACGAAAGCTATACGAACAAAAGGGAAACGCACGATCACGTAAGAAATTTGGTTACTGTTATACGATTCAAATTTTTCGTCCAGACTTACGTGTGTTACCCCAGCAAAAACATGGTAATGACAGGTCATTACCATACGGATTACCAAGTAATGATAGGTCATTACCTTTTGGATTACCTTTAAATACAAAATAAGGACTTACCAATAATAAGTTACAGAAGTACTTATATATTCGTGCAAAGTAATCACTTACTGGTGATTGATTAAATAAGTGCTGATTAAGTCTTTTTTATATTAGTATTTAGGCCCTGCACGAGGTGGCTAAATAAATCCTAAACTAAATACAAATTGACAAAGGGGTTTAAATATTCTTTTAAAGTTTTTTGAAAACTTTTACAAATTTCATAGGAATTTGGAAACCTGAATTTAGTTTACATTTTATATAGCCAGTTCGCACCCACCCTTAATTTATAAATTTCTTTTGAACTAAATAGGAAATTTTCTAAGGTAAAAAGTTTTTTTTTGCCAATATGACCAACTATTTTACAATGTAGGGTAACCACTTATTTCCAAACTTCTGAGTAACCACTTATTCTATATTTGTGAGTAACTACTTATTCTTTTACTATGTGTAACTCGTTATTTGCACTTTTTTTGTAAGCGAGAGGGTAATGACCACCCAAGAATTTTTGGACATCGCGAACAAAAGTAATGTTGCGAGTAAATAGCCTGGTAAGTAGTGAAACCCTTTGTGTGCTACTTACTCGCTTAATTACTGGGTAATGTCTGTTTTTGCTGGGACGTTATATTTCATTTGTTTGTTATAAGTAAAATGATTGCCACAACATTTTTTTCAAATTATTCAAAGTTTTCTTAAGCATTTTGGTTGGAATAGTAATTGAATGTAGCAGACTACATTTAATATGAGATTTTAATGCTTCAAATTGCATTCATAATACGGAGAAAAAATGTTTTTGTCTCTTCTTGTATTAACAAAGAAGAAAGATAAAAATAAAATTTTGTAAATGAATGTTCTTTTTCTTTCAAAAATTTTTATTCTTTGTAATTTACTTGTAAAAATTGTATCATCTTTCTTTAATTTGAAAATAATTTAAACAGAAAGTGATATTAATTTATGATCTAGAGTCAAACTAAAGAACATTCATTTACCAAAAATAAGAGATCAACTACAAATTCCCCTCATTCATCTCAATAAAATTTGTATTTATTTATACCGATGGTATGAAATACAAAAACAAAAAACTTTCATAATATTTCTATTGTTGTTGAAGACTTCGAAAACATATTTTATTGTTTGTTCCATTCCCGTTTTGTTAATGTAGCAGACTGCATTTAATATGAGATATTGATGCTTCAAATTGCATTGCACTACTGCCACCACTTTCTAAAGCAAACTAATGAAGGGGACCTGGAAAATCCCCGAAACGATCGTCTTTTCATTCCTGAAAGTGTAGAGGTTTTTGAAAGTAAAAGCTCTGTGAAGTATTTGTCAGGAGAGTATCCTGAAAAAGAAAAATAGCAGTTTTTGAAAAAAGTACTTACTATATTAAATCGTAATAAGGAAATTTGCCTCGAACTGAGTACATTTCTAATTAATCAATTGAAGGGCTTAGTGTAAAAACATGATAAGCCACATGATTTCAAAACTGATTTTATGTGTTCATTGTATTACCTAATACCGTAAAAACATCCACTGAAAATATCTAAGCCATATTGCAATAAATTTCGGATCTAGCGTAAAAGCTACTTTTTACAATTCGATTTTATTGTGAAAATTTTCTATTCAAAAATATGATAAGCCACAATTATAAACTACACCTCGAAACAAAAAGATGAATTCTTAAGAAAATATAAGTGGAAATAAAGTTTTTTGTGAAGATAATGATTGAAGTATGGTGGACAAAGGTTTTCTGCTAACTGATGGTGAAGTTATTTCAGAAACCAGCGATATATGATTTATATTAATTTTTGTGGCTTATCAAGTTATTGAAGAAATTTTTAATGATATTTTTATTTTGAAAACTCGTAGCTCCTTCTCCGGATTATCATACTTAGGATACTTGTACTCAGAATTTATGCAAAACTACTATCAGATATCCGTTGCTGGACCACTAGATGCCATTGAAAAGCATTATTTCAAAAATGTAGATTGTCAAGTTATTGCGGAACTATTATTAGAGATACCTCTATTTTGAAGGAAAGGTAGACTTGTTGTAGTACTGTAAAAATTTAGATACTTATGATAAGTGCTATGTTAAAACCTCTAGCACAAATTCGTCGCTTTAAGAATGGAAGATAGTGCAAACCATTACTTTAAAATTATGTGGCTAGTGAAGAAAGACTAGATCCTTTGTCAATTTATACTTTGTATCCATATGCTTTGTTCTAAAAGAGAATTTGTCATCATTTAAAAGACATAAGGTGCTTTGATTCTCATTATAAATTGTTGTTGATTCGGTGACAGGTAGGTGCAAATCTTCTAATACTTGTCTTATCCACTTAACTTCTTTAGCAGCTTCTGATAATGAAATATATTCTGCTTCACAGGTCGAAGAAGCGACAAGTGTTTGTTTTTGACAGGACCAAGATATAGTACCTCCGTTATAAAAAAATATTCGCCCACTATTAGATTTTCTTTCAATCCTTTCTTCTGCCCAATTAGCATCAGCGTAACCGATTAACTTTTGATCTTGGTGTGAGTTGCTTAAGTTCAATTTAAATCCAATTGTTGATTTTAGATATTTTAAAATACGTTTGCATTGAAGTCAATCTTCATTTGTTGGTTGTAAAACCTTTTGGGCTAAAATGCTCACTGGTGCTGAAATATCTGGTCGGGTATTAACAGAAATGTATAAAAGGTGTCCAATCAATTTACGATACTTTGTATTATTTTCAAGGTAATTTGGATCTCCTTCTTTTCCATAACTTAGATCCATTGGGGTCTTAACCGATTTCGCATCTTGAAGATCAAATTCTTGAATTGTTCTTTTTATGTAATTTGATTGACAAAGTTGGAAATTACCATCTGAATCTTTTGATATTTCGATTCCCAAATAATGTTTTATTTCGCCCAAATCTTCTATAGCAAAATGACTTGACAATGAATTTTCAATAAACTGTACTTGTTCTCTGGTAGAACAAGCGACGATCAGGTCATCTACATAAACAATGATGTAACATATGCTTCCATTAATATATCCGCTATATAAACATGGATCATTAATACTTTAAGAAAATTTCATGTTTAACAAAACTTGATTTAAGGTATTGTTCCAAGACCTTGCGGCTTGTTTTAAACCATATATACTTTTCTTTAATAAGCAAACTAATTTGTCATTTTCATTTTGAAAACCTTGAGGTTGTTTCATGAATATTGTTTCACATAATTTTCCATTTAAAAACGCTGTTTTCGCATCTATGTGATTTACAATCATGTTTTTCTTTCCTGAAATTGAAAATAAAATTCGAAAAGTTGTATGAGATACCACCGGGGCAAAAACTTCGTCATAATCGACTCCGTATTTCTGAGAAAAACCTTGGGCTACAAGACGAGCTTTGAAACGAAAAATATCGCCTTCAGCATTTCTTTTTACCTTGTAAACCCACTTACTTCCTATAGCGGTCCTATCTGCCGGTAACTCAACGAGCTCCCAGGTATGATTTTCTTCCATCGAATTTATTTCATCTTGCATTGCAGCTAGCCACTGCTCTTTTTCCTCGCTATCAATAGCTTCTTGATATGTTTTGGGTTCTTTAATTTCTTTTGTTGACCATATTTCTTCTATTAGTCTTCTTGGCTCTTTGCCTTTATTTGCTCTTTCGGAAACTCTAACTTCAGGTGTTTGCACTTTAATATTTTCCAACTCCTTATCTTTTTGTTCATTTAAAACTATATTACTATTATTGATTGTTACGTCTTCAATTTTCTGAGATTCTTAACTCTCCTCCTCAATCAATAATATACCATTTTCACAATCGTTTGCTTTATATAACTCAATGGACACGTTTTGATCCAATTTACTTGTAACCAAATCAGTAAAACGAACATCACGACTAATTACTACTTTTGTGGTTTCTGGATTGTAGCATCTAAATGCTTTTGAATTCATATCATAGCCAAGAAATATCATTTCATGTGCTTTATTGTCTAATTTACGCCTCATTTGGGAAGGAATATGTACAAAACATTTTGAAAAATGTGAAATTGTTTTAAACTTGGCTTTGAACCGTACCACAATTCGTAAGGAGTTGAATATGTTGACCTTGTAAAGACTCTGTTCTGAATGTAATTTGCAGTAGAAACTGACTTTCCCCAAAAGGTATTTGGCAAATTGGCTTCAATAAGCAAACATCTGGCCATTTCAATCAACGTCCTATTTTTTCTTTCAGCCTTTCCGTTTTGCTGCGGGGTGTACGTAGCAGTCAACTGAATTTGAATACCTTCAGACTTTAAAAATTCTTTAAAATTATTTCCAGTGTATTCACCACCTCTATCAGAGCGAATCATTTTTGGTGTACGACCAAAATGTGTACGACAAAAAATAACAAAATTTTTAAACGTTTATTTTACTTCTGACTTTCTTGATAATAATTGTACAATAGTAAAATTTGAGTAATCATCAATAAACGTAACCACATACCTTTTTCCAGATGGAGTAGCAGTTTGCATTGTCCCACACACATCCGTGTGAATCAAATCTAACGGATCAGTCGATTTATTTAAAGATTGTTTTGGGAATGACAGTCGAGACATTTTACCTTTTGCACACGTTTCGCAAATTTCTTTAATACCACAGTCAATAATTTTAAAATCTTCAGCTAAATTTTCCGCAAACATTTTCCGAATAGCCTCAGGATCACGATGTCCAAGTTTACGATGCCATTGATGAATACAATTTTCGTTATGTTGAGCAAAAGCATTTATTTTATCAGTTGTGCGTAAAATATACATATCCCCATCAATATCACCGATACCAACATTATCTTTGTTAAAATTAATGTAACAAAGATCCTTCTTAAAATGAATTTCGAAACCACTTTTAGTTAGCTGCCTTACAGAAAGTATATTACCAGTTAAAGTTGGAGCATATAACACCTCTTTACAAAAATATTTATGTTGACCACCATCTTCACCACATAGCGTTAACTCACCTGACCCAATACCTTCAATAGCAACACATTCCCCATTTGCCACTTCAATTGAACTTTTATAGGTTTCATCTAATTTCACAAAAAAATTTAAATGGTTTACAGCATGTCGAGTCGCTCCCGAATCAACCAGCCAACAATACTTTTTATTTTTACCAAGTTTGAAAAGAAAATCGTTTGATTTTGAAGTTTCTTCAACACAATTTACTTTGTTTACATATTTTCCAGGCACCTGTTTTAATTTCCAATTTTTATACTTGCCACAGTTTTTCTTTTGATGCCCTGGCTTTTTACAAAAATAATAAACTCCAGCAGTTCTAGCCACAGCTTTTAAAACAGCATCATTTACACCATTACCCGTGTGCAAACGTCTTTCATATTCTGCAATTACTCTTTGTTGAACCAAAGCAAATGTTATTTCATCTTCTCTTCGAGATTCCAGTGAAATTATAAGCGTATCATAACCTTCCGGCAAACTACTCAAAAGCATAGCAGCACTCCATTTATCTGACAAGGCTTCTTCGCCAATATCACGCAGTTTTGTAAATAAATCGTTCATCGAGTTAATATGGGCAACAGCATCACCGCCTTCTTCAAGTTTTAAACTGCATATAGAACGCATCAAATAAACTTTATTGGTTAGGGTGTTCTTTTCATGATAATCCCTCAAAGCAATCCAAGTTTCCTTAGCTGTCTTCTTGTTTCGTATATGACATAGCTGGTCGTCCATCACAAGTAAACCAATAGTGCCTCTAGCTTCATCATCTTTGTTTTCCCAATCATCATTGTCGGCTTGATTTATAACAACACCTTTATCAACAATAGCTCTTGGACAACATCCTTCAATTACACGCTTCCAAAGATTTTGCTTCCGTAACAATAGCTCCATTTTAAACTTCCAATTTGCATAATTATCATTGCTTAACTTTGAAAATGTTGGTTTAGCGTCCGCCATTTTCCTTTAAGTTGGAATTTCTCCTTATATATTTTACAAGTAAAATAAAAACAATTATTTTAATTTTTGCATTAAAAAATACAAAAATTGTTTTTTTGGACTTTCTATATTTTCATATATTTAGTTAGAATATTCTTCTACCTCAAGTCCAAACTCTAATATGATATTGTCATATTAGATTTTTATTTGTTGTTTCAAAAAGGGTTGATCATTTTCATGATAGACAATACAATTGTTTCGTAGACATCACTCTACTCTTCAGTTGTCCGCTAAGAAAATGATAACTTTCCTACTCAAAACGAGACATTACATAAGGTACAAAAAACCAACGGGATGAGAATTTTGTACTTTCGTATATGAACTGTCTGATTTGGTAAAACCAGTTTTTGAAACAACAAATAAAAATCTAATATGACAATATCATATTAGAGTTTGGACTTGAGGTAGAAGAATATTCTAACTAAATATATGAAAATATAGAAAGTCCGAAAAAACAATTTTTGTATTTTTTAATGCAAAAATTAAAATACCACAAAATAATACACCACGGCTAAAATCTCATTCAAATATTTATTTTGATTTGAGTTTAAAATTAGTTGTTTTTACAAAATGTATTGACAACAGACATACATATAAATAGTACCCAAAGGGTACTTTTATGTAATTGTTGCTTTCAAAAAGGAGTTGATTTATAACTGGTTTTACCAAATCAGACAGTTCATATACGAAAGTACAAAATTCTCATCCCGTTGGTTTTTTTTACCTTATGTAATGTCTCGTTTTGAGTAGGAAAGTTATCATTTTCTTAGCGGACAACTGAAGAGTAGAGTGATGTCTACGAAACAATTGTATTGTCTATCATGAAAATGATCAACCCTTTTTGAAACAACAAATAAAAATCTAATATGACAATATCATATTAGAGTTTGGACTTGAGGTAGAAGAATATTCTAACTAAATATATGTAAAATAAAAACATTTAATTTCCTTTATTTTCTTTTTAATGGCCCATAACCTGAAGAAAAGATATGGCCGAGAAACGTTACTTTACATAAACTTCAATTTTATTGGAATGAAAGTTATGATAAATAAAACTAGTTAACAAAAATTAAAGTATGCAAGTATTCAACACTAGGTGATCCATAAAATATAATAAGTGTTTATGATATATACACTTAGCAAAATTAAGTATTTAGTAGTGATACATTTACACTTAACAATATAACTTTGCTTATATATTGGACAAAGTAAATATAAGTGAGTGTTTATTTAATTCATCCAATAAGATATGATATGATCCGAAAAATGGTGGATAAACTTATATCGGATAAGATCTAAATATATTAAATCATATATAATCTTATCCGGATTTTAACCCGATATAATAATATACATATAATTTGATGTAGAAAGACATAATTATATAACGCGTTATATTTTAGGCTCAAAACAAAAACTATTAAAAAGTACTAAAAAATAACACCCTTAAGTTAAGAATTCAAAAGAAGTTGTACATAATTGTAACCACGCATTTTAAGCCTGCTCATATAAACTTGTATTCTACCCGTTAACTGTGTAAACCTGGTATGTTTATAAGTTTAATGTCAAATTCCATACATAAAAAATATGGCTTGTATTTATACAAGGTTTACAAGGAATTTACGAGTTACATATAATGAGTACGCCTTTTATATTTTGAAATCATACATAAATATATCTCAAAACGAGTAAAAAGGTTAAAGTCGGGCATGCCGACTATACAATACCCTACACCAGTCTGGTGTATTGTTTGGATCCGAAATTCGAATGGGTTAAAATGGGGCTTGTGTCAAAATTTTCTATAATGTGAGTCAGCGCACCAAATTTCATTAAAATATCTTAATATTTGCGACCTGCAGTTTGTAACCAAGCCAATTTTGGGGGGACCCTTATATGGGCACTAGTTCTAAACATGGACCGATGTTCACCAAAATCAATAGGCTTCGTCCTTGGGCCAACATAGGTCCATGTACCAAATTTCATCAAAATATCTTAATATTTGCGACCTGCAGTTTGTAACCAAGCCAATTTTGGGGGGACCCTTATATGGGCACTAGTTCTAAACATGGACCGATGTTCACCAAAATCAATAGGCTGCGTTATTGGGCTAACATAGGTTTGTGTACCAAATTTCGTCAAAATATCTTAATATTTACGACCTGCAGCGTATAAGCAATATAATTTTGGTAGGACCCTTATATGGGCACTAGGTCTAAACATGGACCGATGTTCACCAACATCAATAGGCTGCGTTATTGGGCTAACATAGGTTTGTGTACCAAATTTCGTCAAAATATCTTAATATTTACGACCTGCAGCGTATAAGCAATATAATTTTGGTAGGACCCTTATATGGGCACTAGGTCTAAACATGGACCGATGTTCACCAAAATCAAACTTGTTCGTCCTTGGGCCAACATAGGTCTGCGTACCAAATTTCATCAAAATATCTTAATATTTACGACCTGCAGAGTATAAACAGTATAATTTTGGTAGGACCCTTATATGGGCACTAGGTCTAAACATGGACCGATGTTCACCAAAATCAATAGGCTGCGTTATTGGGCTAACATAGGTCTGTGTACCAAATTTCGTCAAAATATCTTGATGTTTACGACCTGCAGCGTATAAACAATATAATTTTGGTAGGACCCTTATATGGGCACTAGGTCTAAACATGGACCGATGTTCACCAAAATCAAACTTGTTCGTCCTTGGGCCAACATAGGTCTGTGTACCAAATTCCATCAAAATATCTTAATATTTGCGACCTGTAGAGTGCGCACAAGATTGCATGGACAGACAGACAGACGGACGGACGGACGGACGGACAGACGGACATCGTTAAATCGAAATATAAAAAAATTCTGAACCGATCGGTATACTATAAAGTGGGTCTACGACCAATATTTTTTGGTGTTACAAACATCAGCACAAACCTATAATACCCTGACCACATAGTGGTGTAGGGTATAAAAACAGAATTTTTTTACATTGCGCTATACTTAAATATATCTAAAACAACTTAGAATAAAATTTAACATTGAGCTATATAAAACTTTATGTTTTCCGATAAAGCAATTTTGAATAATATATGAAGCTGCATTAAAATTGTCATAGCATATGTAACTAGATATGGTACATATTTATATATATGGGGACATATATATTTATACTGATCTATATTTGACATCATATAAGACTTCCCGAGTAAAAAAGAGTATATATAACATATATTTTTTAATATTAAAATATATGATAATATAAAATATTGTATGCGACTTTATATGTTTTTATATGATGATATATTAGAAAAATGTTTAAAATTTTTCTCATATGTAATCATATTGAATCATATATCAGTATTTGCGTTATTGCAAATTATTTATATAGGAATATATAATTGATAAAACCGTTAAAAACTTGATATATAAATACATACGAAGAATATTTTTGATTGTATTTTATATATTACAATATATTAGTTAATCTCAGACATAAGTTCGAAACTCATTGCATGAAAAAAAATTTTTATATGTTTTATTCAATTTTTTCATTAAATTAATATTTTCTGAGCTTTTTTTATTTTTAAGTTTTTTTTTTTTAATTTAAAAACTCCAATTTAATAAAATTAACATTTAAAATCATGACCCGGCTCGTAATGGGTTTATAAGTTTAGGCATGTTGCATACCATTGGTAAGGTATTTCAAGTACCTTTCCAACGCCATATATATTTTGTTCTGGTCCGATAGGTTTTGAGTGGAGAAATAAGCTATTGAAACTTGTTATAGATCATTTTCAGCTCCATAAATCGGGAATTAGGAGCCTCCAACAAAAAAGAAGTGCATTGCCGGGCTAATCATTAAAATTTTATTTAAAATAAAAAAAAAACAATATATGTATTTAAAAAATTTTCTAAGTCCAAAGAAAATTCCCATATTTGAGAAAAAATGATCTACACCCGTATTAAAAATGACAAAGTGTATGCTAACTAACTTGCTGCTAACTTTTTTGCACACATATTCCCATAAGGGAAAGCTGGCAGCTGGTTAGTTAGCATATGCTTTTCATTTTGAATACGGGGGCTAATCTTTAACCCAAATTAAATCCAATATAAATGGTATTCGGTCAAAATCATTTTTGAATTAATGACTACAAACATGCATTTGCATGAAAGTCGCAAATTATCGACAGTAGCCTGCGGCTGCTAGTGTGCAGAACGTGAAATCTTGCTGACCTCCAATACAAATTTTTTTTATCATTTAAATTTAATCATATCGTATTGTATTAACTTATATCCAATTTGATCGGGACAAAACTCGGATATAAGTTGATAATTTGATATAACTTTGTATCCTTGTAAATATAATTATATCCGATTTGATACAATTTAATATAACCATTTTTCGGATGAAATTATATCCAGTTACAGATTCCAAATATATCCATTCATATATAATTTTATATAAACTTTTTTACTCGGGTTATTTGAAAAACTCAAAGCTATATATAAGTATATCCGCACATATAGTATCACACTTGACTATATATCAACATATTAGTCCATATTAAATTATATAATTTCCTATATAACAATTTTTTCTCGGGACATTAAAATTTTATTTTTAATTTAACTTTAACTTTAAATGCGTTCTTCTCAAAACTTCATTTTCACACACTAGGTCCCTTTTCTCGGAGAAGGTCACATGTGTAAATTCATAAATGTTTTATAAAGTTATAGGAGGCTTATGAAACAAATTTTGTATGGAAAATTTGTTTTGTAAACCTCCTATCCCGAGTAAAAAAAATAATATGATGCCATATGTAATGATATCTTTTTTAATATAATTGGAGATATACTATGATCCGAAAAATGGTGGATAAAATTATATCGGATAAGATCTAAATATATTTATTCATATAGAAACTTATCCGGATTTTGACCCGATATAATTATATCTAATGTCATGTAGAAAGACATAATTGTATAACGCTTCTTATTTCAAGATCAAAACAAAACCTATCAAAAAGTACTGAAAAATAACACCCTTAAGTTAAGAATTAAATATTTAAGTAAAAATTTAAGTATTTAGAAGAAGTTGTATATAATTGTAACGAAGCATTTTAAGCCTTCTCATATAAACTTGTATTCTACCCGTAAGCTGTGTAAACTTGATATGTTTATGAGTTTAATGTCAAATTCCATACATAAAAAAATATGGCTTGTATTTATACAAGGTTTACAAGGAATTTAGGAGTTATAATGAGTACGCCTTTTATATTTTAAAATCATACATAAATATATCTCAAAAAACATAGAATTTTTTTACATTGCGCTATACATACTTAAATATATCTAAAACAACTTTATATGTTTTCCGATAAAGCCATTTTTAATTATATATGACGCTGTATTAAAATTGTCAGCATATGTAACTAGATATGGTACATATTAATATATATGCGGACATATATATTTATACTGATCTATATATGGCATCATATAAGAAATTTTTGAAAAACTCAAAGCTATACATAATTATATCCGCAAAGATATAGTGTCACACTAGACTATATATAAACATATTAGTCCATATTAAATTATATAATTTCCTATATAAATATTTTTACTCGGGATATTTAAAAAAAAGAACATTTATGAATTTATACATTAAAGTCTTATTTAAATTTTGAATTCTTAACATAAGGGTGTTATTTATTTATTTATTTATTTATTTATTTTGTTGTTCCACACACAAGACTTAAAGTCTTATATTGCAGTGAAGAACTGATTATTCGTTAAATAAACTTTTTATAATTTAATAACTTAAGAACTAATTATGAAGAAAAAAAAAATAAAGTAATCAAACATACATATATATAATATGGTACCTATGCATAATAATTTCAAAACCTTGTAACACGTTTTTAAAATGAAACATTCGATTTATAAGCCATTTATAAGTTCAAAAAGTTGTCTATGTTTATAATAGCAAAGGCACAAATAATAATAATAATAATAAAAAAAAATAAAAATAAAATAATAATTTTTTTTTTGTTTTTTGACTTACAATTAAAAACTAACAATTTGAAAAATTATAAACATAATACAAAAGAAAATAATTTAATTTAATCAAATACGTTTGAAAAATAGGTAATTATGGTTTTTTTGAACCGCAGTGCGTTACTTAAGATTTGATAACAATAAGGAATTGAGTTCCAGAGATGGATGGCATTGATATAGAATTGCCAAGTTGATATAAGGCTTTTATATTTAAATGCTTTCAGTCTTTTACCCCTACAAATAGGGTCTGAAAAAATTAGTTTCTCATAAAGATGTACAGGTTGATGCAAATAAATGATTTTATGTAAGAAAGTCAAAATTCGAGTTTTCAGTAAATCGTTGAGACTGAGGCCATATAGTTTTTTGGAAAACGCAGATACTCGTGCACGTCTTTTTAAACCATATACATAGCGAACGATATTATTGAAAACGACGTTTAATTTATTTTCACTTATTGAGTCACAACTGGCAAAGAGTTCACACCCGTACAACAAAATTGGAATAAGGTAAGTTTTAGCAAGCAGTATTCTAATTTTTAATGGTGTACAGTGTTGGGTTCGTCAGAGTGTTCTCATCATGGAGAAAGTTCGACCACATGCATATTTAATATGATCAGACCAGGTAAGGGTATTATTAAAAAAGATTCCTAGATTCTTAGCGGTACTTACAATTTCAATACGTTGATTATTTATTGAAATGTTGGGAATAATTATTTTCTTCGCTAATCGTTTTTGTATAATAAGACACTTAGATTTTTTAGGGTTAATCCCCAGACCATTAGCCGCTGCCCACACATGAATGCGATCAAGTTCCAAATTCAAAGTTCTTACACACTGATCAAGCAAGGTTTCATTGCAACTAATGTAAAGTTGAACATCATCAGCATACATTCTAACTTTACAGTATGTTAGAATATCCGGGAGATCATTAGAGTATAATGAAAACAAGAGCGGGCCTAATATAGATCCTTGCGGAACGCCTCTTGTAACAGCTAGTGACACAGATTTTCCGGTTGAGGTTTCAACGTACTGATATCTATTACTAAGATAAGACGACAAAAGACGTGTTGCAGTTGAAGAAAAATTGAACATATTTTGTAATTTGTAGCATAAGATGCCGTGGTCAACAGTATCAAAAGCTTTCGAATGATCTAATAGAATTAAAAAAGTTACTTTACCATCATCAACTTCTTTTCTTATCTCCTCCGCAACATCAACTAGCGCTGTTATGCAGCTGTGTTTCCTTCGAAACCCAGATTGACGAGATGAAAGCAAATTATTATTATCTAAGAAGGTAATCATTTGATTGTGCATCAGCCTTTCGAAGACTTTAGACAGAAACGGTAAAATAGCTATGGGTCTGTAATCAGTGCCTGATTTAGGTATTGGTACGATTTTCGCATTTTTCCAATTAGTAGGAAAGCAACCAGTTGTAAATATTTTATTAAAGAAGAATGTTATACGAGGAAGTAGTTGAGGTAATAGTATTTTTAGAAATTTCGGATGAATTCCATCAACTCCAACAGCATTAGATTTTATCGATAAGAAACTTGATAAAACGTCACACTCAGTTATGCCAGTAAAGAAGAACCTATTGTTTTCTGAAACATAAATTGGGTGTATGTTTCTATAATAGTTACAATCAGCTTCTACCATTGGTATATTTAAAAAAGTTTTATTTGCAATGTCGGCATCAATTGGACAAGGATCTTGCGTACTAGATTTGCCAATTCCAATTTCGCGAATCGTCTGCCATGTCTTCTTGGATCCTAAAGCATTCGAGAATTTTTCGGCATAGAATTCAGATTTGGCCTTTTTTATCAGCTTATTTGTTTCTTTTTTAGCAGTACGATATTCTTCTTGTAGCTGTGTAGTTTTAAAACGTTTCCACCTAGAAAATGCAAAATCTCTTCGATACATTGATTCTTTAATGGTGGAAGAAAACCAGGGTTTTTTCTTTTCGCTAACAATTTTAGTTTTTAAAGGTACTGTTTGATTAAACAGATAACTTATGTTCTCCTCTAGAAATAAAAGCTGATCATCCACTGCGATAATGTGGTTTAAATAATCCCAGTCTATTTTAAAAAACTCCTCTTCCAAGGCCACGAAGTCGATATTCTTAAAGTCACGGTAAGTGATAAATTGTTCAGTTGCCAACAATTCAAATTTATATGTCATGAAAATAAGATCGTGACTTGAAAAGCATGAAGCTGAAAGTTGGTCATAAAGTTGGATATTTTTTAGTAGTTTTTAATAGTTTTGGTTTTGAGCCTGAAATATAATGCGTTATATAATTATGTCTTTCTTCATCAAATTAGATATGATTATATCGGGTCAAAATCCGGATAGGATTATATATGATTTAATATATTTAGAACTTATCCGATATAATTTTATCCACCATTTTTCGGATCATAGCATATCTCTAATTATATTAAATTACATATGACATCATATTATTTTTTTTACTCGGGAAGCCACACTTTTTCTTTGAAACAATGGTTTCTGCTTTGCTCCTGGTCGCCATCGATGGATATGAGGTAGTAGTCTTCCTTAAACACTTATTACGTCCATCAAGAATCTTATTTAATTAAAAGCTGATTTTATAAATTTTTTTAAACTTTAAAGGCGATTATTTCAATATTTTTATTTTGTGCCTTATTAATTTATTGCACTAAGTCAGGCACGTAGCTAGGGTGGCTTGGGGAGCTCGCCCCCCCCCCCCCGAAATGATTTGACAAATTTAAAACTTAACAAAATACGTCGAAAATAATGTTTTTCAAAAAATTTAATAAAAAATATTTATTTTTATTTGAAATCAAATAGCAAGTGGCCAAATTTCTGAAGTTTTTATAAATAAAATGGACTGGAAATCTAATTTCGAAAACTGTTTTCTAAAAATTTTTTTTGTTAAAGTCGTTTTAGTAAAAATCCTTAATAGTTATGTGTGCTAGGCATAATCAAAAAGGTTAGAAAATAAAGAGAATGCAATCCTCCAATTTACTGAAAAAAAAACTTTACAAAATGTGCCTGCAAATAGGAAACTGAAACTTTTTTCGCACCTTTTAATTGACAAGTGGCTATTTTTTATTGTTCCCGGGTAAAAATCTTAATATGGTGTCATATATAATTATAGCTTATTTGAGAAGTCCCCATATACAACCACATACAGCTTGATCCGAAAAATGGGTCATCTACATGTGTCTAATTATATAAAATTAGATATAATTTGATACAGTTTGATCCGAGATTTGTCCATATCCAAGACATCATATTATATCTAATTCGATATAAAAATATCTGATTTTATATAATTTCGTCTAATAGTAGGTATACTTTTTATGCATACCAGCTATTAAATTGACATTGAAATTTGTATAGTTTGAACAATTTCAAAGACCCAAATTTTATAACATAAAATAAAAATTTAGTTGAATGCTTTTGTCTTCTAAATCGTACGCATCATTTTTTAACATGATTTTACATGCAAAAAAAATCACGTGAAAATTATTTGGCTATGGAGTAATTAACTCTTAATTTGCAGACTACTAAATTTGATGTTGAACTATATATTAATTTCTACGGGATTATATAGAAAGTTATATAAAATTACAAGAATATATTTTTAGTATGATGACATATATAATCATATCGGTCACTATATATATTTTGATTAGTTTTATATGGCTTATGAAGTTATATATGGAGTCAGATTTGGGGATATGTAATAACATCATTTACCATACAAAAAATGCGTTGAAAAAATAATATCAGATGTAGTTGTATATAATGATATGTGTCTTAATGTGACTCCATTCATTGTCAGATATAACCCAATCACATTATATATGACAATATATAACTATTTTTACTCGGGTTACTACTAATAGTTTTAGTCATATTTGTTATAATTTAAACATAAAATTGATGAATTAAAATTTGGTTTTCCTTAAAAATTACAGGTTTCCTGCTTGTAGGCACAAGCTATTACACTCAACCAAAAAAGTCTGTAATGGCTACTGATTATTTTGCTGTTATTATGGGAAATGTAACTGTTTTGAGTCCAGCGGTATTTTTTGATAATTTTAGCAACATATGTCTACTGATTTTAAATAAATTTTAGAAAAATTGTTGTAAACTGCAATTCACAATCGATTTGCTAAAATAAGTTAAAAAATTTACTAAATATCAATAATTTTAGTACAATGAAATTGTATAAGTAATTAGTAGACGCTACTAAATTTCTGTAAAATGCAATTTAAAATCAATCTGCTGAAATTAACAAAAAAAAAGGATATTAAAAATAAACAAACTGTAAAATCTAAAAAAAAATAATCAAAATCAAATTTAATGAAAAAAATATATATTTTTCTAAAAAATATATAATTACTTCAACATATTTAAAATTTGAAGTAAAAATTGCCTACGGTTTTCCAGTTGTTACCTTTTCATGCATTGGAGATAAAATAAAATTTAATGAGTTTTATTTCCAAACTAAGAATATATCAATAACAACAAATATAAGCTAAATAAGGATTCGAAAAAGGCAACGAATTCTTGTAAATAAAATTTCCTTAAAGTATCCAGTTGTTGTTAAGTTAGTATATTTTTTACTAAGATTCGCACTCAGTTTTAAAAAATAAGTAATATGTTTTGCTGAAATCAGCAACTAAAAATCAATACATACTCGTAAATAGTAAAGTGCGATTAAAAACTATTTACAATTTTTTTTTCTAACTTTTTTTTATCGCTCTAGCGTGATAATTTGGCATAATTTTGATATTTTACAATTTTGTTTCCACAATAAATTAAGCATTATAATGTTTGCTTTTTGTAATTTTTTTAAAATTAAAATTATTAACTGTCCATGAAAAAGCGTACTTTAGGAGAAACAAGAAATTTATACTGAAAGTGACTGTAAATTAAATATATATATAAATTTGGATTTGTCCGAATAAGCTTCTTGCAGTATATTTAAGAAAAATAGATTCTGCGATTTTAGAACACCTTGCAAAATAATCATCGCGGTCAGCTTATTGCTAAAACAAAATCCTCAAAGGGTTTTGCAAATCTGGCTCAGATTTTAATTTGATGTCCTCTTGAAATTTTAATCACGTTCATGTAACAAAGACGCACTATCAGTTGCTTATTTTTATTCAAATTGTTATAACCAGTTTTATGTTAAAAATTGTCGAAATGGGTTTAGAAATTGTGAGTAAAAATGTCAGGACACCTGGAAATTTAGATACAAAATTAAACATTTTGTACAAACCAACAGTCGGAATAAAAATGACTAGAACTGAGCATTATAGTTCACAGTTCATTTCAATCAATTTTATTTTTGAGCTAGCGTGTTCTTTTAATTCACTCGTTCATTGGAGACATTTTTTCAATTGTTCATATACTAATATAAAAGTCTTAAAAAAATGTTGTTGAAAAAACAGCTGAACTGAGCGGAACATTTGCTAAACAAGATAAAATCTGTTAAATTTACAAAATTTCTGCTATATTTTAGATAATCGAAAATGACGATTTACACTGCTAAGATCGGCAAAAATTTTCCTGGATATTAGTCGACTAAAACATCACAAAAAATTTTAAGTTTTTATATTTTTGAATTTCTTAATGCGAATAAAAATCTACACTGCAGAAAACCGTCTACTATTTTCTAGCAAATATTTCTGTTTCTTGTAGCAGGAGAGACCGTTATTTGTATTTAACTCAATTAAATTTAAAGATAAGTCAACTTTTGAATATACAACAATTTATACTAATATTCATCAACATTTCTTTGCCGGTATTAGCAAGGTAAATTTGCAATTCGCTTAAACAAAATTTAGCTCAAATATTACTAAAATTTCGTACACTTGACAATGGAATTTTGCTGTTCTTATCTCACTAATATTTAGCAAAAAGAATTTACTAATTTCAAAAGTTTTCTTTGCAGGGCCCCTTTTAACTAATTTTTTTGCTTTTTTACAGGATTTTTTCTATCAGTATAAGATTATATTATGGCAATGGTTTGTTTAATAATTCCGGATAAAATAAAAGAACAGAAAGGAACAGTTGAAATTTAACTTATTCGTGAACGCGAGAGAGTTCCTAACTCTAAAAATGAGCAATATTTTTGGGGTTTCGCGCCACACAGATATTTCAAGAGGCCATAAAATAAAAAACCGAGCTAACTTTGTAAAATCGTTTGGAATTTTTCTTTCATTTAGAATTAAAACAACATACCTACTCCATATCGGAAACGGATCAGAAAATTTTAAATATTGACAAAAAAACAAAAAATTTTGAAAATTGAAATCACCTAGAATTTAAATTACACTTGAAATATATAATTTAGTTTAAAACTTCGAAAATGCGTTAAAAATTTAATTTTATTTTATAGCCATTCTTAATTGAAATATTCAAAAAGTTTCAAAAACCTTTACCTTTTTGCTCTCTTGGAGATGCTTTTATAAAATTTTGTGCCTCTGACTATTTTATAAAAAACATTTTTATATTGAAATTTTTTTTCTTTTTTTATCCGTATCCGACAATTAATAAATTAATTTTTCTGCTGAATTTTCACATAAAAGGTCTGTTCCTTTATGTTACCGCGGAAACCATTCTTACCAAAAAGCGTTCCCGTACTCGAAAATTTGGCAAATGAGAGCGCTCAAAATGGTGTATTTGTGTTTCTCTTTTTACTATTAACTTCGGATAATTGTAAAATGGGCAGTTGGTGTAATGATAAACAAATAATACCATTGTGAAAAAATTTTAAATTAAGGAAAGAAATACGCAAAATAAAACTTTTATATATAAAAATTAACTGAACAAAGTTAAAAAAAACTTTTAAATGCAAAAAATATGTGCGTCTGTGCAATTTGTCAGCCTAATACTATATGTATTTTAATTTTTTTTCTTTTAGTAATTTTAAACAATTTAAATTTTAGGCTACAAAAGTAATTTTGTGCGTTCCCGTACTTTTGGGAAATTTTGTCATTTAGAGTGAGAATTTTGTGTTTACTCTCATTTTACTAAACTTTACACATAAAAAGTAAAGGAGCACACATAACTTAAAATAACAAGTTTTTGGTAAGGGTGTAGTGTACCAAAAAAAAAAAAAACATACGGGAAAAATTAACCAAAAAAATTTTAAAAAGTACCCCCCCCCCCCCGCCCGCAATAAATTCCTTGCTACGTGCCTGCACTAAGCCCTTCAATTAAAAAGGTCGAAAAAACAATTTTTATTTTTCAAATAAAAATTAAAAACCAATATTATATATTGTTATTAAAACGGTTTAAATCCCGAGTTACATGGAATCGTCCTGTTTCGTAGATTTGCCCATATATTTAGTTAGAATATTGTTCCATCTCAAGTCCAAATTCTAATATGATGTTGTGATATAAGATTTTATTTGTTGTTTCAAAAAGTTTGACCACTTTCATGATAGACAATACAACTGTTTCGTGGGCATCACTCCACCCCAAGAAGATGATGAGTGGAACACACAAAACGAAACATTACATAAAGTACAAAAATTCAAAGGGACGAGAATTTTGAACTTTTTTATATGAACCGTCCGATTTGGTAAATTCCAGTCAAAAACACTTGTTGAAAAGCAATAATTTTTCATAAAATTACCCTTCGAATACTATTATAAGTATGTTTGTGTATTCGCTGTCAATAACAATTGTAAATCAACGACCATCCCAACAAAACAACATTTGGATGGGACTACACCTTTTGCAATTGTAATTCAGAAAATATCAATTGAAATTCAGAAAATATCAATTGAAATTCAGAATTTCCATTTGAAATTCAGAAAACATCAATTGAAATTCAGAATTTCCATTTGAAATTCAGAAAACATCAATTGAAATTCAGATTTTCCATTTGAAATTCAGAAAATATCAATTAAACTTCAGAAAATATCATTTGAAATTCGGAAAATGTCAATTGAAATTCAGAAGATATCATTTGAAATTCAGAAAATATTATTTGAAATTCAGAAAATATCATTTGAAATTTAGAAAATATCAATTGATATTCAGAAAATATCATTTGGAGTTCAGAAAATATCAATTGAAATTCAGAAAATATCAATTGAAATTCAGAAAATATCAATTGAAATTTAGAAATCGTCATTTGAAATTCAGAAAATATCAATTGAAATTCAGAAATCGTCATTTAAAATTCAGAAAATATCAACTCAAATTCAGAAAATATCAATTGAAATTCAGAAAATATCAATTGAAATTCAGAAATCGTCATTTGAAATTCAGAAAATATCATTTGAAATTCAGAAAATATCAATTGAAATTCAGAAATCGTCATTTGAAATTCAGAAAATATCAATTGAAATTCAGAAATCATCATTTGAAATTCAGAAAATGTCAATTGAAATTCAGAAAATATCAATTGAAATTCAGAAAATATCATTTGGAATTCAGACAAATATCAATTGAAATTCGGAAAATATCATTTGAAATTCAGAAAATATCATTTGAAATTCAGAAAATATCATTTGAAATTCAGAAAATATCAATTGAAATTCAGAAAACATCAATTGAAATTCAGAAAAATGTAAACAGAATTTTTTATAGAATCCGGCCAGGTAGATAATGTATAAAAAATTTATATATGGATTTCATCAAAATACGTTTGATTAACAAGTGGGCGTAAAATTCATTTTACTTACGCGAGTGAGAATTATTTAAAATTTGTGTGCCTCAATGATTTTAGGTAGACTAATTTCTTTCTTGTTACGAATTATAGCTCCAAAATGTAAGGCTGAAATTTAAAGCCAAATAATAGTCTTTAATGTCAGCGTTACGTCTTAATGTCTAAAGCCATAATTCGTTACAAGAAAGAAATTAGTCTACATAAAATCATTGAGGCACACAAATTTTAAATATTTTTCACTTGCGTGAGTAAAATGAATTTTACTTATTTTGATAAACCCCATATATAAATTTTTATAGGGGATAACATTATCTACCTGGACGGATTCTTTTCAAAAATGTGTTTAAATTTTTCTGAATTTCAATTGATGTTTTCTGAATTTCAATTGATATTTTCTGAATTTCAAATGACGGCTTCTGAATTTTTTGATATTTTCTGAATTTCAATTGATGTTTTCTGAATTTTAATTGATATTTTCTGAATTTCAAATGACGATTTCTGAATTTCATGTGATATTTTCTGAATTTCAAATGGCGATTTCTGAATTTCAATTGATATTTTCTGAATTTCAAATGACGATTTCTGAATTTCAATTGATATTTTCTGAATTTCAAATGATGTTTTCTGAATTTCAATTGATATTTTCTGAATTTCAAATGACGATTTCTGAATTTCAGGTGATATTTTCTGAATTTCAAATGACGATTTCTGAATTTCAATTGATATTTTCTGAATTTCAATTGATGTTTTCTGAATTTCAATTGATATTTTCTGAATTTCAAATGACGATTTCTGAATTTCAATTGATATTTTCTGAATTTCAAATGACGGTTTCTGAATTTCAATTGATATTTTCTGAATTTCAAATGATATTTTCTGAATTTCAATTGATATATTCTGAATTTCAAATGACAATTTCTGAATTTCAATTGATATTTTCTGAATTTCAAATGATATTTTCTGAATTTCAAATGGAAATTTTGAATTTCAATTGATCTTTTCTGAATTTCAAATGGAAATTCTGAATTTCAATTGATATTTTCTGAATTTCAAATGGAAATTCTGAATTTCAATTGATATTTTCTGAATTACAATTGTAAAAGGTGTAGTGGTGATATGCTATTTTTGTACCCTACACCACTACGTGATCAGGGTATAATAAGTTTGTGCTGATGTTTGTAACACCAAAAAATATCGGACCTAGACCCACCTTATAGTATACCGATCGGCTCAGAATTTTTTTTTATTTCGATTTAACGATGTCCGTCTGTCCATGCATACTTGTGCGCACTCTACAGGTCACAAATATTAAAATATTATGATGAAACTTGGTACACCGACTTATGTCGGCCCAAGGACGAAGCCTATTGATTTTGGTTAAAATCGGTCCATGTTTAGACCTAGTGCCCATATAAGGGTCCCCCCAAAATTATATTGTTTATACGCTGCAGGTCGTAAATATTAAGATATTTTGGTGAAATTTGGTACACCGACCTATATCGGCCCAAGGACAAATCGGTCCATGTTTAGACCTAGTGCCCATATAAGGGTCCCCCCAAAATTATATTGTTTATACACTGCAGGTCGCAAATATTCAGATATTTTGATCTCAGTAGATCTTACCAGATCTAATTAGATCTCAAAATTGGGGACCACTTTGAGATCTAATTAGATCTGATCAGATCTAGGGATATCTGGCCAGATCTTAGTAGATCTTACCAGATCTAGGCATATCTGGCGGAATTGTCCAGATCACTTTAGATTTGAACAGATTTGGCACTAGATCTGATCAGATCTTGCCATAAGGTATTATCACATATGCCATATCTGATCATATTTGATGAGATCTGGTACAGGATCTAATTAGATTCAATCATATCTATTTAGATACAAAAAGATCTGATCAGAGCTAAACTTTTTTACACGGGCTATTCCTTTACAACCCCTTCTTCTGTCAATTCTAACACCGATTATTTTGTTTGAAATTGTCGCAAAAGCAACTACTTCTATAGCTCCAAATTGGAACCGGTTGCCTTAGAATCAATTCTGGAACTACTTAGTTCTACTTACTTAATACTTACTTCCAGACAAATATTTTCCTTACAAACATATAAAACATGCATACTATTCTGAAAGGTCTTTTCATGAAGAAGAGGCCTGTGTTCAAATCAAATTACACAATATTTTATTAAAACCTTTTTTACTAGGGACGGTCTAAAGTACAACTTCTTCTAAAGACTTTTTAATATTTATTTAAATTTTGAAATCTGAACTTAAATGTGTTATTTTTTAGTAATTTTTAACAGTTTTCATTTGGGACCTAAAATATAAGGCGTTATATAATTATGTCTTTCTACATCAAATTAGATACGATTATATCGGGTCAAAATCCGGATAAGAATCTTTATGATTCAATATATTTAGATCTTATCCGATTTAATTTTATCCACCATTTTTCGGATAATAATATATCTTTAGATATATTAAATAAGATATCATTACATATGACATCATATTATTATTTGTACTCGGTATGTAAAAGATGAATACAAGGACTCATAATAAGAAATTTATGAGTAAGGGCCCAGTAAAAAAAGAGATGCCGAAGCAGTAAAAAAAGCACTACAATTGGTGATGTAGATGTATTTCTTTTTTAACATAAACACTAATGATTTTAACATTGAGTTGTCATAGGAGAGGAGAACTCCTAGTTCAAAATTTTTTCAGTACTTTTTGAACGAGTGCAAAGGGAGCTCTTTTTCACCAATTAAAAGTTAAAAAAAAATTGTTCACCAAAAAAAATTATATTTTTTTTAAAGTTTTTTTTATGCTGCCACCGGGTATCGACTTCACGATTGCTAGTCTAGCGCTTTACCGCTGAGCTATTCTTTGATATGAAAGTTGACTGGCATAAAAACACCACTTTGTTTTTGCGAGATATTGTTCCTTATTCTCTTTAATAAAAGTACTTATTAAACAAGTGTAAAAGGTGCACTCCAATATTGTTTTCAGCACTATTTGAACGGGTGCATAAAAGGCAATTTCTCACCATTTTTTTATATATACATGTTTTTAAAAATTTTTAAATTAAAAATATTTTAAATTTAAACAAATTAATTATAAATATTAAAAAAAAAATTAATAGAAAAAAAAAATAAAAAAAATATTGGTCCCGCCGTGAATCGAACCCGGGATCCTCTGTTTGGAAATGCCAAATGATACCAAAATCACTTTTTACGATCACTTTTAGAGCAATTTTTTGGATGTTGTTCAGAAGTAATTCTAAAAAAAGCTCTAAAAATATACTAACGGATACTTTGGAAGCAATGAAAGAAGTGATTTTTTGAAGTTGTTCAGAATAACAAAAAAAAATAAAATAAAAATACACTAACGGATACTTGTGAAGCAGTCAAAGTAGCTTGTTAAGCAGTACTTCAAATTTTTTTGCCGGGGCTAATTTCTAAAGATATTTTGTCAAGGAGTTATAAAGATACCATATACAAGCAGGGCAGACAGAATTGCCGATTTTTCGGCATTTTGCCGATTTTTTAATAAAAAAAATATGCAAAATGCCGATTTGCCGATTTTTGGTCGAAAAATGCCGATTTTTGTTAAAACTTAAAAACACGAAATTTTAATTTTTGGTGATTTACAATGCATTAATAAATAAGAAAATAATTCTATCTTTGACATTTCGAAAGTTCATGTAAATTCATGTTTGTATTGTTAGCTGAAAAAGAATTTTAACAAAATATCTTTGCGATCTAATAATTTTTTAATATTTTGTTGCATATTGTGGTATAAATACTAGGGTTTGGGATTTCCCGGACTTTTTTATTTCCCGGGAAACGGGAATGAAAAAATTTAATTTTTTATTTTTTTATTTAATAATAAAATTAAATATTTTTGAACAAAATTGTTAATGAAAACCACCTATATAAGTAATTTTTGTTTAAAAAAACACTATTTCAGTACAAATGCAGTCTGTGTAGTGAGAATTCAAAGTAAAAAATATCAGAATGTTGAACATTTGATTTCACATAAATTACTCGCAGCACTGCCAAGTGAATTGCATGATTCTAGCAGAAAGCATCCACTACTGGACTGTCGGAAACAAACCGTTTCATCACATTTGGCCCATTAGATATGGTGGCCACAATGTTATTTTCCAAAGACAAATAAAACTCTTCTAGTCTTATTTCTACAATTCTTGCTATTTCATCAACATCACATCTTTCTGATATATAAACCAACTCCAGTTTATAAAATGAATTATTTGCGTTTATACATATGTTTAAATATCTCTTTTGTGATATTCTTGTCCATTCATCTAAGATTATAGTAAATCTCCTATTGTTAGAAAGAAATATTGCTCGATATTACTTTTATCATGATATCTTTTACATGATTGTAGTAATTTAATAATTCTTTACATCGGTTTCATTTTTTTCCAATGCCAGGTTTTTGTTATAAAAACTTTCTCGAATAAACGAAGATCTAGTTATGGTGCGGATTGACTGCAGCTAATTTGGATACCATTTCAGGAAATGTTTGCCCTACCATAAAACCTTTAATGCCTATTCAGCTTACACTTTTTTCTTCGGGTACTTTGCTAATTTTAGCTGAAACGTTATTCTTGTTGTTGTTTTCTTCACGAGAAGTTGCATGACTATCAATTTTGTTTTTTTTTTTTTGTAAAACAAATTAAGATGACGGATAACCAAATTTAGATACCACCGTTAACCATTAAGCCTGGATCAGCCAGACGTAAACGTAAACGTATCTCTGCATAGCTGAATTAATAAGTTAAATAAGAACAGAAGATGTGCTGTGTTTTTTGTTTCATTCTTATGCATTCAATATAGAGCAGACGTAAATACACAACAAAAATCTGTTGTGAATAGATTTTCGTTGTATATTTACGTTTGCTCTATATTGCATGCATAAGAATGAAACAAAAAACACAACACATCTCCTGTTCTTATTGAACTTATTAATTCAGCTATGCAGAGATACGTTTACGTTTACGTCTGGCTGATCCAGGCTTTAGTCTTTTCTTTTCACATTTATTAATGAAAACGTTACTTATAAAATTATTGACCCTTAATATAAAGGCGTATTTTAAATTTAAAGTCGATTTTATTTTTAATCAAACGGTTTTGTTCATTTTGTGTATGAAAACCTTACAAAAATATTTATATTTTCAAATATTTTGATTGGTTGAAAATAAATTAACCAATCAGAATGCTCCAAAAATAAACCAAGTCAAGGTATACTGCCACCCAATATTTTAACTAAAGTCGACTTTACCAAAATTATACATTTGAAAAATTTCGATAGTAAGGGCGATTATTTGTAAGAACCAAAGCTTTTTTTTCATATTTCTTTTAAACATTTTACCAAGTTTTTAGGTTTTACTACTTAAATTTTCAATAAGTTTTGCGAAAAAAACTTTATTAGTTGAAATGCTCCTAATTACTTGGCAAAGATTTTATTTCTGTGTCAAATAAATGTATTCCCTTTTAAAAGATTTTAACAATGACATTTTCGTTTTGGTATTTAAAATGGTTTTTTATGACTAAAATTAAAAAATCCTATTCGAAACAAAAACAATTTAAAAAATTTAATATTTTTAAAATTTCCCGTTTTCCCGGGAAAATATATTATTTTCCCGGGAATTCCCGGCAAACTTTTCCCGGGATTTCCCGGGAATTCCCGAACCCCAAACCCTAATAAATACATATTTTTTTGCATTATTTGCTAAAAACGTGCATATTTTTAAAATTTTAAGTGCATTTATTTTTATTTTTAAATTTATTTTATTTTGTTAGAAAATCCACATTTTGTTTTTTAATTTTCAAAATTTAATATTTTTATCCAAATTCTACACTTATTTGCTAAGATAATGTGAAAGGAAAAATTTTAATTTTTCGAAAACGCAATTTCTGGAATTAAATTAAGCTAAATCCAAAACGGATTTATTTTATTTATAAATATATTTTGGATTTAGCTTAATTCAATCCCGGTGTTCACATTTTTATAATTTGAACTTTTTCAGTTATTAAAAAAGGGGCAATATTTGCATAATATTTCAAGGTGTACGGGTAACTTAAGTTCGGAGAAGAACTATTTTTAAAAGCTGTAAAATTAATTTATATACATAGTATTGGTCAGATAATATGTGAATATGTATCATAAAATTTTCATAAAATTACAACTAACATTTTTTATTATCATTTCATTTATCTCTTAAGCCTTTATTTTTATTTAATTATTAAACTTAAAACATATTATTTTACCCGAAATTTTTTTTTTCACATATTTTTTTATGTAAAGTAACCTAGCAAAACTTTCTATTACCTGGTAATAAGGTTTGTAAGAAGAAATTAAGGTATGTAACCTCTTACTTTGCTATTTCAACAGCTATTATTTTAACAAGGGCATGTCATTGGAGGTATGTACTTTCCAAAAGAGGGCTAGGTAACAACATAAGAACATGTTACTTTAATGTTACATTTTACTGAGCACAATACTACTTACATAGCAGCTTAAAGTAAGGCCAAAAAAATGTGTTACAAACAGGTCTGAAATAACACATTAAAATTATGCGCTTACTTACTGTATAAAAATATATACTTACTTCTTACAAAAAAAAATTAAAATAAGATGTTATCGTATTGGTTTTTTATAAATGCTAAATCGAAGCATATTCATATTTAATTAATATTTACTCAGATTAATATAAAGTTAACAAAAGACATAAAAAAATATTTCAGTCAATATGTATAAAACATATAAATTATTTGTATCGAATATTTTAAATAGAAAATAACACTCATGTAGCGCATTACAAATAACTCCTTATTTTGAGGTATTTGAATACACCATCGGTAATAAGTGGCTATTTCTATTAAGTGCTCACGTATCACATTAAAAGTAACTCCTTATTTTACGGTTTTAAAATATCCCATCTGTAATAAGTCGCTGCTATTATTTAGAACTCATGTTGTGTATTACAAGTAACTCTTTTCTTTGAGGTGTTTAAATATATCATTGGTAATAAGTTGCTATTACTACCCAGTAGTTATGCAGCACATTATACGTAAGACATTACATTTTAGTTATGAAATAATGCAATGGTAAGGGGTATGGTATTACCAGGTAATGTGTTCTGTAATACCAACATATTACCAAGGTTTTGCTGGGTAACCTAAATATTACATTAATGAGTATTTTCGAAAGTGCCGATTTTTTGCCGATTTTTTAAAATCAAAGTGCCGAAAATGCCGATTTTTTTGTGAAAAAGTGCCGATTTTTCATCAAAATCATCTGGCAGCCGTGTATACAAGGATATCGTTGGAAAGGAAATTACCTGTAGTTTATTATTAATAATTATCAGGGCAAGTTTTTTTGGCTTTTGCCATTTTTTCACTTATTTTGTAAAAATGCCATTTTTACAAATCTTTGCCAGTAAAAACTAAATTTTTGCAAATAACTTGTGGAAAAAATTTACAAAAAAATTTTATTTTCTTTAATATTTAATAAAATTCCAGATTTTTTTTAATCATACTAATATACGGCGAATGCACTTTATCAGTTAAAAACATTCAGAAAAACACTTAAATCAACTATTATACTTTAAATTTTTTGCATTTTTTGTGCCAATTATACTTTTTTCGTGCCATTTTGCCTGCCAATTTCAACTTTTTTTGTGCCATTTTAAAATTGCCCTAATTATTATTAATTTGTTAGTTTTATGAAAATATGATAAGAAATGGAAAAATGGCGAACGCTCAAAACTTTTTATGGAAAAGGTACCCTAATTCGGGGGTCACATTGCCGTTCCCGGAGGGTCTGTGAGATCCAACGTCTACACCTAAGTTCGATATTACGTCAGCTTTGTGTGTTCTAAATTTAATTGCAATCTGACTACTAATTGTAAGTAAGAAGTGGCCGAATTATTTCCAACAATTTTGTGAAATATTACTCTGTGTAATGACAGTAACAATATATTTTTAACCAATATTTCTTTAGTACCAAGTTAAAAATCGAAATATGTATGTATATTAGACCGACTCACGAAAAAAATAAAAAAGTGCCCCCCTCAAAATAAACCTTGGTTTGTTTTATGATGATTCCCAAAATATTTCGGGTCTAGCAATGAGATCTCACGACCTGGACCATTTTTAAATGCTTTTTAGCTGTAGACAACATACTTAATATGGGTATCATATGAACGGTTTTTTGAGGCTCGTCCAGCGGTATATATAACATGTTCAAGCGTATCCAGACATGTCCTATTTCCAAGGATATTCTATAAAAAAGCAAATTTTTGACTCTTTTGTACGGAGATGTTTGTTATTGAATTGTCAAACTTACATATCATAATCTGTAGTCGATTTAAGTGAACACGTGTTTCAGATTTTTTTGAAATTCGCGATTTTTCGCGTTTTATCAGAAATTCAATGTGGAGGAAAAAATGTGTTCTAAATTGGGCAATATGTGTACAAAATAACGGTTTCTTTAATTAAATTATAACAATGAAGTTTGTTCTTTAAAATACAAAATTTGAATATACAAAATCAATGAAAATAAATAAAACAATTAACAGGTAACAAGTAACAATAAAAAGTAACAAAAGCAAACAAATTATGTGGATAATCAAAAGTTATGTACATATGTATTTTGCAAAAATTTAGTTATGTTAAATTTCAAATAAATAGGTATACTTATGCCAGTTTTATTTCAGTGGGAATCTTGAATTTTGGCAAATTTTAGTAATTAAATCTTGATAATTGAATCTTTATAACTGGATCTTGATAACTTGATCTTGTTAATTGAATTTTGCTAGTTTAATCTTGATAATTAAATTTAATCATTCAATATCTTGTTGATACAAAGCTCCTTTATTTCGCAAGAAATGGCTGCGTTTATAGATGTAAAAATAATAGCTGTATTTTAAGATTATCACGACTAAGGATAATTGTCCAGTTTCTATTCAGGATAAATTACGTATATACATATTTAGTATAAATAATTACGGTTTCCCCAAAATATTTTCACGATTTAACTATTTTAAACGTGGCAGGATCGCCAATTGTATAAAATAACGGTTTCTTTAATTAAATTATTACAATCAAGTTTATTCTTTAAAATACAAAATTTGACTGAAAATTTTTGAAACTCAAATTGAAACTCGTTTTCGTAAAACTCAAAGAAAAACAAATTTTTAAAATAATAAAGTATTTTGCAGTATTTTGTATTTTTTGGGAACACCTACATATGGATTTCAAAACTTTTCTTTTGATAAGTAAATCATCGCAAAGTGGATATAGTTCGAAATTTTGCAAATTTCATATATTTTGCGTGATGCTGTGTATGAAATTTTGTTAACATTTTTGAGTTACTGCAATCTGCATTTGAATTCAGTATCTAGTTGAAGTAAGATAAAAATGCAACTTAACAGAAAAAAATCCAGCATGCGCCTTTTTGGCGCAATATCTTTTTTTCGGAAAAAAAATTTTATAAAATTTTAATAATAATTTAAATTCAGTTTCTAGTGGATGTAAGGATAAAAATGCAACTTAACAGAAAAAAACCCAACACGCGCTTTTTTTGGCGGAATATCTTTTTTTTCGCGAAAAAAATTATTATAAAATTTTATTTAGATTTTTCTTAAAAAAATTACAGACACGCGTATTTTAATAAAATATTTTATTTAATAATAAACCTACAAAAAATTTCATAAAATTTTTTTATTGAATTGGGGTAACTCTAAATTTTATTAAAATGTGGTCCAGAGCACCGTGAAAAATGTATTAAATTAGAAAAATTATAACTATATCCACTTAGCGATTATTTACTTATCAAAGGGAAAGTTTTTATATCCATTTTGCCCTATTTTAAACATATTTTCTCCACCATATTGAATTTCTGATAAAACGCGAACAATCGCGAATTTAAAAAAAAAATCTGAAACACCTGTTCACTTAAATCGACTAGAGATTAAGATATGTAAGATTGACATTTAAATCACAAAATTCTTCATACAAAATAGCCAAAAACTTGTTTTTTTTGTAGAATATCCTTACAAACAGGACATTTCTAGGAATGATTGGACATGTTGTATATACCGCTGGACACGCCTCAAAAAAACCTTTCATATGATACTAATATTGTGTATATTGTCTTTAGATAAATAGCAAAACTCTGCCAAAAACTAAAAAATACCTTTTTTAAAAACTGTCCAGCTCGTGAGATTTCATTCCTAGAATATTTTGGGAATCATCATGAAACAAACCAAGGTTTACTTTGAGGGGGGCACTTTTTTTGCTTTTTTTCTGTCCATATAAGGTGAGTCGGTCTGATGTATATGTTTCCATACAGGTTAAATATATGTTCGTGCATGCTCACAAACATGCACTTATGCTAACACATGGATAGATAACACTGTTGGTAAAAGTGGCACAAAAGTGCCATTTGTGGCACAATGGCACCTTGGCACTCTTCATAGAATTTTGGCACTTTTTACGAAAATTACTATATAATTTGATAAAAGTTCGATATCGCTGGTTTTTCATTAAAAGCCACGCCTATTAAGAAGGGGTAGCAAAATTAAAAAACAAATGCTACACTAAAAATATCTACAATTTTTTGGACACCTTCCAGTTCTTCGGGGACAATTTAATCATTATTTTGATATTTAAAAATAAAAGCAACGGGGATAAAATTAGAAAAACTTTATTTGATTCTATTGTATTGTCAAATTTAATTGTAAAATTTTTTGAAAGTCCTGGACCTGCTAACTTATCTTAAAATAACGTAAATTTAGTGTTTTACTATAGTTAAGAATGGTATTTTTATATGAAAATATTTGTGGTAGGTAATGTTAAACTCGGGTTACTTTTTAGATAAGTTGCCCGCTTTTTTTTGTCTTTTTTCTTAACCCTTAAATGCATGATCTCTACAATTTTAACCATTTTTTTATATATTATTTCTAAAGGCGTGTACATTTTAAGAAAAATACCAAAAAAATTTTCAAATAGCTAAATTGTGATTATTTTAACGTGTATGAAAAAAAAGAAACAAAAAAAATATATAAAATATTAATTTTTCATTTATTGTTGCCAAAATTAATTTTATTGCGAGAATACCACTTTAAATATTTAAACAAACATTTTTGAATATTGCACTTTTTTATAAAAAAAAACGCGTGTTTTAGATTTTTCACAAACATACGAAGCAAAACCAAGATTTTTCCTATAACTGTTTAAAAAATCTGAGTTATAGTTTATAAGAGCACTTTGTGCAGAAAGGGCCCCAATGCCCAAAAATTGAGTTTTATGCATCAAGTGGCGTTTTTTATTAAGAAACTGGTATGTTGCCAAATGGCTACACCATGCATTTAAGGGTTAAAGTAACTAAATGTATAAATATTTGAAATAAAAGCTGAACATATTTTTTTTGAAACATTAAATGTTGCTTAATTTTTTTTTTTGGCACTTTTAAAGCTTTTTTGGCACTTTTTTGGCATCATTGAGGCACCAAACGAAAATTCTCAAATACCATCACTGATAGATAAATCTCCATACATGTATCATACATGTATTAACGAAATTTGAGGTAATATCTACATGTATGATCATGTACATATTTTCTTACATGTACACTAGAGTTCTCCAAGCTTGTATGGGGGAAAATAAATTTTGAGTTTTTGACCGGGCTACCCCCTGGAAATATTTATTTGGGTGTAAAACTATGTCCCCCAAAAAATTAGGATAATCGGACACCGGGAGGACGTGCCCCATCGGCCCTGAAGTTTGGAATTTTTGTGCATTTTCTCGAAAACATTGATATTTGAACCCTTAAATGCATGATCTCTTCGAACTTAACCATTTTTTTATATATGATTTCTAAAGGCGTGTACATTCCAATAAAAATACCAAAAAAAAATTATTTTTAAAAAAAGGTGATTTTTATTGAAAAATATGGTTTTTTGCCAAATAGCTAAATTATGATTATTTTAACGTGTATGAAAAAAAAACAAAAAAAAACCTATAAACTATAATTTATACATTTATTGCCGCCAAAATGAATTTTATTGCGAGAATAATACTTTAAATATTTAAACAAATATTTTTGAATATTAAACTTTTTGTAAAAAAACGCGTGTTTTATATTTTTCACAAATATACAGAGCAAAACCAAAATTTTTAATCTAACTGTTTAAAAATTCTGCACTAAACTATAGGAACACTATGTACAGTATGGGCCCCTAATGCCCAAAAATGCAGTTTTGTGCATCACGTGGGGTTTTTTTATTAAAAAACTGGTATGTTGCCAAATGGCTACACCATGCATTTAAGGGTTAAAACTAATTAGACTAAAGAATCGTGATTTAGCGTAAATTCTCATTGTAATAAAGCAATAAAAACTTAAATCGGTTAAAAATCAGCCGAGTTATAACAATTTCCCCAGGCACCTAATGTGTCGCAGGCCACTTAATCAAGAAATTCGGGTCCAAATTTTAAAATTTATTGAAATAATCTACTACAGAAACATTTTTTTTATTCTATATTCAGATAAGAATTATTTTTTTATATTGCGTTTTGCTAATGCCCTGGTTAAGACCTCTACTACACACAGGAAAAACAATTGCCAACCGAATTACTAAACTTATTTTGGTTGCTACAACCAATAAATTCGGTTGGTGAAACCATATTGGAATGCGATTCCTAAATATTTTGGGTATTTCAACTAAAATTCAGTTGCATAAACCGAATTTTGTTGTAATAACCAATATTCAGTTGTACCAACCTATTTTAGTATATGTAACCGAATTTCAGTTGGAAAATTTTTTCTCTTTGTGTATATATATTTATATCAGCAAAGATATATTTTCACACTTGACTATATAAAAACATATTATTCCATGTTAAGTTATACAATTTTCTATATAACTTTTTTTAGTTGGGTAATAAAAATCCTCGCTGGTACCTTTGTACAGTAACTCACCGGTTAACTTCTACAATTATTCATTTTATTAAAACCTAAATTAATAATAAAAATATTTGTTTACATTGCGTTTGATGAATTAACGGCTTATTCTTATATCTTCCATTTACTTTGAAATAAATATTTATAGAAAGATTATTTCTAAAATGTTTATTACAATTCTATTATTACCATTATAATAACCCAGCAAAACCTTGGTAATATGTTGGTATTACAGAACACATTACCTGGTAATACCATACCCCTTACCATTGCATTATTTCATAACTAAAATGTAATGTCGTACGTATAATGTGCTGCATAACTACTGGGCAGTAATAGCAACTCATTACTAATGATATATTTAAACACCTCAAAGAAAAGAGTTACTTGTAATACACAACATGAGTTCTAAATAATAGCAGCGACTTATTACAGATGGGATATTTTAAAACCGTAAAATAAGGAGTTACTTTTAATGTGATACGTGAGCACTTAATAGAAATAGCCACTTATTACCGATGGTGTATTCAAATACCTCAAAATAAGGAGTTATTTGTAATGCGATACAATATTTAAAATATTCGATACAAATAATTTATATGTTTTATACATATTGACTGAAATATCTTTTATGTTTTTTGTTAACTTCATATTAGTCTGAGTAAATATTAATTAAATATGAATATGCTTCGTTTTAGCAACATGATAACGTCTTATTTTAATTTTTTTTTGTAAGAAGTAAGTATATATTTTTATACAGTAAGTGAGCGCATAATTTTAATGTGTTATTTCAGACCTGTTTGTAACACATTTTTTTGGCCTTACTTTAAGCTGTTATGTAAGTAGTATTGTGCTCAGTATCGGTTATGTAAGTGGTTACGTAACTCCTAACATGTAACATTAAAGTAACATGTTCTTATGTTGTTACCTAGTCCTCATTTGGAAAGTACATACCTCCAATGACATGCCCTTGTTAAAATAATAGCTGTTGGAATAGCAAAGTAAGAGGTTACATACCTTAATTTCTTCTTACAAACCTTATTACCAGGTAATAGAAAGTTTTGCTGGGAAAAACATAAAATGTACATTGTAAATCGGCATTAAACAAAATATTTACATATTTATTGCTTTATTTCAACTAGAGATGGGAATGAATCACGCGTGATCGTGAGTTAAAATGATAACACTCATGTGAGTCGTGCGTGAGCGTGAGTTAAAAAAATGTTCGTGAGTGAGTCGTGCGTGAGTAAATTTTTGTGCGTGATTTTGCGTGATTATATTAAACCAGATTGTGATAATTTACAATTTTGGAAAAATTCCAGAGATCTTCCCCTCCTACAAATAATTTGTATTCCAGTCATTCATGTACTAGCGAACGGGTGTTTTCTACTTCTGCCAGAATTCTTATGTAAAGAAGAAATCGACTTCTTGTACAAAACATTGAAAAATTTTGTTCCTCCACAAAAATTTGGAATAACATTTAAAGATTTACAGTGAATTTTTTAAGTTTTAAATAAATTTAAAATATAAAATTAAATTAAAGGAATTAAATGCTCTAAAATCCCAAAACCTAATTAAAAAATTATGAAAAAGAATCTGTTAAAAGCATGTCCCTATCAAAATTTTATTTTTGAAAAAGGCAATCGGCAGGGGCGACGTTTTAGTATTTCTAGAAATATTTGTTAAGTTAAAGTGCAAACTCAATGAGAATTTCTTCTTCTCGTCTAGGACCGTTTCTAAAAATTTAAAATATCAAAGAAAAAACAAAAAAAATACCACAATTTGCTTTGTCATCTTCCAATATACTACTCTGTTGTTTGGACAGATCTACACTGATAGAATTTTCGTTCATACTATTAATAAATCGATTTCATTAATCTGAATTCATTTAGTTAATGAAAAATTTTCATTGAAATAATGAAAAATTCATTAACTACATGAATTTTTTCATTATATATTTTCAACTAACCCGTAAGATATGCTATAATTTTTATAAGGGTTTTGAATGAAATTATTTAAATATAAAAGTCCAAATAATTACATCATTTTATTTTGGCTATCTAGATGAATCGGTAACGCGATAATGTTTACATTCTGGTGATTGCGGGTTGAAGTCGAGTTCAGGGAGATGTCAAAAACGTTATAAAAACAAAAAAGAAATATATGTACAAATAAAAATTAATAAAATAAAAATAAACAATAAATAAAAAAGTAACGCAAAAAAATATATTTTTTTCAATTAGTTTTCATTTAATGAATACGTTTAATTGATTTAATAAACGCGTTCTTTGGGGACTTTTCAATGAAAAAAATCATTGGATGAATGAACAAATTCATTAATACTATGCACAAAATTCTATCAGTGTAGCAATGTAGTGACATCCATTCAAGTATAATCAACAATAGAAAATAAAAGTTTTTCTAAGTGTCAGTATATATTTGCACAAGCACTTGCATATTAGTTAAATTTTTAACAAAATTTTTTTATAGTTAAGCTAATTTTAATTGTAACCCCCATTATTTGTTGTTGTTGTTGTTTTTTTTTTGTAATTTATATTAAACATCTATTTATAGAAATGTTGATGTTCATTAAGCAGTATTTAATAACAACAAGTTTTGCGAAAAATAGACATGTATAACAGTTGCCACAATAAATGTGTACATAAGTTAAAGCAATAAAAATCATAGTGATGTCGTGGTCTAATGGTTAGAGTGTTTGCCTGACAATACGTGTCAGCTCCTATTGGTTTTTAAATTTTTATATTTTTTAAAATCTATATTCAACATCTATTTATAGAACAGCTGATAAACTACTTACAGGTAACATCAGTGTAATGACTTTCCTCCAATGACATCACCATGTTAAATAAGTAGTTTAGTAATTAAAAGGTCAACTAGTGAACACTTAAGATTTCAATATCTAAAACTCATTACATGGTAATGAAAGGTTTTGCTGGGATATAACTAAACAGTTCATGAATCGCAACAATGTCATACGACGTTTTTAAGCAATTAGATTTAAAAAATACGTACGATACTGTCCATAGCCAATATAAAGGCTACAGGCCGCAAATAAGTAAAGACATAGTAAAAATTTGTATTTTTTATTTTTTTTAGAAATAAAACGCTTTGACTAAATTATTTAAATCTGATGTATAAATTTTAACTAATATGCAAGTGCTTGTGCAAATATATACTGACACTTAGAAAAACTTTTATTTTCTATTGTTGATTATACTTGAATGGATGTCACTACATTGCTACACTGATAGAATTTTGTGCATAGTATTAATGAATTTGTTCATTCATCCAATGATTTTTTTCATTGAAAAGTCCCCAAAGAACGCGTTTATTAAATCAATTAAACGTATTCATTAAATGAAAACTAATTGAAAAAAATATATTTAAAAAAAATATATATTTTAAAATATATTTTTTTCAATTAGTTTTCATTTAATGAATACGTTTAATTGATTTAATAAACGCGTTCTTTGGGGACTTTTCAATGAAAAAAATCATTGGATGAATGAACAAATTCATTAATACTATGCACAAAATTCTATCAGTGTAGCAATGTAGTGACATCCATTCAAGTATAATCAACAATAGAAAATAAAAGTTTTTCTAAGTGTCAGTATATATTTGCACAAGCACTTGCATATTAGTTAAATTTTTAACAAAATTTTTTTATAGTTAAGCTAATTTTAATTGTAACCCCCATTACCAATAAACAAATAACCTGAAGTTAACACAAATTGAAAGTTAAAAAATACAAATTTGTATGGGATTTGACATCTGTAACTCTAAGTTAGCTCAAATTTTAGGTTAATTTGTTTATTGTTAATGGCCCTAAATAAATAAAACTTATATACAATAAAGAAAGTTTCCTTACTTAATTAAGATAAAAACTAAATTAAGATAAAAATATCGTTATCGATTCAAAACTTTTTCAACTGACTACCGTTACCCCTAAAAGACCGTTACCGAAATAACCGAAATACTGTTATCCTTAAAATACCGATAAAGAAATAAATTCAATATCGGTACCCTTAAAATACCCTTACCGATATAAATGAAATACCGTTACCCTTAAAATACCGTTACCGATATTATTAATTTTCTGTTTTTGGCAATTGCACTGGATTATTGAGAATTTTTCGTACATTAAGTTGGTAAATTGGTTCTGTTTTTAATTTCGTTTGTTTTTCGTAAAAAAAATTGAGGGATGCATCGAAAAAACTGACTACCGATATCATTAAAATACCGTTACCGAAATACCGCTAACCTTAAAATACCGTTACCGAAATAATCAAAAAACTGTTATCTTTAAAATGCCGTTACCGAAATAACTAAAAAACCGTTATCATTAAAATACCGATACCGAAATAAATGAAATAGCATTACCCTCAAAATAACGTTACCGAAATAATCTAAAATAGCGTTACCCTTAGCGATAACCGCATCGTTTCGGCTACCATCCATGGGTAAAAACAAATTTCATATTTTTCGTGAGTATTTCGTGAACGTGAGTACTTCGTGAGCGGGATTCAAATTAAAAAATCTCGCTCACGTGAATATAAAAAAATTTTCGTGCGTGAGTCGTGCGTGATTATTATTTTTCTTTCGTGAGCGTGAGTCAAAATTCACTCACGCGCCCATCTCTAATTTCAACCAAAATTTACAAGTTTACATACAATGAGTTGATTGCAGCACGTGCCGTATAATAAACAAATTTTAGCAGCTTAAAAAAATTAAAAATTGCAATCAATAATACTATTGCATTTGTGTAAATACAATTTTCAATGTTTTCAAACAAAAACATTAGTTAAAATGTTGTTTAACTTTGTTGTAGCTTTTATGAACTTTGAACTGGAAAGTGGGGCATAAAACAAACAAAAGAAGGGTTCAAATTGAAAACATATTAAAAAGCCAATAATAAAAAAAAATGTAAATACATAAAAAGAGGTTTAAATCATAGGTGGGCATAAGTATGTATATCAGGTAGGTTGTACTTATATTAACATTTTTGAGTACCCGCACCAAATATTATATTAGGACTTACCAAGTACTAAGAACGAAATTGGAACGTACTTTAAATATTTTAAGGTTTCCTAAGTAGGGGAAGTGCGACACACTTGATCTTTTAAAATACTTGTCACCCCCCCCCCCCCCCCCCCCTACTATCTCGGAAAGTACATAACATAGAAAAAAATTTGCTTCTGATGGGTCCAAATATTGCGCTCATCACTTTCCACTAATTTTTATTTTTTCTTTTTTTAGGTTTCTTTAACTTCTGGGCATCATATATTGTACGTAATTCTTATTAATTATGAGTTGCCTGTATTACTTTTAAGCTAATTTCGCTTACAGGTAACATCAGTGTAATGACTTTCCTCCAATGACATCACCATGTTAAAATAAGAAGTTCAGTAATTAAAAGGTAACTAGTGAACACTTAAGATTTCAATACCTAAAACTCATTACATGGTAATGAAAGGTTTTGCTGGGTAAGTAGTCAATTGAATTTCAGTTTTATCAATTGTATTTCAGAAATTATTAATTGTATTTCAAAAATTCACAACTGTATTTCAGAAATTATCAATTGTATTTCAGAAATTATGAAATGTAATTTAGAAATTTTCCTCTATTAACTATCCCAGCAAAACCTTGGTAATGACTGGTCATTACTACATGCATTACTTAGATCTCATATCTCATTACCCGTTGAATTATTTTTAAACTGAATGTAATGAGTTACCGATAATTATACCTCACACATTACTATTTTACAATAGCTGAAACCAATAATATATGTTCTAAATCATTAAAAACCATAACTATGGCGTAGCCTAGTGGTTATCGTTTTTGCCTGACAGGCATGAGGATCGCTGCTCAACTCGTGTTAGCTTCCATTGTTGTTTTTTTTTTTGTAATTTATATTAAACATCTATTTATAGAAATGTTGATGTTCATTAAGCAGTATATAATAACAACAAGTTTTGTGAAAAATAGACATGTATAACAGTTGCCACAATAAATGTGTACATAAGTTAAAGCAATAAAAATCATAGTGATGTCGTGGTCTAATGGTTAGAGTGTTTGCCTGACAATCGTGGGGTACGCTGATCAATACGTGTCAGCTCCTATTGGTTTTTAAATTTTTATACTTTTTTAAATCTATATTCAACATCTATTTATGGAACAGCTGATAAACTACTTACAGGTAACATCAGTGTAATGACTTTCCTCCAATGACATCACCATGTTAAAATAAGTAGTTTAGTAATTAAAAGGTAACTAGTGAACACTTAAGATTTCAATACCTAAAACTCATTACATCCCAGCAAAACCTTGGTAATGACTGGTCATTACTACATGCGTTACTTAGATCTCATATCTCATTACCCGTTGAATTACTTTTAAACTGAATGTAATGAGTTACCGATAATTATACCCCACACATTACTATTTCACAATAGCTGAAACCAATAATATATGTTCTAAATCATTAAAAACCATAACTATGGCGTAGCCTAGTGGTTATCGTTTTTGCCTGACAGACATGAGGATCGCTGCTCAACTCGTGTTAGCTTCCATTGTTGTTTTTTTTTTGTAATTTATATTAAACATCTATTTATAGAAATGTTGATGTTCATTAAGCAGTATTTAATAACAACAAGTTTTGCGAAAAATAGACATGTATAACAGTTGCCACAATAAATGTGTACATAAGTTAAAGCAATAAAAATCATAGTGATGTCGTGGTCTAATGGTTAGAGTGTTTGCCTGACAATACGTGTCAGCTCCTATTGGTTTTTAAATTTTTATATTTTTTAAAATCTATATTCAACATCTATTTATAGAACAGCTGATAAACTACTTACAGGTAACATCAGTGTAATGACTTTCCTCCAATGACATCACCATGTTAAAATAAGTAGTTTAGTAATTAAAAGGTAACTAGTGAACACTTAAGATTTCAATATCTAAAACTCATTACATGGTAATGAAAGGTTTTGCTGGGATATAACTAAACAGTTCATGAATCGCAACAATGTCATACGACGTTTTTAAGCAATTAGATTTAAAAAATACGTACGATACTGTCCATAGCCAATATAAAGGCTACAGGCCGCAAATAAGTAAAGACATAGTAAAAATTTGTATTTTTTATTTTTTTTAGAAATAAAACGCTTTGACTAAATTATTTAAATCTGATGTATAAATTTTAATAAATACTTCTTTCTTGTATACATTTGATCCCCGGGATCAAATGTCTTCGTGAACACACTTGATCCCCGAGATCATGTGTGTTACAGATAGGGAGCAAGTGTATTCATGGTATAAGACACTTGATCCTTTTATAGCGATTTTTATTTTTAATTACTAAAAAAGTTATAAAGCCAGAATATTTTTTTCAGAATAGAAAATACCTATTTCAGAAGGCTTTCAGAAAAATATTAAAACAATAAAAAATATTGAATAGTTTAGAAGATATTCGACTTCAACTTTTTCCGGATCAAGTGTGTCGCATTTACCTTAAGTACTTAAAAATACTTTGGTACTTCCTACACTGAGATAATTATCTGGAACTCATCCATTGAAAATTCAAATTGAATTAATGTAATTTTTCATAAAATTTTTTGAGAAATTGCATTTTATTTATTAAATGCTTCCACTCATTTTACACTCAATAAAAAAGTTTTATTACAACTAGAATGATAAAATGTATAAAGCTTTTTCATCAAATTTAAGAAATTTTTCCTTTACTTTGTCAAGAAAACTTCATTAGTCGACTGAAAAATTTCATTAAAACTTGTCCAGCTAAATTCTCGCTGTGTAAGAACCAATGGTAGTTACTTATTAAGTAGATTATTACACTAAAAAAAAAAAGTCAGTAAAGTCAGAAAAAAATGTTGCTGTGTCAGCAAATTTGATTATATTTTTATATTTTATTTTTTTTATATTATATTTTTTCGTCGTCCATGACAATGCATTCATATTTCGTGATTTGGGATTTGTACAACCTGCGGCTGCGGGATTTCGCCGTAACATTCTGCTTTACGTCTCGATCTGGTGCTGTTTGAGCTTTAAAACTTCTCAGTGATGCTTGCCGCTTGACCTTTTGTACGAAAGACTGCGACTTACGTACAGATTTTGCAACAGAACGTAACGAATTCTTCGGATCTTGCGAAATGCCCTGAGGACCTTCCGATCACTGTTCGTATCACTTTGGTCATGCCCACCTCCGCTACCATGCTTTCTAGCAATTGTCAGACCTTCTCTGTATCGATGTAAAACCCTGGAAACTGTCGAGTGGTGAACTTTTACATTTTTCGCAATTTACGCGCACTGAGAACCGGATTTTTATATATTTATGCAAAATAATTTGCCTCGTTTCTAACTCAGTGGTAATTTTTGACGAAACTGAAAGTCAAATTCGAATGAAATTTCTCATACATAAAATTTAGGTCATGGCCAACTCAGGGCATTTGAATTTCAAAATATATAAATTTTTTTCAGTAAGTTAGTTCAATTTTTTTATTAAAGAAAATATAAGTTCTACGTTGGCATTATGTGCTGGAAAGAAAAAATAGAACTCAACAAATTTTCTCATTTCATAGCAAACGTCATTTTTAATAAAACAAAAAAATGTCCACCAAAACTTGTTACACGGAGGAAAAAGACGTTTTTGTATATGTTTGGAGGTAATCAATGAATGTTTACAAACTACCATATATGTATTTGCAGTGTGCTTCCAATTAGTTTGTTTTTATAGTTACTATACATATATTTCCCGGTAATAATTATATTTGTGGATACAATTAACATATATTTGGAAAAACGGCGAATTTCCATTCTTGATACATATAAAGTTGTATGTAGCCATTATAACTTTTGTAGTTGGTAATAATCGTTTAGTTTAGCTAGACTGCATCAAGTCAGAAAATTTAGTGATATTTTTCCTTTATTTATTAATTTTATTGTGAAAGATGTGAAAAAATAAAATAAATTAGTATAAATAAAACATAAAATTGTGTTAAAAAGAAAAAAAAAAATTTAATTGTGTATATTAAAGTATTAACTTATTATAAGAGTTTTTAATTAATATTTGTTAATAAAAATAAATAAAAAATAAATGAAGAGATTGTAGTTATTGTTTTTCAATGAATGTATTAGATGTAAAATTGAATGTGATTTATAATATATTTAGTTATTAAATAATCGCCAAACAGTAGATGTATTAATTTTACTTTTTATGTTTTTCCATTAAAATATAGAGAAGTTTGGAGAGTAGAATAAATACGCCTATTGTTTGACATATATTTATAACTAAATATATTATTTATATATAGTATTTGCATGGAAACATAATTTATTTATGACACACATATTATATGTTTGCTGCCAAACATATGATATTTGTTGATAGCGTCATTTTATTTCATCCAAACATTATATATTTACAGGCAAACATAATATATTTGCTTGCAAACATAATATTTTTGCATGCAAATATATATTGTTTCTAGTAAAAACACGGCGAATATGTTTAACAATTTCTCCAAATATATATAAATTACCAGCAAAAATATGTTTGGGACAGGCCGTTTTTTTTCAGCGTGTATCAGTCGTGTGAATTGAATTTAAGGAATTCATTAAATACATTTTCATCCTTTTAATTTTTTTTAATTCAACAGTTGGTTCACTGCTGACAGGCTTCAAATTTGGCAATCAAAGTAAGTAATGCCAAGTCAATTGAAATAACAGCGATGCCAACAATTCAAAAGTTTAGAAGCAATAAAAAAAAGTTATGGAGAAAAGTGCAAAAGGTAGGACAACCCCGGACACTTACTGAAAAAGAAAGAGGACTGCCGCGGACGCCCTAAAAAAGAGGACGGTGTCCGGGGAAAATAGGACGGATGGCAACCCTACCACTGGGTAAGCACGGTGTTAAAAATAAATGCCGGGCACAACACTCATTTTGGATGCTTTGCCAGCGTTTGCAAAAAGCGTTTTGCCAGTATTTGTTTTACAAAAATTCTGGCAAAGAATTGGCTTAGAGTGATATGCCAAGGTTTGCAATCAGTGGTTAAGTGTACCTAGTGGTCCAGTGTACCTAGTCAGAAATTGCCAGTGGTACAAAAATCATTTCACTGGTAGACCAATGATTTTATAAAAATGCTGACTCTTCGTTAAAAAAGGTTTGTAGTAAGAAGGTTCCGAGTTCAAATCCGGTTTCAAGGAAAAAAATTTTATTTTGGATTTTTTTTAATTTAAATTTTTTTTGTTTTATAAAATCAATTTTTTTGTTTGTGGGAAAGCTCCTTCAAGACCAACTTTTTTTTGCTCTCCCAACGCTGGCATATTAGTTATAAAAAATTGTTTGCCAGTACTAGCATTTCAGCACAGCCAGTATTTGTCCAGCTGTTATCACTCATTTATGTGTTTATACCTTCTCCACTGTAAATTTAGATTTTAGATAATTTAGTATTATCTTCTGGTATTCAAAAACTGCAACGGTATCATGTTTTAAATCGTCGGATATGATTGCCATACTTTTGTGTTCCAGTTCTTTATCTTTCATGTAATAAATAACTACTGTGAATATAGTTGCTTGATCATTATTGAAGTGGAATGACTGTATGGCATCCTGAAGAACATATTTTTTTTTTTTTATTTTTTTTTTTATTAATTCTTCTATTACATAACCGAGCCCTTAGGGCCTTATATGGTTAATTAAAGCTACTATCTAAATAACAAATTTCTATATAAAATTAAAGTTAATTATTACAATATATAATAAATCGCAATATAGGTAAAAAAAATTATAAGTACATATGTATATGAGATCACATAAAATAAAGCATTACAAATTTTACAAGATTTTAAAAAAGAGCCAAAATACAATCATAGTGAATGCCAAGAATCAATTCCCATAAGAAGCTTTAATATCACAAAGATAAATACATATTATTTCAACATTCTTTCCTTTCGCCTTTCGCACTTTCAAAAACATACATTTTACAAACCCTCCAACAAATGCAGTTTCGCAAAATCTACTAATTTGGACTTGAATTGAAGCAATGTATAATTAAACATTCTCAATTCTCTCGGCAAAGCATTCCATATTCTTGACACACGAATCTGAAATGACTTCACAAAAATATTTAAATGCCTTATAGGTGGTATTATCTGGGGATTTCTAATCGAACGAGTAAAATTAAATTGATCAACTATATAAACAGGGTAACCATTAATAATGGATTTATAAAAAAAACAGTAATATCCTAATGCTGATAAAGTTCTTAAAAGACGATCCAAGAAAATTAAATGTATGTTGAGATACATGATCTCTTCTTTTCAAATTAAAAACATAACGGATAATCCTGTTAAAGGTAAGGTGATATTTCCTCAAGCCGTAATTCCCAGTACCCGAAAAGATCTCCATGCAGTACAATATATGTGGCATCAAGATAGCAGTGGCAACCCGGCTTTTAACTGAACGAGGTAAATAAATATTTAATGAATACAACCTTTTCAAGAAAAATGATACCCGTGAGGATAAATAATTAATATGTGGAGAAAAATTTAATTGATTATTCAAGACAAGACCTAAACATTTCATTTTATCGACAAACTCAACAGAAATGCCACCAATTCTAACATCCATATCATCAGTATCAAATCCAAACCCCATCAATTTTGTCTTTGCCGGATTGACACTAAGCCCATTATCAGACGCCCAAGACACAACTTCCCGAATTATATAATTGACACCCTCTTGTAACACATCTACAAATTCAGCATTCGAATAACAAACGAACTGAACATCATCAGCGTATACAAAAGGCACGCAAGAAACGCCATTAACCGTTTGTAAAAGGTCATTTAAATAAATCATAAATAAAAGTGGGCCGATAACAGATCCCTGTGAGACACCAATAGTGATCCGTCGAGTTCGTGAGATAGCGGTACCAACAGATACATATTGGTACCTATCATAAAGGTAGGATTTTATTAGTTCACAAGCCCGATAAGAAAACATGAACTGACTAAACAATTTAAACAGTAACCTAGTATGTATTACTCTATCAAAGGCCTTAGACAAATCTACCGAAAGTAGCACTACATTCTTACGGCCATCTAGAAATTGTCTAATAGAGTCAGTCAAAGCCAGCAGTAGAGAGGTCGTGCTATACCCCCGTCGGAACCCTGATTGCGATGGATGAATAAGTGACCTGAGATCAAGGTACTCAATCATTTGGTCTTTCAAAATATGTTCAACAATTTTAGAAAGGACCGGAAGTACCGAAATAGGACGCATATTATCAAATTCAGCAGACTGGCCCTCCTTCTTTATAGGGACAAAACTCTAGCTATTTTCCAATTACTAGGGAAACTAGACGATGCGATAATAGTGTTCACGAGGTGAAGCAAATGTGAGGAAATAAAAGGGAAAACGATTTTCAAAAATTTTAGTGACAGAGAATCGTGACCAACAGCATTAGACTTGATACTGAGCAATGCTCGATATAACTTGTCAGTATCAACACTTGCGAAGGAGAAACCTCCTGCAATGGAATGATCCATATTACCGCAATAGTCACCTGGATCATTTATCTGACAAGCAACAAAATAATCGTTTATCTGATCTGGATCGAGAAATTTAAATGTTCCTCTGACTCAAGACAACCATTATTTCTCAAAAAATTCCACATCTGTTTCGAACTAAAATTCTGGAAAACCGCTGTGTGAGCACGCATCCTTAACTTTCTTATAACTCTTTTCACCCTATTCCTGTTCGCACAGTAAATAGCCCAGTTCCTTGGGGTCTTATATCGGAGGTAATGATTATACGATAAATCCCTCAAAGAAACGTGATACGAAATTTCTCTGTCATTAAACCAATTATTACTATCCAAACCAACCCTACGACGAACTATTGGTACCAAAGAGTGTAAGGTCTCAATATTCGACATGATAATTTCGAGTTGCAGATTTACATCATCAGTCAAGTACATGGTACTGAAATCACACTCAAGGACAGCTGCTTGTAAATCCTCCATTATCAATGATTTATTATCCGGATATGATATAAAATGCTCTACAGACGAATTCTGAATATCAACAGCTATAAAAATGAGGGAATGGCGAGACACACCAGGACATTGCATTTGACCAGATGTGCCCAAGGAAAATGAATTACTTAAAAGAAAATAATCAATTAGAGATGTTCTAACCCAACATACATGGTAATGCGTCGGTATACAATTATGATGGTAAGCTAAATCCAATCGCTGACACACAGAACGTACTAAAACGGAATTAATTGGACAAAATATATTGGCATTAAAATCCCCCATAATAATAACATTAGAATAGACATCAGACATAAATACTGTTCTGTACTTTATACTGTCTGATAAAAATAACGCCACACCTCCACCTCTTCTCTCTCCAGGCCTATCATTCCTACATATATTGTAGCCAGTCATTTTAATTACCTGAGATAATACACAAGGCTTAAGCCAAGTTTCGCTAAATCCAACAATATATAGTTCTTTGCAAAATTAAACGAAATAACGAATTAACCAAACTTCAAATGTATCTTCAAATCCTAGAAGAATGAATTTTATTGGCATCATATGCCTTAATTATGATTTTACTAAATGAGGTCGAGAATCAGTAAGGCATATGATGCCAAGAAAATATCTTAAAAGTATATTTTGTAACAGTTTTTCGCTCTAGTGAATATCTATTAAAAACACATGTGACATTTTGCAGGCCGGTCGACGATATGCTAAACATTGAAAAACCCTCGTCTTGAGTTAGAAATTATTTTTTTTATACATATCCCACTCGCATCCCACTAAAAAAAGTACCCATTTTATAAAAATAAAAAACAAGTTTTAATTAACGAAAAAATATTGAAAATAAGAAAAAAAAAATTTTTTCCAAAGATTGCAGAAATGGCTACCCTATTAAAAAAAATTAATATGGAGCTTTATATGGTAATATATAACTTAATGTGATCCATATACCATTTCATCCGAAAAATGGCCCGATATAATTGTGTCAGTTGGTTATCACTTTTTATCTAATTGTATCAGTTTAGATCTTAACTGATTAGATTATATATTAAGCATATGAAATTTTATCTGATTTTTGACCTGATACAATTTTATGGGTTTATGTCGCATGGTATTAGTTTAGATCTAAATTGATACATTACTATACAAACTTATATAGTTATATCTGAATTTTGACCTGAAGCAATTAGATCTGCTTTAAAACTTTGATACAATTATATAAGGCAAATGTCGTATACAAATATATTTTATTTAATGTATAATTTTATTAGTTGAGATCAAAACTAATACAATTAGATAAAAACTGATAAACAACTAATACAATTACATCGGGCCATTTTTTGGATGAAACAGTATACCCTACGGGAAATTTTAACAAACTGTCACCGAACTGGCCCCTTTATATGAAATAGACTGGTCACTTACATGGCATTGTCATAGGAGGGGGAAATTGACCCCTTGTGACATGTCACAAGACAAATCCTAGGACAGGTTACTGAACTCTCATAAAAAACAAATTTCAAGGATCTGTCCTAGGATTTGTCTTGTGACATGTCACAAGGGGTAAATTTCCCCCTCCTATGACAACGCCGTGTAAAAGTGACCAGTCTATTTCATATAAAGGGGCCAGTTCGGTGACAGTTTGTTAAAATTTCCCGTAGGGATATTATACAGATATAACTTAATCGCATTTTATACGACTATATGTAACTGTTTTTACTCGGGTATATAATTTGTTTGGGACAAATTTTGCTTACACCAATAGGTAATAAGTTACATGGATGAGAAAGAACACTTGTTTGGCCAAAATGTCAAATTTTGACGCCCTCTAATTCAGAAACTTTTTAAATGATCTTGTTGAAAATTTGTGTCTAAACTACTATCCTATGGGACTAACCTTGGTTAAAATTTCATCCAAATCGGAAGACATCGATTTCAAAAGTTTGGTCACTTGACATGAAATCCCCCATATACAATATTGTTAACTATTTTCAACTCCGGGTTCAACCTCCAAATATAACATTGGACTGGTAATTTTTGGCTCCTCTACAGAATATACATATAAATTTGTACAAAATCAGAGAAAACAACAAATCAATTCCCAAGTACATTGGAAATATTTTTATTTACATTTTTACAAGTACTAGCACATCCCGTCTATGATTTAAATATTACAAAAATATATATTTTAGTGAAAATGTAACAAATGTTGTCTATAGAGTCATAAAGCAAATGGTCAGGAAAAACAACCAACCAACTGGCTAATGATGAATGTTTTTGTCGAATCTTTTTCTGTTGTGTTAGCTAAAGGCCATGATTCAACAAAAAATACAACATAAAATTGATTGCACGAATAAATATTATGTCTGTTCGATAACTTGAAATTTTAAAAATTTAACACAATTCGAATATTTCTTTATATTAAATGTAAAAATAATACAGTAGTAGAACGTAAACGAAAAGACACATTTCTTGTCGAAAAGACATATTTATTTATTATTTATTATAATTCAGTCTATGGAACAAAAATTTCCTTACAGACTATGATTTAAATATAAAAAAAAAGTATTCATATTACAATAATTTTAAGAAGACATAGTTTTAGCAAAGAATTGGAATGGCCGCACTCTTACACCAGTCGGCCATAAAGAGGAATCAAATAGCTTCTGATATGATTCAGCAGAGACTCCAATTTTAAACGAAATTTTGCTTAACGTATTTAAATTAGTATCCTTTTTAACTAATTTAAAACACTTCAAATTATTTTTTTCAATGTTGGCATGTTTTTCAATATATTCCAAAACTTGTTCAGCTGTTACTGTAAGCTTAAACGAGGATACATGAGCCCACTTTTGATTTGCAATAACGTCTAAATCACTGTTACAACTGTCTCCGATAACAAAACGTTTACACTTCCCTTTAGATTTTGTAGTTATCCAACTAGGATTGCTTGCTGGGATACTTTTTTCTGCTTGAGAGTTAATATTAGCATTATCATAAATTTTCTCCTTAGCAATATCAGCATAACTAACAGAATTGTCAGATATTTGAGATTTGTTAGCATTTAAAGTATGACCAATTACTTTAGAAGTAACAAAAACAGCATCAGCACTTACAGCAGCAACAACAACAGGCTTAGCATCAGCACGATAACCCTTAGACAGATGAGTATTACATTTAGCAGCAGCAGCACAATTAACAGCACTGTCAGAAAAACATAGGCTTGGTCTTCGTATTCTCACTTTATTATCATTTACAGCATGATCAATTGGTTCAGTAGTTACAAATATAGCATCATCATCAATACGATGACCATTAGACGAATTAAAAACATTACAGTTTGCAGAACTTGATAAAGAAGAATTACGCAAAGTTGAATCACCTCCTTTTTGTTTATTACTTTTTGAAGGTAAACTTGTTTTGACATGAGTTTTTCTCTTTACAAAAGAAACACTCTCAATTTTGTTGTTCTTGTTAATATATGCATGGAATTGGGTTTTTAATTCCTTTAAATCATTTGATAAGGTTGACACTATAACAAATATATCATTAGCTGATTCAACACATGTATTGCATTTATACACAATATTTTTAGAAGTTATTAAAAGATTCAGGTCACGACCATTATTAATACCAGAGCATTTTTGATGAAAATATGCACTACAAATTGAACATTTAATAGAAACGCTACCAATTTTACTGTAGCAACTAGCACAAAATGTATTAGCCGCCTGCATTAGAAAATTAAACTTGTTTAAACGACGATCACTCCTGAACTGAAGTTTAACACATAACAAAATAAGCTATAAAACACAGTACAACAGCCAATCTGGGGGGTGAGAAATTCCAAGTCAGGGTGATGGTACTAGGTCAGTATAGTAAAACCCTCAAAGGGTTTGGCGTTCGTATGTGTCATTTTTTTTTATGACCTTTTAAATTTTTTCCTTATCTTGATGTTTTTTCGCTTAGTTGTAACTCGAGAACCACTTGTCCGATTTTGATGAAACAAATTTAGAAAAATTTAGAATTACAATTTCTTTAATCCGTTCATATAACATTTTTCTTTATAATCAACAGTTTTGCCGGTAAAAATAAATTTGTGGAGAAAAAAAAATATTTTTTTGCCTAAAAATTAAAATTTTTTATGAATTTAAAAAAAAAAATTTTTAATTTTTAGGCAAAAAAATATTTTTTTTTCTCCACAAATTTATTTTTACCGGCAAAACTGTTGATTATAAAGAAAAATGTTATATGAACGGATTAAAGAAATTGTAATTCTAAATTTTTCTAAATTTGTTTCATCAAAATCGGACAAGTGGTTCTCGAGTTACAACTAAGCGAAAAAACATCAAGATAAGGAAAAAATTTAAAAGGTCATAAAAAAAAATGACACATACGAACGCCAAACCCTTTGAGGGTTTTACTATACTGACCTAGTACCATCACCCTGACTTGGAATTTCTCACCCCCCAGACAATAATCCCAAAAATGTTCCATAGTGAAATTTTTATAAATAGATGATTATTTTCCAAATCTAGTTTTACCGCTTTTTTTTGGTTATGAAAAGAGAAAATCTTTAGAAATTTGAATAAATGTTTACAAGAAAATCAAAGATCTATATTTCTCAGAACTACTGGGTCAGTAGAAAGGAAATATTTTAATATTTCATATTTAGATACAATATTCATTTGCTACACCCAGAAAACAGATCCGGTGCTGAAAACTGCATTTATAGCCAGTCGAATGGTTTGGTTTTGGTAGCCGAGATTTTCAGTTTTGACAACAGAAAACCATTTGAGACAGGACTAATTTGTCGCAAGCAAAAAATTCAGTTAATTCAACTGAACCATTCGATTGGCAACAAAATTATTTGTCAGAACCGAATCTGTTTTCTGGGTATACAAAACACTCGTTTATTACACGAGGTTGCCTTAACACACTTAAGCCTTTGAAGCAATATTTTTAAAATTTGCTTCGACCAAGTTCACCAACTCTCCATTAAGTGGCGCGCAACACCTGTCCTAAGATTCAACATCTCGCGTAATTACAGTGTTGCCATATTTGACCACCTTTCGCCTCTTGTCTATGCCCAGGAAAAAGGAAAAATTCCCTGAGTGTTGCTTCTCTTAAAAAAAATGGATATTTTAATGAGAGAAATTAAAGTTTTGCACAAGGTGCCGCAAAAGTTGTCACCCGATGTTCTTTGACTGTAATTTTTTTAATAAATGAAAAACTTTAGTTTTGCTTTTGGATTATTTGATTTCTATTTTTTTTTTTCATTAACACAGCTAAAAATCGATATATATGGATTCATACAGGTTAAATGTATGTACGTGCATGCTCATAAACATGCACTCATGACCATACATGGATACATAAATCTCCATACATGCATCATATATATCCACTAGGGCGGGTCGATTTAAAAATCGTCCAAGTGACAAGGAAAATCGTATTCTAGGGATCAAAATAAGAAACTTTGGCCGAGGAACCATACCTCTAAAACGAATTCTGAATCCGCGACTTTTGATGTCCCAAATTTTGAAAAATCCCACTTTGACCCATTAGAGTGCCCAATCGAGTCCATATGTATGACCGACCCTCACTAATTTCGGAGGGCCGACCCACCCATGCCAGTGGCACACCCCCTGGAACCTCCCTGGGGGGTTCCCCATACAAACATTTTTTCATATAAAGTGCCAAAAATGGTGATTTTTTTAAATGTTTGTATGGGGAACTCCCCAGGGGATTCCAGGGGGTGTGCCACTGGCATAGCTGGGTCGGCCCTCCAAAGTTAGTGGGGGTCGGTCATGCATTTGGACTCGATTGGGTCACTCTAAATGGGTCAAAGTGGGATTTTTCAATTTTTTTTTTAATTTAAAAATTAAAAAAATATTGAATTTAAACAAATTAATTATAAATATTAAAAAAAAAATTAATAGAATAAAAAAAAATTTAAAAAGAAAATAAAAAAATATTGGTCCCGCCGGGAATCGAACCCGGGACCCTCTGTTTGAAAATGCCAAATGATACAAAATGACTTTTTACGATCACTTTTAGAGCAATTACTCTTTAGAAGCAATAGTTAAGTGATTTTTTGAATGTGGTTCAGAAGTAATTCTAAAAAAGCTGTAAAAATTTAATAACGGATACTTGGGAAGCAATGAAAGAAGTGACTTTTTGAAGTTGTTCAGAAGTAATTCTAAAGAGCTGTAAAAATGTAATAACGGATACTTGGGAAACAATGAAAGAAGTGATTTTTTGAAGTTGTTCAGAAGAACTTCTAAAAAAGCAGTAAAAATACACTAACGGATACTTGTGAAGCATTAAAAGAAGTAGTTTGTAAAGCACTACTTCCCAGCAAAAAACCTGCTCGCTGGATGCAGCAAAGGGAATAAATAAAATGAATCCCTTACAAAGCTGCTTACGGAAGGCATGATTTTTCCATACAAAGGGCCCGCTTGGAAGCACGTTGTTTTGTGAGAAAAAGCGCATTATTCGCTGCTGAAAAATTGCAGTAAATTCATGTTTTTCGAAAGTGCATTTAACCGCAAATAAATTTATGCACTTTTTTTGTAAAAAGTGCTTTTGTTGCTGCTGAAAAGACGCAGTAAATTCATGATTTTCATTGAGCGCATTTAAACGCGACTTCTTATGAAAATAAATGCATTCATTTGCCGACTTCAAATACAGACTGACTCATGTTTATGTGGCGTCTATACATTAAACTCTACTAAAGAAGGGTAAAACACGATTGAGATGACTCAGATTTCGTGCGCATTGATCTTTGGATAACTTACATTTTATTTTACTCCCTTACAACCTGCTTCGTCGTAAGGGAATAGCGTAGCACTATAATTTTTTAAATAACTTGCTTACGATTTGCTTCGTTTAAGGCAGTTTTGCAGGGTATACAATCAAATTGCAAAATTTTTTGTGTATTGTATACGCATAAAGTGGCGCAACTCTGTAAAGCAGAATTTGTAGCGCGTTTTTAAGCGCTTCGTATTTTTACTGCTTCCAAAATACTAAAATTTTTTTGCTGGGTACTCGATACTTTTAACGGTTTTGTAGTAGTTGTGACAAATATTTTAGCAGAGTCAGATTTTTGTGGTAAATATTTTAGCGGAATCACATTTTTATATATTTTGTCTGTCCAAAATGCAACTCTGAAAATATCGAGTAGTAGTTTTGAGTATCGAGTACCCAAAAAAAAGACAAATACTCGATACCCACTACTCATATTTTTACCAGCACTATTGAACATACATGTGCACGCATGAACATGCATGATCATTAGGGTTTGGGGTTCGGGAATTCCCGGGCGGGAGTTTGCCGGGAATTCCCGGGAAAATAATATATTTTTCCCGGGAAAACGGGAAATTTTAAAAATATTAAATTTTTTTAAATTGTTTTTGTTTCGAATAGGAGTTTTTAATTTTAGTCATAAAAAACATTTTAAATGCCAAAACAAAAATTTCATTGTTAAAATCTTTTAAAAGGGAATACATTTATTTGACACACAAATAAAATCTTTGCCTATCTTATCATAGCGTTTAATGAATCAATTTGTTTCGCAAATCGACTGTCCAATAATTGCAATAAGCGGAAAGGTGAATCATAATTATGCATGCGAGGTGTTTTTTTTAGCGATATCCAAAAAAGATTTTTCCAAGTCCGCTCTTCCACGTTTTGGAGCTGGAGTACACTCATAGAAAAACATTTGTAGAAAAGTTAGTAAAACTGTTAGTACTTCATTTTAACAAATTTTTAACTAATTTTTAGTTAAAATTTAATTTTTAGTTAATTTTTTGGCTACTTCCACATTACTAACTTACAAATTTTTTTGCTATTTTTATTTCAACTAATAAAGATTTTTCGCATAACTTATTCAAAATTTAAGTAGTAAAGCCTAAAAACTTGGAAAAATGTTTAAAAGAAATATGAAAAAAAGCTTTGTTTCTTACAAATAATCGCCCTTACTATCTAAATTTTTCAAACGTATAATTTAGGCAAAGTCGACTTTTGTTAAAATATTGGATGGCAGTATACCTTGACTTGGTTTATTTTTGGAGCATTCTGATTGGTTAATTTATTTTCAACCAATCAAAATATTTGAAAATATAAATATTTTTGTAAGGTTTTCATACACAAAATGAACAAAACCGTTTGATTAAAAATAAAGTCGACTTTAAATTTAAAATACTTCTTTATATTAAGGGTCAATAATTTTATAAGTAACGTTTTCTTTAATAAATGTGAAAAGAAAATACTAATGGTTAACGGTGGTATCTAAATTTGGTAATCGGACATCTAAATTTGGTTCCCAAAAAAAAAAAAAAAATTATGGTCATGCAACTTCTCTTGAAGAAAACAACAACAAAAATAACGTTTTAGCTAAAATAAGCAAAGTACCCGAGGAAAAAAGTGTAAGCTGAATAGGCATTAGAGGTTTTATGGTAGGGCAAACATTTCCTGAAATGGTATTCAAATTAGCCGCAGTCAATCCGCACCATAACTAGATCTTCGTTTATTCGAGAAAGTTTTTATAATAAAAACCTGGCATTGCAAAAAATTGAAACCGATGTAAAGAACATTATATTAAATTACTACAATCATGTAAAAGATATCATGATAAAAGAAATATCGAGCAATATTTCTAACGATAGGAGATTTACTATAATCTTAGATGAATGGACAATAATATTACAAAAGAGATATTTGAACATATGTATAAACGGAAATAATTCATTTTATAATGATGAAATAAGAAGAATTGTAGAAATAAGACTAGAAGAGTTTTATTTATCTTTGGAAAATAACATTGTGGACACCATATCTAATGGGCCAATTGTAATGAAACGGTTTGTTTCCGACAGTCCAGTAGTAGGTGCTTTCTGCTGGAATCATGCAATTCATTTGCCAGTGCTGCGAGTAATTTATGTGAAATCAAAGGTTCAACATTCTGATATTTTTTACTTTGAATTCTCACTACACAGACTGCTTTTGTACTGAAATAGTGTTTTTTTAACAAAAATTACTTATATAGGTGGTTTTCATTAACAATTTTGTTCAAAAATATTTACCGGGATTCCCGGGAATCCCGGGAATCGAATTTTTTCATTCCCGTTTCCCGGAAAATAAAAAAGTCCGGGAAATCCCAAACCCTAATGATCATACATGTAGATATTACCTCAAATTTCGTTAATGCACACGTATCATCATATATGATTAATGTATGGAGATTTATGTAACCATATATGGTCATGAATGAATGTTTATGGCCATGCATGAACATATATTTAATCTGTATGGATTCAAATGGGGAAATCTGCGAAACAGATCGATTTCAGATTTTAAAAATGAAAAATTTCAAATTAGTGGCACACTAATTTTTTATAAAAAACTTATCTAAAATACATTAAAAGAAGTAATCTGTTCGCGTGAATAAATTTTTTTGAGTGCTGAAAAAGTTATAAACAAAAATCCGCACATCTGATTTTTGAGCAAATTGAGGTCAAAGTTACCAAAAACCTTTTTTGGCTATTTTTGAGTGGTTTTTACACACTTTTACCTCGATTTAATGAAAAAGGATGACACAGATTTTTCAATCATCACGCTAATTTTATTCGAAAATGCATAGTAGCGCTATATTTCCATAATTGATTACAAGTAATGTTGTTGTTTTTAATTTTTCCGTCCGTCCGTCTGTCTCTCCATGTATTCTTGTGCGCACGCTACAGGTCGCAAATATTAAAATTTTTTGATAAAATTTAGTAGACCGATTTATATCGGCCCAAGGACGAAGTCTGTTGATTTTGGTATAAATCGGTCTATATTTGGACTTGTGCCCATATAAATTTCCCTCAAAACTGCAGCACAAAATTGAATGGCACATCTACGGTTTAAACAATTATGGGTCAAATATGTCTTGAATGGTACATATCTCCATTACTATTAGTATCTGAAAGTGCTTAACGGATCGTACGAATTTCGTATTCTGTACAACATATCTTTCTGCAAAATTCGCTTAAAGGTTAAATTCAAATTGAAGGCACATCAACAGTTTTTAGAATTATGGAGTCCAATCTATCTGGAACGGTAGATCTGTCATTATGTGAAAGTGCTAAACAGATCGGATTTTATTTTTAGGCTTTACATCAATTTGCGCTGTACAATACGCTAAAAATCAAACTTTAAATTGACTAGCAAATCCACAGATAAAAGAATTAATGGCTGAAATCTGGCTTATATGATATATATCGCAATTAATATTGTTGTGTGTAAGTGCTAATACGATCGGATTATCCGTTTGGTTTCTACATCATTTTTAGCTCCAAAAATCTATGAAAAGCTACAAAATTTAACCTAAAATGGGTCTGGACACTAAACTAATAGTACGATCCATTTAGCACTTACACACAATAATAGTATCACCGATATATACCGATCACGCAGGACTGCAAATAGTTATTTCTCAAACTGCGGATGTGCCTTTCAAAAAATATCAAATTTCAAATTTTTCACGCATAGAGGTGAAGAGATTATTATTGTCATATTTTCTTTATTTTTGAAGGTACACTTATTAATTTGATCTCAATTTATTTGTTTACTTGTCAGTTATATGTCAGTATCAAAAATTTATCAATTACATTCAGACTGAAAGCGCAAAAATTTAAAATGTCTGAAATTCTTCTTTATTCAAAAAACAGAATTACAGATTTTAAAGAATTACTATTTGTTTTTAATTGAGGGCACCTATTTTTTTCAACAAGTGGAAGGTTTTCTAACATCATAGTTATTATCCACCAAAGGATTTGGGCGATTTCCTTTTATGCTGAAAAAGTTATAACCAAAAGAGTTAAAAAACTCTTGAAAGTTACAAGCAAAATTAGGGTAAATTAGGGTAGTTTTTAACTGATTAAGTTCGTTGCCACGAAAATGCTGATACCATCAAAAATATTATATAATGTTATTAAAATGGTTTAAATCCTGAGTAACATGGAATCTCCCGGTTCCGTAGATTTGCCCATATACATACATATGTATGTCGATTTTTTGCTGGGAAGTGGAAAATATGGTATCCGCAAAGTGGGCGCCGCTAGAATTAATGACCATACAGGCCCGATATATGGTATTTTCCATAGCTCTTGCCAGAACTCCCACCGAATTCCTGAATTTCTGGGGGATATTCTCTTTGAGGACTTCAAGAGTCTGAGGCTTGTTGACATAGACTCGTGCCTTCAAGAAACGCCACAAAAATAAGTCTACACACAAAAAAATAATTTTCAATATTGAATACGAAAATCACGGACTCAATAAAAAAATTATTGAATTTCCTGTGATGAGGATTTTTGCAGAACTGATACCGGAAACTGTAAGCACGTTATTAAAATTAATTTCAAAAAAAGGAGTTGTTGATTTGATAAATCATATTTATTAAATATTAAGTGAATTTTTAATAAAATTTTCTGTTGACTTGATAAAAAGTTTTATTAATTTTTATACTAAAAAATTTGTAAAATTTAATCTAAATGTATTTATTAAAGAAAACAAAAGTAATTGTAAATGTTCGTTCAAGCACAAACTTATATCAACTTCCATAATCGGCTATTAGATGTAAAGATGCCAAAAATTTCCAACGTATGCGATTCTGAAATGCAAAAAAAACTACATATTACTTATTAATTACAAGTATGAATTGTTAAGTTTTACCTTCATATCAGATTGAATAATTTTATACATTAATTTCACGAACCTTTTTATATACTCGTACAACACTTGCAACCGCATCAAAGTTTGAAGAGCAACTAAGGTAAGAAACTTCCAATGGAAAAACAAATTAAACAAAAAAAAAAAAAACAAAACACAGCCTAGTAAAGTGTCGTTTTTTCAAACGCGTCATATAGACCAAATGCAATTAATATTGTACTTAATATGCATTTTTATTAATTTTAATTAAGTAGGTTGGAGGTTAAGAAGAAGAATAAACATTTTTTCAAAGTTATAGACACATTATTAATTTGCAAATCAGACTAGATCTAGTTTCTGCCTTTTTTATGGACAGGCTTCAACAGTGATTTTCCATTAAATTGTATTATTGTTTATATTTTATTGTCAGACTGTCTCTACACACAGAGAAAAAATTTGACTTTTTCCAACTGAAATTCGGTTACATATACTAAAATAGGGTGGTACAACTGAATATTGGTTATTACAACAAAATTCGGTTTATACAACTGAATTTTAGTGGCAATAACCAAAATATTTAGGAATCGCATTCCAATATGGATTCACCAACCGAAATTATTGGTTGTAGCAACCAAAATAAGCTTAGCAATTCGGTTGGCAATTTTGTTTTCTGTGTGTATATGATAATTTACTCTCAGAAGTGATCAAACAGACATACAAACATTCTACTTTAGATTTTTTTTTGTTTATCTTCTTATCTCCTCTTTGTCACCTTTTTCACAAATGTTGCCACACTGATGTATGGTTTTTACGTACAAGTGCAGGCAATTTGTGTATATCGGAGACGGACTGCCAGCAGGGCATTTTTATTTTTCTAGTAGTGTTCTTTTTTCAAACGCGTCATATAGACCAAATGCAATTAATATTGTAATTAATATGCATTTTTATTAATTTTAATTAAGTAGGTTTGAGGTTAAGAAGAAGAATAAACATTTTTTTCAAATTTATAGACACATTATTAATTTGCATATCAGACTAGATCTAGTTTCTGCCTTTTTTATGGACAGGCTTCATCAGTGATTTTCCATTACATTGTATTATTTTTTATATTTTATTGTCAGGCTGTCTCTATATGATAATTTACTCTCAGAAGTGATCAAACAGACATACAAACATTCTACTTTAGATTTTTTGCTTTGACAAATAAATCAAAATAACGGCCAAAATTAAAAAAAAGTGTTTTTACTTTGATTCAAGTGTTATGTTTGTTGAAAATGAAAAAGTATTCAATAACACAGCTCTACAAAATATTACAATATTTATAAGTTGCACAACTTTGCAGTTGTTTTAGGATAATTAGGGGATGCTGATTTCGAATCTGCAATCACTTTGTTCAATTAAAATTTTATAATTTAGTAACTATAGCTTCGGAAAGAAAACTCTTTACACAGTTTAAGCTTAATTCAATCACGATTTTTTCAATAAAAATTTTATAATTTAGTAACTATAGCTTCGGAAAGAAAACTCTTTACACAGTTTAAGCTTAATTCAGTGCCCTATTTTTCAAACTTAAGTGTGTATCAATATCTTAATAACTTTTCTAAATATAGTCACTGAAAGTCAAAATTTAAAAATTTTTTAAGGTTTTTTTAAAAAAAATTTTAAATATAAGACGAAGTCCGATTTTAAATATCAAAGCCAATTTGGAAAGAAAAAGGTCCAAAACTTATATATATGTCATATTATATTAACAAATTATGTGCAGATTTAGAGCCTTTTGTAATTAAATTTATACTTAAAATGAACAAAAAAATATTTTACTGTACTAAAAATAAAAATAAAAATAATAAAAATAAATTCAGATGAATGTGTTTTTATTCAGCCAGACAATTTTTTTTTAAATTATTTATTACACTTATCGATAAAAAAAATTAATAAATATTGTTTTTTGAATGACTGAGTGTTTAAATGCATTATTTTTTATAATGCATTACTTTTTAAGCAACGCCTAAAAAATTTAGTGATTAATAGAAAATTATGTAAGTGAAGGCGACCAATCCTTGTTTCGTCACTGTGATTTACAAAATTAAAAATTCGACAAATGAAGTGGAGTGAGGCGTTGCATTTTATGAAATTTAGCCATTAATAAAAAAATTGAGATCATCGTGCCCACTAGACTATACCACCAAAAAACGTTCGCCGTGCACCTTCGAATCTAAATTATTTTTACAAGGAGGTTTAAAAAATTTTTTTTTTTGCCGAACGTAGGGGTCGCCTTTTTAATTTTCGTTTTATCTTTGGCATTTTCACTCGGATCATAAAGTATGATACATCGATGTTTTTATCTCGAGGAGACCAATGTTTTGCTCTAAGTTCTAGCATTTACCCAGCAGATCTCAGTTCATACCACCTTAATTTCATCAAATTAAAGTTCGCAAAAATTTGTAACACCTTTGCTAAGGAAGTTTTTCGATAAATCCAGGAAAAATTTTCTTCTTTTTTTCAGCGTAGAGGTCGCCTTTTAAATTTTTTTTTTTTTCATTGATTTTACTTTTATGCAAAACACTGGTCTCCTCGAGGCAAAAAAATCGATATATCACACTTTAAAATCCGTCTGTAAATGCCGAAGCTATAACGAAAAATTAAAAAAGGCGACCCCTACGTTCGGCAAAAACAATAAAAAATTCGTAATTCCCTTGCAAAAATACTTTATATTCCGCTCTTTTTTTATGCCTGTAAGGTAGTATGGTATAATGCCCATATTTGTTGTTATTTCAAGTAGATGCTATCGCTTGTTATACATGATAGCTGGCTTTTAGCAGTCTTCTTCAGTAAAATGTTATCTTTAGTTCTTTTATTTTTTATTAACAAAAATATACAACATATTGGAAAAATATATCAAGCTTTTTAAAATAGTGCCATTTTTTTCGAAAAAAAAAATATTAATACACTAATATAAATAAAGCTAATATCAGAAAAAGTTACTAAGAAGTAGTTAAAAATTATGTTGCAGAAAAAACAACTGAAATTTGCAGATCTTTTTGCTAAATACCAGTAAGACAAGAACAGCAAAAACAAAATTGTTAAAGTTACAAAATTTTAGCTACATTTGGAAGGAGTACCCAATTTTTGATGGAAAAAGGTCAGGAATATAATAGAAAACTTTTGTTTAGTGTAGTAAAAGGCAAAAGACAAGGCTAAAGTGTCTTCGTAAATACATATTATAATTAGGGTTTATGATACGAATAAGCTATAACAGACTGGATCAATTTTCAACTGTACGTGGTAAACATACACATTCCATGCCTGTATGGAGGAAAATGAATTTTGAGTTATTGGTGGCCTACCCCCTGGAAATATTTGTTTGGGCGTAAAACTATGTCCCTCAAAAAATTAGGATAATAAGATATCAGGAAGACGTGTCGCATCGGCCCTGTAATTTGGAACACGGATTACAAAGGGAACACGGATTACATTGACATTTTAAATCTAATTCAAATTAAATGCATTAAAGAATCGTAACTCATTGTGAATTCTGCCGAGTTATTACAATTTCTCCCTGCAACTTATTTGTCGCAGACCACTTAATCAAATTTTAAAATTTATTGATATAATCTACTACAGAAACATTTATTTATTCTATAAGTCCCAAGAAATTCAAATAAGAAGTATTTTTTTTATTGTGTTTTGCTAACTCGTTTTAAATTAGTGCCAAAAATGCTAGAATTTTTAAACACTGCTTTTAAATCTACAAATTTTAAATTTTCTAAAATTTTTTTAAAGAAATTTTAAAAGAAGAATATCCCGAGTAAAAATAGTTATATAGGAAATTATATAATTTAATATGGACTAATATGTTTATATATAGTTAAGTGTGACACTATATCTTTGCGGATATAATTATGTATAGCTTTGAGTTTTTCAAAAACTTCTTATATGATGTCATATATAGATCAGTATAAATATATATGTCCCCATATATATTAATATGTACCATATCTAGTTACATATGCTATGACAATTTTAATACAGCGTCATATATAATTAAAAATGGCTTTATCGGAAAACATATAAAGTTTTATATACCCGAGTAAAAATAGTTATATAGGAAATTATATAATTTAATATGGACTAATATGTTTATATATAGTCAAGTGTGACACTATATCTTTGCGGATATAATTATGTATAGCTTTGAGTTTTTCAAAAATTTATTATATGATGTCATATATAGATCAGTATAAATATACATGTCCCCATATATATTTGTATGTGCCATATCTATTTACATATACTATGACAATTTTAATACATCGTCATATATAATTAAAAATGGCTTTATCGGAAAATATATAAAGTTTTATATAGCTCAATGTTAAATTTTTTTCTAAGTTGTTTTAGATATGTTGAAGTATAGCGCAATGTAAAAAAAATTCTATGTTTTTTTTGAGATATATTTATGTATGATTTCAAAATATAAAACTCCTAATAAACTCCTAAATTCCTTGTAGACCTTGTATAAATACAAGCCATATTTTTATGTATGGAATTTGACATTAAACTCATAAACATACCAGGTTTACACAGTTTACGGGTAGAATACAAGTTTATATGAGAAGGCTTAAAATGCTTGGTTAGAATTATGTACAAACTTCTTTTAAATTTTTATTTAAATTTTTAATTCTTAACTTAAGGGTGTTATTTTTCAGTACTTTTTAATAGTTTTTGTTTTGATCTTGAAGTATGAAGCGTTATATAATTATGTCTTTCTACATCAAATTAGATATAATTATATCGGGTCAAAATCCGGATAAGATTCTATATGATTCAATATATTTAGATCTTATCCGATATAATTTTATCCACCATTTTTCGGATCATAGCATATCTCCAATTATATTAAATAAGATATCATTACATATGACATCATATTAATTTTTTTACCCGGGTAGCTCAATGTTAAATTTTTTTCCAAGTTGTTTTAGATATGTTTAAGTATAGCGCAATGTAAAAAAAATTATATGTTTTTTGAGATATATTTATGTATGATATAATTATATCGGGTCAAAATCCGGATAAGATTCTATATGATTCAATATATTTAGATCTTATCCGGTATAATTTTATCCACCATTTTTTGGTGGTTGCATATATAGTTGTATATAGAGCCGAGTGTTTTTTTTTTTTTGGTTTTTGTTTTTGATTTTCGGATATCATAACTTTTTAGAAGGTTTTTGCGCCAATAAAAATAATGGCGTTTTTATTTTTGAAAAATTCCAACTCCTTCAACCCCCTCTCGGCGGCTAAAATCGCGAATTTTTGGTGCCTTACTTTGTAGAACAGAAATCGCTAAATATATTTAAAATCTGACTTCATCACTACATGAAAAATTAGGCTTATAGGCAGTTTTTTCCCCTTTTATAATGCACCGGATAACCATTAGAGTGGTCGGAAAAAATGGATTTTTTTTATTCTTACATTTTAATTATTTTAGCCGCCGATAGGGGTTTGAAGGAGTTGGAATTTTTCATAAATATAATAATAATAATAATAGAATAAAAACGCCATTATTTTTATTGGCACAAAAACCTTCTAAAAAGTGTTGATATCCGAAAATCTAAAATTCAAAAAACACTCTAATATAGAGCTATATCTTAATATATATGGCGGCATTTTAGGAATATATAATTATATATGGTATCATATAAACAATATATAACTATATATGGTGCCAGTTAAACTATATATTATCATTTATGGCGGCATTTAAACAATATATGGTCATATATGGTACCTCATGAACAAAATATTTAATACATTTGCAGATATGATAATATATGCTACTAAATATAGTCCCAAATATATTTATATATGGCGTTATTTAAGCAATATATTAGCATATATGGTGCCATTTAAACCATATATTATTATATATGGTGCCATATAAACAATATATGGCCATATATGGTACCTCATGATTAAAATGTTTAATATAGTTCCAGATATGATAATATACAATACTATATATAGTGCCATATATATTTATATATGGTGTTATTTAAGTAATATATTACTATATATGGTGCCCTTTAAACCATATATTATCATATATGGTGCAATTTCAACTACATATGCTCATATATTGGACCTCATGAACAACATTTTTAATACAGTTCCAGATATAATAATATATGCTACTATATATGGTGCAATATATATTGATATATGGTATCCCGACTAAAAAAGTTTTCATATAATTTTATATGATTTGATATAATTATAAATGTTTATATGTGTGGCTTTATATGACCATATACATTTATATCAACACTTTGGTTTTATAAATATGTTTGATATGACGTTATATATTAAGAGATATTAAGAGATCTGCATATGTAGTTTATACATAATTATATATAATGGCGTATAAGCTTCTCTAAACAACCTTATATCAAAATATATAACAAAGTTAATATAAAATTGTATTAATTTCATGTATAAATTTATCTCACATGATTTGTAATTATACAAAATTTTATAAAGCTTAATTGCACTATAAAAATTAAAAAAAAACTCAGAAATTGTGGATCTGGTTTTGAATTTTGCACTTTGACATATACATAAATAAATGTTTATAATTGAATTTAACGTATATTTTTCAAATAGTTGGCAAAATAATCTTTATTAAACTAAAAATATTTTTAACCCTTAAATGCATGGTGTAGCCATTTGGCAACATACCTGTTTTTTAATAAAACACCCACTTGATGCACAAAACTGCATTTTTGGGCATTGGGGGCCCCCTCTGTACATAGTGTTCCTATAGTTTAGCGTGGAATTTTTAAACAGTTAGAGTAAAAATCTTGGTTTTGCTCTGTAACATATATTTGTGAAAAATTTAAAACACGTGTGTTTTTTTTTCAAAAAGTGTAATATTCAAAAATATTTGTTTAATATTTAAAGTGATATTCTCGCAATAAAATTAATTTTGGCGACAATAAATGTATAAATTATAGTTTATTGATTTTTTTTTGTTTTTTTTTTTTCATATACGTTAAAATAATCACAATTTAGCTTTTTGGCAAGAAAACATATTTTTCAATAAAAATCACCTTTTTTTAAAAATAATTTTTTTTTGGTATTTTTCTTGAAATAGAATATAGAAATGTACCTTTAGAAAGCATATATAAAAAAATGGTTAAAATCGAAGAGATCATGCATTTAAGGGTTAAAAATATAAATAAGGGAAACATTTTTTTTTCATTGCGGAATTAAAGGCCGAAATAAATATTTTTACTTTAAATTTAAAAATAAAAATTAGACGAACATATGTTGAAATTTATATGGTTTAAGTTCATTTATTTTTCCGTAAAAAAAAAAATAATTGTGAAAGTTAATTTTTTATTTTATAAGAAAGACACACATTTTGTAAGAAAGACCAAAACTCTAACCTAGAAAAAGTTGTTCCGACAAATTTTTAATTTGTAATGTTTTATTTTGTCAGCTATTTCCAAGTTTATTAGCAAATATTTTTCTAAACATTAAGCATTAGATTTAATCACCCTGATTATGTAAGTCGTTGCCGTATTTTGTAAAAACGTCTCCATACAAATCGAATTTTTCAAAATCGAAATTAACAAAAAGTGAAATTTTCCTGTCGAATCTAATACAATTTTGATAAAATATAAGTCCTACTTGACCTAAAAACGTCTACGCCTTACATAATCAGGGGGAATATGAATGAAATAAGTGATCTCAACAATATTTACCAAAATTTTCTTTGCAAATCTTCATCCAATTATATGTATTTATATATAATTTGATGCAGTTAGATAGACCCATTTTTCGGATCAAATTGTATCAGGTGAGATAACACGCTTATCTCGCTTGATATAATTATATATTCCAATATTCGGATCAAATTAGATATGGACGTATATATGGGTTTATATATAGTGATATATGATTATATATACCATCCTTTTTAGTCGGGATCATTTAAACAATATATTACCATACGTGGTGACATTTAAACCATACATTATGATATATGGTGCCATTTAAACAATACATGGTAACTCAACTACAATATTAACTGTATTTCAGAAGCTATTAATTGTATTTCAGAAATTTTAAATGTATTTCAGAAATTATGGAATGTATTCCAGATATTATTAATTGTATTTCAAATATAATAATCAAATCTATTTCGGAACTTGTTGATTGTTTATCATCCCAGCAAAACCTTTCATTACCATCCCAGCAAAACCTTTCATTACCATGTAATGAGTTTTAGGTATTGAAATCTTAAGTGTTCACTAGTTACCTTTTAATTACTAAACTACTTATTTTAACATGGTGATGTCATTGGAGGAAAGTCATTACTGTAGCTAATAAATTAGTTATAAGCGAGTTCCATTTGATTGTAGATTTCAATCTATTTTATTCAAGTGAAAGTTACAGGTTTATATAGTAAAATTAAAGTAAAATTATTGTCTACTTGGCATAATATAATAATTAGGTCAATATAATAACATAACATAAAATACCATACAATACAATAGAATGATTCACTATTAGTTAAGTTCAATGTCTGTATATCAGTTAGAACAAGGAAACATGATCACCGCTTAATGGTTTGTACATTCATTCAAAACAATGTTATATGAGATTATGCCATTTACGAATATGACGGTATATGCGACTGTCATATCCGCTACACCTCCATTTTCTGGAAGAATGTTCATACGCTATTAAGCATATGAATATTCTTTACTCATTGTTACCTTGGTCTGAATTCAATGACAGATTACATATCATCTTGAAAATATTATTATTTTCTTCTCTTTTTTTTTTTTATTGGTTATTATTATTATTTTTTTTTATATATATTGGTACACCAAACTTATCGTTGTTTAATGATTTATGTTTTTAACTCATCTTTTGTAGTATTATGTTAAGAAATAATGATTTTGTGAAAAGAAAAAAATTACTTGTTTTAATTAAAAAGTTTAATTCTATTCCTGTGAACCTTCTGCTTCTTATTTCCCTTAGTTTCTATTAATATGTTATCATTATCACCTATTTCTATAATCTTATATGGGCCCTCATATCTATTGTCTAACTTATGTCCTACCTCATTCCTTAATAAAACCAAATCTCCTAAATTTAAATCTAACTGTTCTGTATTTATATCATAAAATTGTTTCTGCTTAACCTTAGTCTTATCTAGTAGTAATCTTGCCGTCTTCTATTAAATTTCTAACCTATACTTCACTTCTTTACTATAATCATCTATATTATAAATAGGATCTATTCTATCTAGACTATTAAAATAATGAAAACCATGAGGTATTCGTCCAAAAATTAGTTCGTATGGACAGTAACCGTGAACTGCCGATGGGGTGATGTTAAAACAATATGTAAAGTATCTAAGCCATTCGTCCCAATCGTCTCGTTCAATCGATATATATGAACGTATATATTCGTTGAAAGTTCAGTGACTGCGTTCCACAGTACCTAGAGTCTGATGGTGATATGCAGTAGAGGTAATATTCTTGATTTTCATATATTTACATAAATCCGTTATTATTGAGTTCTTATACTCTGTTGCCGCATCTGATATGAACGTCTTCATTGGACCGTAACATAGTATAAAATACTCAAATATAGCCTTTGCAACTGTGCTTGCACTCTTGTTCGATATTGGTATGGCCACTAAATATTTAGTTAGGTCACATATTAATGTGACAATATACTCATTACCATTTTCCGTCTTTGGTAATGGACCAATGGTCCATACCAAAATGGTCCACTAATACGATGTCGAATGCAGTTGCTGGGGTTTGTGTCAGTATCATTGGTGTCTTAGTATGTGTTGTTATCTTAGCTTTTTGACATTTTTGGCATGTTTTAATATATTTTTTCACGTGTGAAGGCATACCTCTCCACTTGTAATGTCTTCTAATTTTCGCTAATGTTCTTGATATCCCGCAGTGGCCGCCTTCCGCTGGATTATCATGATATGTAGTTAATATCTCTTTTATTTTATTATTATCTTTAGCATCAATTATGGTCACCTTTGGCAGTAGCGCCACTGTTAATTTTTTCAAATAATCATTGCCCATTCTTTTGAATTCATTTATAGATACAAATTTAAAAATTTCTTCATCGGGTGCCATTTTTAATTTTTCAAGATTCAGCATACCGGCTTCTTTTTCAAGCCTTAGGAAAAATCCTCCTAGGTCCAATTTCCCATTAGTACACAGATCTTCAACATTTATTCGCTTCAATATTAATTTTCCATGCTTCAATAAGCATCTTCCTGGAGTTAATATTAACTTTACTAGTTTTTTAACGTCACCATATTGTATGACCTCACATATATTGGGCTTTTCCTTTATATTTTCATGATGCTTTTGTTTAGTTACTTTTTCGTTCATTCTGGTGTCGGACCTTGTGGTCACTTTATTTATTACTAATACATTTTTGTGTAATTCTTTAAATTCTTCAATGCTTATTCTTGATAAAGCATCAGCAACGTAATTTTCTTTACCCTTGAGATACTCAACTGTAAAATCATACTCTTCCAAGTCCAAGCGCATTCTTGTTAATTTTGAACTTGGATTTTTCATCGAGAACAGGTATGACAAAGGTCTATGATCGGTCTTTACAAGAAAACGTGTTCCGTAGATATATGGTCTGAAATGTAATATGGCCCAATGGATAGCTGTGAGCTCTTGCTCGATTGTTGATTTGTTGCTCTCTCCTTGTGTGAATGTTTTCGAGGCATATGCTATAGGTAGATGTTTGCCATTATACTCCTGACTTAATACCGCTCCGCAAGCGTGCTTACTGGCGTCAGTTGTTATACAAAATTCCTTATCAAAGTTTGGATATTGTAGGAGGGTTGGTAGCATTAATGCTTCCTTTAAGTAAAGAAATGCGTCATTACATTCTTCTGTCCACTCGAATGGTACATTTTTCTTGCACAGACGCGTAATGTGACGTGAATGAAGAGAGAAGTTTTTAATAAACCTTCGATAGTAATTACAAAACGCAATAAATCGTCTTGCACTATTTGCGTCAGTTGGAACTGGATATTTCCTAATTGCTTCATATTTTCCATCATCCGGCAGAATGCCCTTATCGGTACATTTATGTCTAAAGAATGAACATTTTTCAGGATGCAACTTCAGATTATATTTTCTGCATAGATCAAAAACGCTTTTCAAGTTATTTATCATTTGTCTCTCCGATCGACCTATTACCACTAGATCGTCCATATAAAAAAATGCTTGTGAGGGGTTTAACCCTGAAAATGCTATTGTCATCATCCGCTGAAAAGAGTTTGGAGCAATTTTCAATCCGTAGGCGAGCCGTTTAAACCGATATGAGCCGTTGCTTGTAGAAAAGGATGTAATGTCTCTTGACTTCTCGTCGAGCTCAATTTGGTGGAAACCTGACATTAAATCTAGGCACGAAAAGTATTTTGCTCTTCCTAATTGATCTAAAATATCTTCGATTCTTGGTAGTGGAAATTTATCAGCGACTAGTTTTTTGTTTATTTGACGATAGTCTACTACCAAACGCCATCTCTTCTTATCTGAATTAGGTAGTGATTTCTTTGGTACTAGGAGTAGTGGGCTATTGTACTCTGATGTGGAAGGTTCAACGATGCCGTCTTCTATTAAATTTTTAACCTGTGTATCAACTTCGATCTTGTGTGTATGGGGTATCCTGTAGTTTTTAATATAAACGGGTTCCTTGTCTTTGAGTTTAAGTTTTTGTGTATAGAAATTGTTCGTAGTGATGGGTTCCGTATCTAATCCGAAAATATCAATGTAGTCCGTACATAATTTTTCCATTTGTTCCTTAAATAGTTCAGGAAAGCTTTTTGACAATTTGTGCATAATTTCAACTTTTCTGGATCCACTACACTTCTGTGTAGATGATGTTGTATAATTGTCGAGATTTTCCGATACTACATCAATACATTTAAGTGATACTGTTACTGTATTAGTGTTAATAACCCTGATGAAAGCTCTTTTACTGTTTACTATTGTATTACCTATTATTACTCCTGGTTGTGGTTCTTGATTAACAACAAGTACTTCTTCATAAGGTGTGTTTATCTCTATTTGTCTAATAACTTCAGAACGTGCTGGTAACAAGATAGTATCATCCGAACTGTAGTGTAAGATTGGGATATGAATTCCGTCCCGAACATTTCCGGGTCTTAATATAAACCAATCTTGCGTTTCACCGAAATCCAAGATACAGTTGTAGTGTTTGATGAAATCTATACCGAGTATTCCGTCGCATGGAATAGGAAAATTTTCGGGTACTATGTGAAACTCATGAGGAACAAAGTAATTTTTAATACGAAGTTCCAAATGTGTGTTACCCAGTGACTGTATTGTTCCTTCACCTATTCCACTAATTGTTGTTATATTATATTCATTTACCCACTCATATTTAATGCCGTTCTGTTTTAGTAACGATATATCCGCTCCAGTATCAACCAACAAAGTTAATAGGTTATTACTTTCACCATCATAGACTTTTACAAAAATGCTTAAATTCGGATTTAAATGTAAAATACGGTTGAATCGTTTTTTGTCGTACTTTGTATTCTCAAGGGTGTGAATTAGTTTTCCGTTTCTGTTTCATGTTCTTGTTGAGTTATAGCTCGTACATTACTCGTACGGTAGTGATTATTATTATTATAACCACGGTTGTTATTATTAAAATTTCGGTGGCCTCTGCCCCGATTAGTATTGTAGTTCCGATTACTAGTGTTATTGCTGTTACTATTTTGATTATTATTACGCCAACGGTTATTGTTATGACCACGTCCTCTAAAAGAACGTCCTCTCTGATTTCTGAAGTGCATTACTGAAGAATCTTTCGTTTCCGTGCAAGTATCCACATATTTCATAATAAGCTCGTCCATTGTCTGGAACTGTCCCGCACGCATGATAATTTTGACTTGCTCATTTTGAGTGTTTTTTGCCATAGATTTTACAGCAACTTGGGTTGCATATTTTCCAGCTGTTTCAAGTGTTAAACCGTCTGATATGTATGCGCTTTCCAATGCTTTTGTAAGCTCTTCTATTTCCTTGACGTACGCCGTTGTGTTTTTATTTTGTTGTTTTATATTCATCAGTTTTGCCGAGAGAACACCAACTGTTTCTCCCTTCACAGTGCTTCTTAACTTACTTATAATCTGTTGTATAGTTGTTTCTGAAGAAATTAAATTCCTGGCTGTACCTTTTAGTTTGGTTTTTATTACATTTACCGCTAATGTTTCATCGGTTTCCTTTATAGATTCCAAAATGCTCAAGGCGTCTATGAAACTTTGTAAGTTTTCGTGTTTCCCGTCAAAATCAGGTAAGATCCTGGTGACGGTCTGCAAAAACTCTATACTAGTTTGCGGCATATCTGCGCTGTTCTTGTTTTCTACAGATTCCAATTCTTTATTAATTTCAGTATCGTCTTCGGACAAATCTTCGCTCTCTGAACTGCATTCGTATTTTGCGCTCTCTGTGGGTGAGTGTGGAATTTTTATATGCAAGCTATGTTTTGCGGAAACTTTCAGAATTCTATCCCTACAATTATTGTAGATAGCAATTGCCTCCCTATGGTGATCTGATTTTAACTTATTCTCATACCCAATTAAAAATGTTCGTAATAATTCAAAATTATCTAATAAGATTTTCTTATGTTTCTCTATAGTTTCACTTCTAATTCTTATTCAAACACTTATATGATTTTCTAATCTGCCCTTCATATGACTTCAATTTATTCAAAACTTCGGACCAAGTGTCCATTATATTCTCTCTACTTCTTTAAATTGACCAATATATCTCTTTTTTATTCTTTTATTATGCATTTTATATAATTTTAAACAATCAATACTACGGTTATAATAACCAAGTAAATTTTTATTTCTTTCCAACCATTCTCTTTTTGTTCTACCACTACTTCATTTATGACATTGGCCTTGGGGTTTGCCAGTTTTGTTTCCTGGTTACCCATTCTAATATTTTAATTATTACAAAATTTTCTTTAATTTCTCGCTTAAATGTGAACAAAAAAAAATTAATTTATGTCAGTAGTTAATAATTAATTTTGTTTTAATATTTTATTCATTACAGTTTTTGTTTTTTTAACTCCATTGTTTCCCTACGGGAAATGGATCAGTCACAGAGCTGGTCACGTGACTGGAACTTTGTGGGAGTCACCGGTCCTCGATTCGGTTTTTTTATATGAAAGTAACCGGCAACTTTAACATGGGCTTGTCATAGGAGGTGGCAATTTCCTCCTTTTGAGCTACTTCTAACTTGTCGCAAAGCTTGTCGTTTATAACATATCACACTACTGGTTTAAGAGAGTATGCAATATAACAAGTTAAAATTATCTAATACGGAAGTAGTCTCATGTTAGACATTATGTGATATGTACCGAAACTAGTGAGAAATAAAATATCAGGTGACTGGTTTAAGCGCACATATCACAGAACTAAAGAAAAATATTTGTTAAAAAACTAGTCACACATTAGTCAATATGTGTGTTGTTGCTGAACTAGTACAAAATAATAGTTTCGTGACATATCACTATACTGCTCTAAGTTAACAAGTCACAGGACTAACTGAAACTAATTGACGTGTAACATGTCACTTATTATTCACCATGTGTCATAATAAGTATGGGTGCTGGAAGAACCCAGAAGGATCCAGTCACTGAACTTACGTAAAACGACAAGTCACCGAATCTGTTTTTAAAACATCACAAACTCACAAAAAATTATTTAAAAAAAAAAACAGTTTATTCCAAATTCCAAAAACATAAATATTAGGGGTTTTCATATAAACTCGTAAATTCCATGTAAATCTTGTATAAATATAAACATATTTTTCATGTATGGAGATTGATATTAAACTCATAAACATACCAACTTTACACTGTTTACGAGTATAATACGCATTTATATGAAAACCCCTATTAACTCATGATTACAATTCAATATAAGCTATACATATAAATTATTTTAATTTTTCCATTAAAAATTCAAAAATAGTTTTTTCGGACTTTCTAAATAGATTTTCATACATTTACTTAGAATATTGTTCTACACCAAGTCCAAATTCGAATAAGATAATATTGTAATATTAGATTTTATTTGTTGCTTCAAAATGTCATATTCGAATTTGGACTTGAGGTAGAACAATATTCTAACAAATACATATGTATATGAAAGTATACATATAAATTTTAACGTAAGTTAAGAAATACTAGCTACACCATACACCACTACTTCGACAGGGTAAAATAAGTTTATACTGCTGTTTGTAACACCAAAAAATATTGGACCTAGACCAACCTATTACTGTACCGATTTACTCAGAATCGCGTTGAGTCGATTTGGCGATGTCCGTCCGTCGGTCTATCTATCTGTACATTAGACCGTATCTCAAAAAAAAAGTTTGCCGTACACCCTCCAATATGAAGTATTTTTGGAAGGCGATTTCAAAAAAAATTTATTTTTTTTTGCCGAACGTAGTGGTCGCCTTTTTTAATTTTTTGGCATTTAAAATCGGATTTTAAAGTGTGATATAGCGATTTTTTTGCCTCGAGGAGACCAGTGTTTTGCTACATAGTAAAAATCCAATTAAAAAAAATTTAAAAAGGCGACCCCTACGTTCGGCAACCAATATATAAAAAAAATTTCTACTGGGTTTAGCGAAAAACTTCCTTAGCAAAAGTTGAATGATTTTTTGCGAGCTTTAAATTTCTAACATTAGGGTGGTAGCAACTGAGATCTGGTGGGTAACTACTATAACGGGAAACTTGAGGTCAAAATGCTCTTGGAGCAAAATACTGGTCTACATCGATGTATCATACTTTAAGATCCGACTGTAAATGCCAAAGATATAACGAAAAATGTAAAATGGCGACCCCTACATTCGGCAAAAAAAAATAAAATTTTTTTTTGAAACCTTGCAAAAATATTTCATATTGGAGGGTGTACGGCGCACTTTTTTTTTGGTACGCTCTACTGTCCATGTACCCTTGTGTGCACGCAACAAGTCGTATATACATACGGACCAAATTTCGGCAAAATGGAATGACGTTTATAGGTCCCTAAAAATTTAAAGTTTCTTTTCAGGATTTCTGCATAATTTCTGAACAATTTTATATACGTTACGAATATGAAATACAATTTTTTAAAATTCATTTACAAAAAGAAGTTTATGTGTGAATTGATCAAAATATTTTTTATCGTTAAATTGCCTCTATATGAAAAACTTTTTGTGTATTCCATGACCGGGAATCAAACGACCAACCCTCTACACAGGCTACGACCCGTAGCATATTCTCTTAACGAGACAAACCATGGTCGACACATCGATGAGTGTGGCTAATTGAAGTCTTGTCAATCATAACCTACACAATTAATGTTTTGTAATCGGAAGAAAATTTCTATCGTTATTTCCTTTTCACAGGTAATTATCACATTATGATGATTTCTTTGGCCAAAATTGGATGAAATGGATGTGAACGACATGTGGCTCTAACAGGCGGCGCTACGTGCCACATAGCTGAAGCGACCTGGACATTCTGCACGACCGATTTGAGGGCATGGTTATCCCACACAGAAGCGACTTAAACTACATAGTCACCGAAATCGTGCGGTTTGACCGCTTTAGACTTGTTCTTGTGAGGTTCCATCAAGTTGCTTGTCTATGCCAATAAGTCAATTAAAAATTTTATGTAATATATATATTTGTTCCTTTTACTCCTGCAAGCAGCATAGGGCCGTAATATAATAGTTATTAAACTTCGAAAAGTGTATGATAATCGTCTATCGTATTATAGAATCTGGGCACATATTTTAAGTAAAACCCTGTTAAGTTTACATATAAAAAAATATGTGCGCAATTTACAAAGTCCATTCCCGAATTCAACACTAAACTGGTTTTCGGGTCATTTTGGGCTTTTTGAGCTAGTTTTCAGTTATTAACATAAATTTAATCTTCTCTTTAATTAAAATACAGATGTGATGTACCTATTTTAGTCCAATGGGTCATTTCGACCCCTTAGTGATTTAAGCTTCCCTAGTGATTTTTTTTGGAATACTTTCCTCTATTTCATAATGGTAATATCGGTATTACAAAACATTTTCACCAACGATTAGAGAAAAGAACCGGTAATCAAAATATCCAATAAAAAATTCTGACTTTTTGGATATAACATCCCCAGTGTTTGTGAATAAATTGTTTTGCTTGTCATTGACAATCTATTATGCATACTCGTATCCGAACAATATTTTTGAACTACTCGTAGTTTATTATTATGTCATCATTGCTGTGGCCACAAAGTTAAGTATTATGTAAACTTTGTAACGGTCATGGGATAGGGTATTACGGTACCGATCGCCATTTTTTCATACACATCTAATTATACTGCACCTGTTCTGTGTTATATCACTACTTCAACTGCAAAGGTACTAGTTAATTTTGTTAATTTGATGTTATGATACTTTTTCTCCAGTTATAGGATATATCCAAAATGAACTAGTTAATGTTTGGCCTCCATTTCAATAGTCACGATGTTAAATATTTTGCTGCAATTACCACTTTTTGATACACCGAAATTTGGGTTTACATCAGTTTTGTAACCTGTCCCCTATGCACCTGTCACAGATTTGTCACTTTGGATCAATCGACCCTTCATTTCCCGTAGGGTTATGATATTAATTTCAATTTTTAATTGTATACTTTTAAAACCTAGGTTATTATTAAAAAAAAATTCCGAACAAGAGCGAAATCGCCTCCGTTCCCTATAGGTGCATATCAAGTACGCACTCTATTCAGCATTTGATTTTACCTATTTACTCGCCAGATTTTTAGATAGGTGATAAGCCACTATCGCCTGTTCGATATCCTCCACCTTCTTCCACAATCGGGTCGAAATATTCCAGGGTAGTGGTGGGTTGCTGTTATTGGGTTGCTATTAATGTGGGTTGCTATTAATGCTGGTTTGTTTTTTTTAATGCCCTGGTTTGCTCATCCCAACTATCTCTCGGCCAGATAGTTCTTCAACCACTGCTTTCGGTTGGTATCCTTTTCGTTCTTATAATTTCAGCTTTTCTGCAATTTCTTTTGAAGAATGTATTCTTGTATTTCTTTCTCTATGGTGTCGATTTGTTTCCAGAGTTCAGCTGCTCTCTCCCATGATGGTGGTGGTTCGCTGTTTATAATCCTCAGCAGCACGGCTTTTCGCTGGCGTCTTTTCGCGGTATATCCCCCTCTTCTTTTTGGGAGTTTTTGTTTTGTAGGTGGTGCTTCTTCTTTTGGCTTTCTGCTTGTTCGCCTCTTGTATTCTTCAATTGTTAATCGTTTTGGCCCTTCTGTTGTCATTTAGAATTTTAGACGTCTCTTTGTACTAGCTTGATGAACTGGCTGGATAGGTGCTTTAGTTTAGAGGTTGCGTCTTTGCTTTTTAGAGTGGTTTTGGTTTTTCTAGCACTTATAACTTTCAAATTGTGTGCCCAAGTGCTTATATTTGCAGCACTTTGGTCACGGTCGCCATGTAGCTAATAAATTAGCTATAAGCGAGTCCCATTTGATTGTAGATTTCAATCTAATTTATTCAAGTGAAAGTTACAGGTTTATATAGTAAAATTAAAGTAAAATTATTGTCTACTTAGCATAATATAATAATTAGGTCAATATAATAACATCCCTACGGGAAATTTTAACAAACTGTCACCGAACTGGCCCCTTTATATGAAATAGACTGGTCACTTTTACATGGCGTTGTCATAGGAGGTGGAAATTGACCCCTTGTGACATGTCACAAGACAAATCCTAGGACAGGTTACTGCCTTATGACATGTCACAAGGGGTCAATTTCCACCTCCTATGACAACGTCATGTAAAAGTGACCAGTCTATTTCATATAAAGGGGCCAGTTCGGTGACAGTTTATTAAAATTTCCCGTAGGGATAACATAAAATACCATACAATACAATAGAATGATTCACTATTTGTTAAGTTCAATGTCTGTATATCAGTTAGAACAAGGAAACATGATCACCGCTTAATGGTTTGTACATTCATTCAAAACAATGTTATATGAGATTATGCCATTTATGAATATGACGGTATATGCGACTGTCATATCCGTTACATTACACTGAATTTACCTGTAAGTAGTTTATCAGCTGTTCTATAAATAGATGTTGAATATAGATTTAAAAAAACATAAAAATTTAAAAACCAATAGAAGCTGACACGTATTGATCAGCGTACCCCACGATTGTCAGGCAAACACTTTAACCATTAGACCACGACATCACTATGATTTTTAATGCTTTAACTTATGTACACATTTATTGTGGCAACTGTTATACATGTCTATTTTTCACAAAACTTGTTGTTAATAAATACTGCTTAATGAACATCAACATTTCTATAAATAGATGTTTAATATAAATTACAAAAAAAAAACAACAATGGAAGCTAACACGAGTTGAGCAGCGATCCTCATGTCTGTCAGGCAAAAACGATAACCACTAGGCTACGCCATAGTTATGGTTTTTAATGATTTAGAACATATATTATTGGTTTCAGCTATTGTGAAATAGTAATGTGTGGGGTATAATTATCGGTAACTCATTACATTCAGTTTAAAAGTAATTCAACGGGTAATGAGATATGAGATCTAAGTAACGCATGTAGTAATGACCAGTCATTACCAAGGTTTTGCTGGGATGTAATGAGTTTTAGGTATTGAAATCTTAAGTGTTCACTAGTTACCTTTTAATTACTAAACTACTTATTTTAACATGGTGATGTCATTGGAGGAAAGTCATTACACTGATGTTACCTGTAAGTAGTTTATCAGCTGTTCCATAAATAGATGTTGAATATAGATTTAAAAAAGTATAAAAATTTAAAAACCAATAGGAGCTGACACGTATTGATCAGCGTACCCCACGATTGTCAGGCAAACACTCTAACCATTAGACCACAACATCACTATGATTTTTATTGCTTTAACTTATGTACACATTTATTGTGGCAACTGTTATACATGTCTATTTTTCACAAAACTTGTTGTTATTATATACTGCTTAATGAACATCAACATTTCTATAAATAGATGTTTAATATAAATTACAAAAAAAAAAACAACAATGGAAGCTAACACGAGTTGAGCAGCGATCCTCATGCCTGTCAGGCAAAAACGATAACCACTAGGCTACGCCATAGTTATGGTTTTTAATGATTTAGAACATATATTATTGGTTTCAGCTATTGTAAAATAGTAATGTGTGAGGTATAATTATCGGTAACTCATTACATTCAGTTTAAAAATAATTCAACGGGTAATGAGATATGAGATCTAAGTAATGCATGTAGTAATGACCAGTCATTACCAAGGTTTTGCTGGGATAGTTAATAGAGGAAAATTTCTAAATTACATTTCATAATTTCTGAAATACAATTGATAAAACTGAAATTCAATTGACTACTTACCCAGCAAAACCTTTCATTACCATGTAATGAGTTTTAGGTATTGAAATCTTAAGTGTTCACTAGTTACCTTTTAATTACTGAACTTCTTATTTTAACATGGTGATGTCATTGGAGGAAAGTCATTACACTGATGTTACCTGTAAGTAGTTTATCAACTGTTCTATAAATAGATATTGAATATAAATTTAAAAAAGTATAAAAACTTAAAAACCAATAGGAACTGACACGAATTGATCAGCGTACCCCACGGTTGTCAGGCAAACACTGTAACCATTACACCACGACATCACTATGAAGTTTACTGCTTTAACGTCGTACACATTTATTGTGGCAGCTGTTATACATATGTCTATTTTTCACAAAACTTGTTATTAAATACTTATTAATGAACATCAATATTTCTATAAATAGATGTTTAATATAAATTACAAAAAAAAAACAAAACAATGGAAGCAGACACGAATTGATCAGCAAACTTTATGGCTGTCAGGCAAAAACATCATCCACTACCCAGCAAAACCTTTCATTACCATGTAATGAGTTTTAGGTATTGAAATCTTAAGTGTTCACTACCCAGGTAGAAAAATACAAACGGCACAATGTCGGCCCGGTATCGGAGACGGTAGTACATGTACTGGCAAAGCGTCTGATTTTTAACTTTCACTGTACTGGCATGTTGTCGAAATGATAACACCAATAAACGCTTGGCCGTAGTTATTTCTCAACGTTGGCGCAGGCTTGGGATTTTATTTTTTTGGTATTATCCCAGTACATTTAATAACAAATTTAGTAGTTTGCTAGAACTTTACTGTCCTCTTAGTGTACATCACAAATTTTTAATGTATTCTTTCGAAACTTCACAAGAAAAGAATGATGATGTCTCTCTTACATAAATAATTGTGTAATAGATGTAAAAATATGTAAAATTTATAAAATTTTTAATTTTAATAGATTAAAAAAAGCTCGTTAATTTTCAGAAAACAGTACTGGCAAAGCACGTTTTAAGTAGTACCGGCATTTCGTAAAAAACAGTGCTCTTTCAGTACAACTTTTGTTGTAACGTCGGCAATTTCTACCTGGGTAGTTACCTTTTAATTACTAAACTACTTATTTTAACATGGTGATGTCATTGGAGGAAAGTCATTACACTGATGTTACCTGTAAGTAGTTTTAAGCTGTTCTATAAATAGATGTTGAATATAGATTTAAAAAAATATAAAAATTTAAAAACTAATAGGAGCTGACACGTATTGATCAGCGTACCCCACGATTGTCAGGCAAACACTCTAACCATTAGACCACGACATCACTATGATTTTTATTGCTTTAACTCATGTACACATTTATTGTGGCAACTGTTATACATGTCTATTTTGCACAAAACTTGTTGTTATTAAATACTGCTTAATGAACATAAACATTTCTATAAATAGATGTTTAATATAAATTACAAAAAAAAAAACAACAATGGAAGCTAACACGAGTTGAGCAGCGATCCTCATGTCTGTCAGGCAAAAACGATAACCACTAGGTTACGCCATAGTTATGGTTTTTAGTGATTTAGAACTAGGGATACCGATCCCGAAATCCCGATCCCGAAAATCCCGGGATTTTCGGGATTTAGAAATCCCGAAATCCCGGGATTGGTCTTGAAAAAATCCCGGGATTTCTGATTTCATTATTTGGCATATTTTATCTCTTTTTTGTATTTGTTTTTATTGCTATATTCGACCTAAATCACTTAAATCTAATATCTTATTAAATGTTATTAAAGTACTAATTTTTCCCATTTATAAATAATAGATTAAAATAGATTACAGATTAAATAGATCTGAATAAAAACCTTAATAATTTGAAGACTTCTATTCAGCTTTGAAACTTTTAAAAATCGTAATTCAACTTTATTTAATCTTTCAACGGACTTGTTTTTATTTATTTTATTGATAATTTGCTGAAATCATAACTTCACGCAAAATAATTTTGTCGACCAAAAACAGCAAATTTTTGTTAAATTAGAAAAATCCAACAATCTGCCTTTCTGAAATCAGCAGACGAATGTGCGTAATATTTTATGATAGTTGATTTAAAAAAACTATTAGTCACTAACGGTGGGTCTCATACTGTAGGTTTAACTTTAACTTAACTAAAAACAAAACAAAATGTCAAAAAAATGTACACAAAACAACAACAAATTTTTAGGTTAACTATTAACCTAAGTTTAAACCTGCAGTATGAGACCCACCGTAAATATTTCTGGTGATTTCAGCAGAGTAGTTTGTATTTGCATTCAATTAATTTTAGCCAAATATAACTAAAAATTTGTAGATATAGCAGTGTTTTAGCTACTTTTAGTTAAAAAGTTTCTTCAGAGGTAAATTGTAATTTGCAATTTGCTTACATTTAACTTATAAGTATATTTCTTATATTTCGGAAATTTAACAATTATTTACAAACAAATGCTGCTGATTACAGTAGTTTTAATCGCGGAACCTTTTTTGCTAATGTATGATAGCTTTTTCTGCTATTTTTATATACTTATTTCTAAGAGTGTAGTTTTTGTTTAAAGCCAGATTCACAATGCTGTAGCACTCTACTCTGAGTGGATTTTGTTCCATTCTTTTTTGCGCTTACATATTTTTTTGTATCATGCTATCTCTATTTTACACACTCCACTCTGCAGCGTGAAATACTCCAGAATTGTGAATCCGGCTTAATTTGTTTATTTCTTCATACTACAAGAAATAATAAGTAGATTTATAATGAATTATTTTAATTTGTAGGCTTTATTTCAGCTATTTATTTTTAAAATTAAAAATATGATGAAACAAGAAAATCCCGAAACCCCGAAAAATCCCGAAATCCCGAAATATCCCGGGATCCCGATAAATCCCGGGATCCCGAAAAATCCCGGGATCCCGGGATTCAAATTTTCAAAATCCCGAATCCCGGGATTTGTAAAAACCAGTCCCGTTCGGCATCCCTATTTAGAACGTATATTATTTATTTCAGCTATTGTGAAATAGTAATGTGTGTCGTATAATTATCGGTAACTCATTACATTCTGTTTAAAAGTAATTCAAAGGGTAAGGAGATATGAGATATAAGTAATGCATGTAGTAATGACCAGTCATTACTAAGTTTTTGCTGGGTAGTTCTGAAATACAATTCATAAATCTGAAAAATAATTGATAAGTTCTGAAATACAATTGATAAAACTGAAATGCAAATGATTATTTCTGAAATACAATTGATAAATCTTAAAATCAATTGATACAATTGGAAATGGTGTAGGGCGTTGAAAAGATGTAAATAAAATAATTTTTTTAAAAAAATTTAATTTAATAAAAAAAATATAATTTTATAAAAACAGCCCCAAATATATTGCTGTTTCTAATTCGATCTGCCATTTTAATACCGAAATAAATTGCTGTATATAATTCGATCTGCAATTTATGGGATAAATTAAGATCTTACCAAATCCCCAAATATATCACTGGATTTAATTCGATCTGCAATTTATCGGAATAGTTAAGATCTTACGCAATCCCGAAATCATTTTTTGGATAAATTTAGATCTCACTTAATTCCCAAATATATTGCTGGATCTAATTCGATCTGCCATTTTTCGGATAAATTTAGATCTGAGTTTAGCCACAAATATATTGCTGGATCTAATTCGATTTGCCACTATTTCAGATCAAATTAGATCGAAGTTTATTCAAAAATATTTTACTGGATCTAATTTATCTGTCATTTTTTGGATAAATTTAGATCTAATTTTATCCCCAAATATATTGCTGGATCTAATTCGATCTGCCACTCTTTCGGATCAAATTAGATCTAAGTTTATCCACAAATATATTGCTAGATCTAATTCGATCTGCCAAAATTGAGATCAAATTAGATTTAAGTTTATCCACAAATATATAGCTGGATCTAATTCGATCCACTATTTTTCGGATCAATTAGATCTAAGTTTATCCGCAAATATATAGCTGGATCCGCCATTTTTCGGATCAAATTAGATCTAGGTTTATCCCCAAAGATATCATTGGACCTTCCAATTTTGAGATATAACTTGATCTTAGTTTATCCCTATATATACAATGGGATCTAATAAGATATGATTGGATACACCCAATTTTGAGATCTAATTGTATCAGCTAGATATTACAGCAGATCTTAAACAATATCAAATTGGATATGATTAGATATTGCGCGAGATTAATTTTATTACTCGGGTAGTTTTCTTTTTGTTCTTCGATTTATTCCACATGATTTTATCCGGAACATAATAACACAAATGAAATACTTCAATTCTGAAAATTAGGGTGAAATAGAAATACATTAAATTGTAAGGTCAATTGTCAAATTTTAGGAGATTTTAATTTTTTGTAAACATATTAAAGGTATTCATTTAAAGTATTTACGCTCGTATACTGTGTATATGTTGTAAGTTTACTCGATTAATGTCAAAACTAGTTTACGACCATCGTAAATATACGCTTACATTTTTATGTGTAAACTTTTTCGTATTTATACACACTAGAGGTGTCTAATAAAATGAAAATGCGATTTTAAAGAGTGTCGAGGTCCAATTTGTTTCATTTCTATATAAAACTAATAAATATGAAGTTTGGGGGCAATAGAATAAAGAAAAGTCGACTCGGAAATCGATTGAAAATTTCAAGAGTGTTTATACATATGAGAAAAATATAATTTTTTTCAGTATTTAGGAAAAATTCGTTCTATACTTTAATTTTTTCAACCACTTGTGATCCAGCATTCACTCCAGGGAGGGCTAAACATTTTTTTTATATTATATTATAAGGTGGTCATATCTATAAATATTTTATCAACAAGAAATAGAAGTTTTAATATATGTTTTAGCATAGGTTTGCCAAGTTCTTTCAAAACGTAACAAAAAACTTGTTTGGGAAAATCTGTTAATTCACATTTCGACATTTTCTGAATGTTTAGTTAGTTTTTTTTTAGTAAAATCTGCTTCATGAGTGTTGTCCTCTATCTTAGTTAACGATTTTCTCAATATATCTAACTTAAGGCAACTGTCGGTTAGGAAAACAAAGTTAAGTCTGTCATTTTTTTTATAAGAAGCGCCAACAAAATTAATTTAAGTGTAAGTTGTTTTGAAAATGTACGGGTTAACCAAAACATTTTTAGCATAAACTTAGGAGAATTTTCTTTTAGAATAATTTGAGGATATATTTTTCTATATTCAACAAACTTTTTCGATACCTATCAAATTTTGCAACAAATAAGTTACGAAATCGCAGCATAGAATCCGAACATTTTTTAAGAGAAAATACCGCTAAATTCACAAACTTTTCTACTGAAATAATCACGAGATTTTTTCAGTAGAATTTTTAAAATTAAATAATTTCATAGGAAACACAATGAAGATTCTGGTATGAAAAAAATTCTCAGAGTATGACTATAGGAATATGCCTGAAATTGTAAAAATTTTTTGTAATGTCTATGAGTATTTTATAAGAAATATTACTTCAAATCCTACAACTTTCATATCCAACCTAGAATATAAAAAATGAGTTTTGCGAACACAACAATGTTTCCTAATCTAATAGATTTAATATATGTAGAAGAAGTGCTTAATGGGCAGTTTTATTGTCAGAGCTAGCATCTTAGAAAATTTCTTATTTAAGAAAAAATCTGTCTGAGCACAAAATTTCTTACTTAAATACTTTGTTCTGATTATAAAACTGGCCCTAATAGTTAGAACTTTTAAATAAGAAAATAATTTTACAAGAAGAATGTCCTAAATCTTTAAAGATTTTCAATACGAAAATTTAAAAAAAAAAACTTTAAATTTAAAAAAACTAAACAACTAACGAGGAAACTATCTCAATTGGTTCCTTCCGATCTTAATGAAATTCGGATATGTGATAGAGCTCTGCCGAAAAAGTCACATACAAATTTCTTAAAATTGATAAAAAAAAAGGTTCATATATTTTATGAGACTTTTACATTGAGTCTATGATACTTTTAATAAATTAAATTAAATTTTTCACAACATTTTATGAAAAATTCCATTAATTTAACTAAAAGTTTCAATGACGAGTTCCAGTGAAACTTCATTGGTTTTATGCGAAAACTCATTAATATCTTGCAGATAATTCTCCCAGTGTAGGTTAAAAGTAATTAATTTTTTTTTTTTAATTTAAATATTTTTTGCATTAAGTATTACCCAGCAAAATCTTTCATTACCAAATAAGTGGTTATATAATAGAAATTCATAGGTCCGTGCAACTTATTTTTTGGCGTCTAAACTCATTATTTTTGTTTGGCGTTGTCGTTTTTATAAGTGCGTGACTACTTACCCGCTCGCTTACGAAAAAATGAGAAATAAGTAGTTATGAGATTTTGAATAATAAGTGGTTACACACATGCTTACAAAAAGTATAATTATAAGTGCTTACTTGATTCTTAAAAATAAGGTGTTAGGCAAATACTATTAGCCTAAGGAAATATTCAGAAAAATTTAAGTTTTCTCTAGTGTGTAATTTTAGAACTCGTCATAAAAATTTAAACATAAAACATATATGTAAATATGTTTTATGTTTAAATTTAATTAAAACTGTGTAAAAAGTACTTATTTAAACTAATACGAGTAAGTCATTATTTTATATTTAGAAACAATGAATACAATAGGCCGTTATTAGGAAGTCATTGTTTTATATTATGAAATAATGCAAAAGGTAATGATATATCATTTTTGGTAATGCAGATAGTAATGAGGTGTCATTACCAATATTTTGCTGGGTATTTATATTAAAATTAACATATTTACCAAAAACTAGAAGTTTTCGAAAACTACATGTATTTACTTGTCAAATTCAACCCAAATTTATTTTCAACAACTTTAAGTTTTTAAAAACGCTAGTTTTTTCGAATAAAAACAAATTTTAAAACACTACACCATTTTCAGTTTTATTTCAGAAAATTCCAAAATGTATTTTAAAATTTCCAAAATGTATTTAAAAATATTACAAATATATTTTAAAATATTACAAATATATATTAAAATATTTTATTTGTATTTAAAAAAAGTCCATTTACATTTTAAAATTGTACAAATGTATTGCAAAGTTATTCATTTGTATTTAAAAACTAGCTGACCTGACAGACGTTGTCCTGTCCAACTTAAAAAAAATGTTTGTGTTCGATTTGTGATTTTGTGAAAAGCTGTTTCCCCTACTTTCTTAATAGGCACAATTCTACCAGTTTTCCATCCAGATGGAAATATTGATGTGGTAATTACGCTGTTGATAAGATGCAGAATATAATTACCATTGAAATCAATTTCCAAAATTTAAAGGAAAGCCCATCACAACCTGCAGCATTCGATTTAATAGAATGTTAATCAGTTCAGCAAGATCAACATTATGGAATGAAAATCCATCATCATTAAAAACATGGTCAAAAGCTATCATAGATAGGAACATTACATTGGTTTAAAGAAAAATACGAATTCAAACTCTCAACGTCAACATGATGCTTCATCACTCAGACCATATGCACGAAGTGTATTCCAAATTTGCCTTGTGTTTTTATCATGAAAAAAATTAGAATGTGCTCGACGTTTCGCAATACGTTTTACCGTCTTAGCATTGTTTCTTAAACGACAAAAAATTTTCCATTTTCTGTCAGCCCGCGACGTTGTTAGCGTGCATATTTATTTCCAGTTTATGTAAAGTAGACCTGGTAATTCAAGTAGATTCACAAATTCAGTTGAAAAGTTTACTGCGTAGATTTCTTCCACCGATGCTTCGTTACGGGCAGTTCAAATATCGAAATATAAAAATTGCATTCTTTTTCTAAGGTTTATTTCTCTTTTAATAAATTTGTTTACCCTTTTTGTATAGTATATTTCAATGCCAAATTTCTTAGGTACACTCTCAGAACAATTCCGTTGTGGCAACGGAATTTTTTGCCAACCGAATTGATTCGGTTGCTGCAACCTCGTAATTCGGTTGCAGCAACCGAATTAGATTTCAATTCGGTTGCGACAACCGAATTCGATTTCAATTCGGTTGCAACAACCGAATTATCGGTTGCCACAACTGAATTCGGTTGAGGCAACCGAATTACGAGGTTGCAGCAACCGAGCCAATTCGGTTGGAAAAAATTCGGTTGTCACAGCGGAATTGTTCTGAGAGTGTAATTAAAAGTGGTTCTTTACCCCTTTTTGTTCTTCCCTGTAAAAATACCCAAATATATACATATAATCCTGCCTCAGTTGATGTAAGTCTATGTTGAATGTAGTCACATGCGAAATTTAATGTACCAAACAACAGCAGTTTGAGTCATTCAAATTTTATTCCATTTCCCTCCACTTATCTCATGTTCCAATTTCACTCGTTCTCCGTTCCATTCCATTTCGTTTAACAATTTTGGTGTTCTAATGCAACTCGTTCCCAGATTACATTTTGTTCACCATTGCATTTCGTTCCCATTATCTATTGTCCCGTTTCCACTCTTTTCCCGTTTCATTCCCACAGTTTTGTGTTTCAATATCAGTCGTTCCTCTTCCCATTCCAGTTCTTTGCACTTGTTCCGTTCCAATAATTTTTTTTAATGTTGTGTTTCAATTCCACTCGTTCCCCATTCCATGCCATTCGCTTCATATTCCATTTTGTTCCATTTAAAAAACAAAAAAAAAGGAGCGTAGTTAAAAAAACAAAAAAAAGTGGGCAAAGTAAAAAAAACCAAAACAACAAAAAAAAAATAAAAAAAAAACAAAAAAGTGGGCGTCATTTTGTTCCATTCTTTGATCCACAATTTGACAATAAGCAGTCAATCAACATTTGCACACATGTAACAAAATAAATTGGAATGTAAATAGATAAAAAAAATAACGGTATTTTTGGACAAATCGCGCAACAATACAAAAATAATAACAAATGAGTTGTTTACAACCTGAGAGTATATCGAACAAAACAAAATAGAATCAAGAAAATATGTAGTTCCTATTGTCGTTATCATGGAGAGTGCATACAAAAAACTTTTATGGACTGTTACGAACATTTAAAAAAAATTAGCCAAATCGGTCCAGGTGTTCTGCGATTTTAGATATATCGAAAAAAGTGGGCGTAGAAGTGGGCGTGGTCATTTTTTTTCAGAAAAAACTTAAACTGGATTACTACGAACAATTGAAAAAAAAAATTAGCCAAATCGGTGCAGTCGTTTTGCGATTTTAGATACATCAAAAAAAGTGGGCGTAAAAGTGGGCGATTTTTATTCCAGTAAAAACTGAAATTGGATTACTACGAACATTTGTAAAAAAAATTAGCCATATCGGTGCAGCCGTTTTCCGTTTTAGATAAATCGAAAAAAGTGGGCGTAAAAGCGGGCGTGGTCAATTTTTTTCCGGTAAAAACCTAAGTTGGACTATGGTGAGCATTTAAGAAAAAAAATTGTCCAAATCGTTCAAGCCGTTCTCAACTGATGCAATTACCAACGAACGACATTTAATTTTTATTTATATAGATTTTAAATCTGTATTTCAAAATTTTCCAAATGCATTTCAAATAATTCCATTTGTATTTCAAAATTATCCTAATGTATTTGAGAAAATTCCAAATTTATTTAAAAAAACTATACTTGTATTCCAGAATAGAGTTTTTTTAAATACATTTGTATTTTTCTCAAATACATTTGGAGAAATTTGAAATAAAAATGGAATTATTTGAAATTAGCATTATTGATTAATCTTCTCTCCTGTGTTTGAAAAAGATAATTCTTTTTTAAATCAATACAAAAAAAATAAATAAAATAATTTGAAATCAATGATTTGATATCGAACAAAGTGAAATAATGATTTCCCGAGTAAAAAAAATTATATATAATCATATGTGGCATATATTACAATATATAATTAGACATGTGGTTATGTATATCCATATATAATTATATATGAGGTTTTTTCCGAAAAATTTTCCTTATATTATGCCATATATAATTTCATCTAATTAGATATCGGCATTCATAATATTAGATATGGCATATATAATTATATATTACATAACATGGTTAATCTTATTGCATATATAGTTATATATAGAACTATATCTTAATATATATGGTGGCATTTTAGCAATATTTAATTATATATGGTATCATTTAAACAATATATAATTATATATGGTGACAGTTAAACTAGATATTATCATATATGGTGCCATTTAAACAATATATGGTCATATATGGTACCTCATAAACCAAATCTTTAATTCAGTTCCAGATATGATAATATATGGTACTATATATAGTGCGATATATATTTATATATGGTGTTATTTAAGCTATATATTATCATATATGGTGCCATTCAAACCATATATTATCATATATGGTGCCATTCAAACCATATATTATCATAAATGGTACCATTTAAACCATATATTATCATATATGGTTCAATTTCAACAATATATGCCCATATATGGTACCTCATGAACAATATTTTTAATACAGTTCCACATATGATAATATATGCTACCATATATAGTGCCATATATATTTATATATGGTGTTATTTAAGCAATATATTACCATATATGGTGCCATTTAAACCATATATTGTCATATATGGTGCCATTTCAACAATATATGCTCATATATGGTACCTGATGAACGACATTTTTCATACAGATGCAGATATGATAATATATGCTACCATATATAGTCCCATATATATTGATATATGGTGTCATTTAAACAATATTAATATATAGACATATATGGTATCATTTAAACAATATATTGTCATATATGGCACAATTTAAACAATATATGGTCAAATTTGGGACCACATCAACATTTTGAATACAATTCCATATATGGTTTAATTTGAATAATGCCCAGGAAAATTTTTTACAATCGGTAGCCAACCACACCCATTCTACAACTGGTTCCACTGCAACCGATTCCATGGAATTGGTTCCGGAACCAGTTCCTGGGATCCTATATGGAAGGTGTGGGTGACGTAGAATCAGTTCCATAACTAGTTCCAGAACTGATTCTAGAGCAACCGGTTCCACTTTGGAGCCATAGAAGGGGTTGCTTTTGGGACAATTTCAAACGAAAAGAATCGGTGTTAGAATCGACAGTAGAAGGGGTTGTGAATGAAAAGTAGCTATTGTACAACCGATTCTTTGGAACAGAAAATTTTCCTGGGTGTAAAACTATATGGCGCTATAAAAAATATTATCAGATATGTTACTTCATTAACAATATTTATAATACAGTGTCATATATTGTAATATATGTATATAATTCAATATATATTGATGTATGGTAATGGTAAAATAATTCCAATATCAGTTGAGATACAATTGTGGGTCCATATCAACAATTTGTTCACGTACATTTAACATATATATTTGTACATTTAAGTTATAATTTATAAGCACTTTATAAAGTTAAATAGTTCCATAAACCTCGTCTAACTGTATAGAATGTTTATGAATATACGATTTAATATATAATAATTACAACTACAAATTGGTGCCATTATCTAAAATTTAATTTAATATTAACTTATAATTAATGTTCATATACAATAGGTTTAAGTTTAACATCCCAGACAGAAAAATATAATCGGCACAATGCTGGAAAACCGTTGGCGATGGTCGGTTATGTGTTGGCAGAACGTTGCATTAACTATCTTGGCAAAAAAATAGATTTCAAAAAACATTTTTCAAAAAATTGAGAAAACTTTTTTAATATTTGCTTTTAAAAACATGAAATTTAACCCAGTCCACTAGATTGTCAGCCAAGACCTCTACACTCTAATCTAACGAGACTTGTTATAGATGTGTGATAGCTACAAATTAAATGAATGATAAAAGCATTTCGAGCTAACTTATAAGCATCGAAAAAAGGTATTCCAGAAATTATTAAATGTATTTTAGAAAATTTTAATTGTATATCACAAAATATTATTTTCACTTCAGAAACTACAATATTACGCAAATTTAATTATTTATTTATTTAGTTGTGTCCAGAAATAATGAAATCTATTTCAGAATTTGATAGCTAATAGGGAAAAATTTCTCAAATACATTTCATAATTTCGGAAATACGATTGATACAAATTCTGAAATACAGTTTGATAATTTCTGAAATACAGTTGTGAATTTCGGAAATACAATTAATAATTTCTGAAACACAATTTATAAAACTGAAATTCAATTGATTATTTCTGAAATACAATTGATAAATTTTAAAACAATTAATACAATTGGAAATGGTGTAGAGCGTCAAAAAGATGTAAATAAAATTATTTTATTCAAAGATTTCAATTTAATAAAAAAATAAATATATAATTTTATAAAAAAATTTATAGAAAAAAAATTTTAATTTTATAAAAAGAAATTCATTTTGTAAAAGAAATGCATATTGAACTCGTTACCTTCTGAGTTTAAACCTTATTTTAACAAAATATTGTAATTTTTATACAATCAGTGTTCTGCCAGTCTATTATTTTTTGAACAGTTGGCAATATATATCTGGGATCTTATTAAATCCCAAATAAATGGAGATCTTACGTAGTACCCAAATATAATGCGGCATCTAATTTTATCTGTCATTTTTATGGATACTTTTAGATGTCAATCCCCAAATATATTGCTGTTTCTAATTCGATCTGCCATTTTAATACCGAAATAAATTGCTGGATCTAATTCGATCTGCCATTTTTCTGATAAATTTAGATCCAAGTTTATCCCCAAATATATTGCTGGATCTAATTTGATCTGCCATTTTTCAGATCATTTTATATCTAAGATTATCCACAAATATATTGCTGGATCTAATTCGATGTGCCATTTTTCGGGTCAAATTAGATCTAAGTTTATCCCCAAATATATAGCTAGATCTAATTCGATCTGCCACTTTTTCGGATCAAATTAGATATACGTTTATCCACAAATATATTGCCGGATCTAATTTGATCTGCCAAAATTGAGATCAAATTAGATCTAAGTTTATCCCCAAATATATAGCTGGATCTAATTGGATCCGCCATTTTTCGGATCAAATTAGATCTAAAAATATCCGCAAATATATAGCTGGATCCGCCAATTTTCGGATCAAAATAGATCTAGGTTTATCCCCAAAGATATCACTGGACCTCCCAATTTTGAGATATAACTTGATCTTAGTTTATCCCCATATATACAATGGGATCTAATACGATATGATTGGATACACCCAATTTTGAGATCTAATTGGATCAGCTAGATATTACAGCAGATCAATATCAAATTGGATATAATTAGATATTGCGCGAGATCAATTTTTTTTACTCGGGTTGGTCTAATTTTGATTCGATTGAATAATTTGTTTTAAGAGATAATTCGCGAAATATAAATCAGATCAGAGCTTTGAAGAATTGATTCAAAATAATTATTTTCAAAGATGATAAAAAAGCTGAGTTATAAATTCGCGAATCAAAAAATATAAAGATAATTCGCAAGAATTATTTTTATATTTTTTTGATTCGCGAAGACATATTTTTGACTAAAATTAATTCGCAAATAAAAAAGAACATTTTTTTTTTAATTTATATAAATAAAAATACTGAATAAATTTAAAAAATTATAATTCGCGAGAATCAAAAAAATTCTAAGATAATCAAAAATAATTTTTTTTATTCTTTTTTAGAAAATTTAGAAAGAAAATTTGGAAAAATTTGACAATTCCCATCACCAATACTGGGAAAGTAGACACAAATGTGAACAAATATTTCTTAGACAAATTTTTTAATCTTTTGACTTTCTCTCAAGAAAATTTTTAGGAAAACCTTTTTATGTTTGAATTAATTAAGACTCGTAGACATAACCCTTACAAAAGTCATACTATTTATAAGTAATCATAATCAGACGTTTTTTGACTAGGTTAATTTTAGTTTACGCGTTGTCCAAAGTTCTTGTTGAGTAAAAATCAGTATTGCCACTTTTTGAATAATTATTCAAAAATGGGACTGTTTACTCATTCCTTAGATAATTTTTGAATAATGAAATTTTTGTGTAGTTTTTGTGCAACTTCGCTTTTTACTAAAAAAAATTACTAAATTCCATGCTTTCAAGTCCAACAATAGATAAAATGAGTTTGTTTGTGTAACATCTACCAGAAATATCCAGTTTCTGCTGAATTTTTGGAAATTTTGTCAACACGAAACCCTCCTCAAGGTCAAACATGTTGTTTTATATTTTATTTGTATATAAACCCCATATTTTGTTAGTTTTTTGAGAAAATTATTGCCAACCTGAATGCAAAATATTTATTTTTGTCTTGGGTGGCAATACCATTTGAAATTTGGAAATATTTTATTATGATTAAGACTTTTTTATGACTGAAAAAACTTGTAATTTCCAAAGTTTTTGTAACAGTTACTGGGCTTTGATCAGATGAAAATTTTCTTACAGTAGCACAGTTGAGCAGATTTAAATATCTTTAATAAATTCATTAATTCATTTCGTTAACATGCAAAGGCTATTTTTATTACAACTGGCACTCTATAATTGACTTTTTATATGACCTTTGTACGTAAACTGTATCTAAATATTAACCCATTTTCTCCAAATTTAGCACATATTATAAAATTGTAATTCAAACACCATTTGTTAACTTTCTGCCGAATATAATTTTGTGTTAGGTTTTTACAATCTGAAGATATATCGAAAAATGGCAAACTTTCGAAATTTTCTAATTTTAGAGGTGGCTTTCTTTGGAGCTGAATTGTAGTGCTCCTGTTGCGTCCATGGGTTCGGGCCTCAAAACTTAAGCTCTATGACATTGTGAAATTTCATAACAATCTAACCAGCCGGTAAGAAGTGGCTGAATTATTTCCAAATTATTTCGAATCTGGCCCACTGTGCGCAGGATATTAAGTTTTTGTGTAATTTCATACGGTTTTTCAACATTTTTGACCTACTGCTGTGTATTTTTTTATTTTACTGGTGGCAACACTGGTAAAAATGCAATATATTCTTATTTTTAATGTTTGCATTTTTAAAATATATAAAATTTTTAAATTGTAAACACAAAAACAGAATTATTGTCAAATTTATTAAAATTTCTCTAAAAAATACATAAAATATTAAAATAATAACCAAAAGAAATTGTATGCAATACCGAAATCGGTATTTCGAATTTGCTAAAATGGCTAGAATTTTGACAATTTCGGAAAGCCTACTACTGACGTACTTAAAAAAGGTTACAAAATTATTCAAATTTATGAGAAACATTTCGATTTTATACGTTATTTTTTTCTGAGTCATTTCTTAGTACACGGGGGCTCTTTTCGAAGAACCACTTTTGTAGGGAAAATTCAAAAAATATTTATGATTTTGGAGCTCATTTCTGTGTCATTTGCGATCATCTTTGTTTGCTGGGAATATAAAAAATATCTTTTTTTAACGTCTTTGTAATTTTGTTTTTACCAATTTCAGTCAATCGACTATTCGTATGGAATTATTCAAATTAGTCCTTATTCGAAACAGGACATTTTAAATTAAAAAGAAAATCATCAAAAAACAAAAACTTAGGCAAATCGGATTTTGATTGTAACTTTTATTAAGTCGCTTAAAATATTTTTATTATACATTATTTATTACTTGTTCCCTGCTAACATTTCATAACATATACATTACGGATGCCAAACGGGAAATTCCGAATCCGGGATTTTCGGGATTGGCAAAATCCCGAGATTATTTCTCGATAATCCCGGGATTTTCTAATTTATTAATATTAATATGAACGCAAATAAACAAAGTGAGCAATTTTAGATTACCGACGTTTTTTTTGAATTTTCTCATATTTACAAGAAATTGATGCCAGGATATTGGTGAAAATACACCAAGAAAACTGATTCGTTTGTAAAAACCGAATTTGTTGTCAATCGAATTGTGGCGGTTACGACGACTATCATCCAATTTAATGCTGTATTCGGTCAGCATAATAGAATAATTCGGCTACGATTTTGAATATTTTCAGTTGCAGGTACTATTTTCCACTGGAAATATTTCAGCACCTACAATATCCCACACCGTTTCCGAATAAAAATTTTATTTTAGTTTTTTTTTATATTTTGATTTATTTTTAAATAACTATATAATCACACTTAACAAAACAAATATAAATTACGATTAAAAAAAAGCAGAAGAGTGTTTCCTTCAATGAGGATTTTAACAATGGGTCTCATACTGAAAAGTTAACTTCACTATTAAACAAAAGAAAATATTATATATAAAATAACAACAAATTGTTGGGTCAACTATAAGTGGGCTCATAATCCGTCGAGATGAAACCCAGAGTAAGAGTTTTTCTATATAAAATACTTCTCGAGTATGTTTGTTAGGAAATATCTTTAGATTTTTGCTATCATAGAATATTTGAATCGATTTCTACCCTGAACAGCACTACGAGAATAAACAAAAAGACTTTCTATGTACTTTTCTTTAGAAAAAAAACTTAGAAAAAGCGAATTTTTTAGAACAAATCATTTAATTCTTATCGCTACTTCCTTAGGAAAAGTAAAAGTCCGAAAAAAACAATTTTTGTATTTTTTAATGAAAAAATTAAAATAATTGTTGAAAATAAGCACACCACGGCTAAAATCTCATTCAAATATTTATTTTGTTTTGAGTTTAAAATTAGTTGTTTTTACAAAATGTATTGACAACAGACATACATATAAATAGTACCCAAAGGGTACTTTTATGTAAGTGTTGCTTTCAAAAGGAGTTGATTTTATAGCTGGTTTTACCAAATCAGACAGTTCATATACGAAAGTACAAAATTCTCGTCCCGTTGATTTTTTGTACCTTGTGTAATGTCTCGGTTTGAGTAAGAAAGTTATCATTTTCTTATTGCGGACAACTGAAGAGTAGAGTGATGTCTACGAAACAATTGTATTGTCTATCATGAAAATGATCAACCCCTTTTTGAAACAACAAATAAAAATCTAATATGACAATATCATATTAGAATTTGGACTTGAAGTGGAAGAATATTCTAACTAAATATATGAAAATATAGAAAGTCCGAAAAAAACAATTTTTGTATTTTTTAATGCAAAAATTAAAATAATTGTTGAAAATAAGCACACCACGGCTAAAATCTCATTCAAATATTTATTTTGTTTTGAGTTTAAAATTAGTTGTTTTTACAAAATGTATTGACAACAGACATACATATAAATAGTACCCAAAGGGTACTTTTATGTAAGTGTTGCTTTCAAAAGGAGTTGATTTTATAGCTGGTTTTACCAAATCAGACAGTTCATATACGAAAGTACAAAATACTCGTCCCGTTGATTTTTTGTACCTTATGTAATGTCTCGGTTTGAGTAAGAAAGTTATCATTTTCTTATTGCGGACAACTGAAGAGTAGAGTGATGCCTACGAAACAATTGTAGTGTCTATCATGAAAATGATCAACCCCTTTTTGAAACAACAAATAAAAATCTAATATGTCAATATCATATTAGAATTTGGACTTGAGGTCGAAGAATATTCTAACTAAATATATGAAAATATAGAAAGTCCGAAAAAAACAATTTTTGTATTTTTTAATGCAAAAATTTAAATAATTGTTAATTATATATATATATATATATTAATTTTTTTTTCTTTTTACATGCAACCATTATAATTTGGAATCTTCTCACTACAAACTTTTTTAACGAAGCGTCATTTTTATAAAATCATGGCTCTACCCGTGAATTGATTTTTGTACCGCTGCAATTTTTGACTACGTTGGAATAGCACTCTAAGCCAATTCATTGCTAGTGTTTTTTTTTATAAACCACCGAAATTTTTGTAAAACAAATACTGGAAAAACGCTTTTTGCAAACGCTGACAAAGCGTCCCAAATGAGTGTTCTGCCAGTAATTTTTTTAACACCGCGGTAACCCGGTGGTATGAAGGTACTTGATTTTTTGTACTACTGGCTATTTCTGACTGGGATGTTTCAATATTCTTAAAATGTACCACATTATTAATTAACAACTATTAAATAATTGTAAAACGCTTTATTCTATAAAAAAAAATTAGTTACATAACATAATTTTTTTTTTTATAAATAAAGAAAATTTTAAATCCCGAAATCAGAGATACAAGCCAGCCGACTTTAGCCGGTCAGCTGCCGCCAGCCGACACCTTTGCTAAGCCGATTCAGCCGCCGACAATAACCGGCTTAGCCAATTTTCGGCTAAAGCCGATAGAAAAATGCAAAAATATTAATTTTTTTAAAAATTTGTTTATTATGTACATTATTTGAAAAGTAAAACTTCCTTGCTTTGAGATATCGTTGATTTTTAAAATGTTTTGCGTCAAACTGACGGTAACACAACCAGGCGATTTTGTTGATACTACAATTCTACAGGTTTCCGCATTATAAGGACTGCGTTTAAAAAAATGTCCATCACAAAATCCAAAAAAAACTGATGAAACAGTCATTCAATTTTAAAAATAAAAGCCATTTTATAACCGTATTTTTTAAGATTAAAATTATTATAAAACTATATACAAATTTTTGTTATTTTTATTTTACAAAATTTTTTAATTTTTCTGATGCCTTTCCATCAACGTTTTATGGTATTATTAAATACCTTTCGAGCTGCTAAATATCACTTGCCTTTCCTTTGACATTTGAATTAACTCTTCAAAGCTCTGTTAATTAATTCGTAACAAAAGAAATCGATCGAGCACAAATATGAATTAATTCCATTCAATAAATAGTCTTTTGTGAATTAATTCACTGAATTTTTAATTCAGAATTCAAAAACTGAATTAAAGAATTCATTTTTCAAAGCTCTCGGTGGGGTAAAGCTAGGAATAGTCGAATTTCATTTTGGTCTAATTCAATTAGTTTAGTAGATATGTACCATTTTAAAAAACCGGGGGGGGGGGGGGGGGGGAGAGAAATATGGCTATTTTTAAAACATCGGATATACTGGAGGGGCCATCTAATAGGGGATGGTAGAAAGATGAAAATCTCATATTTTAACAATAAATTGTGCAAAATTTAACAAATGCATGTATAATATTATCGACATTGTGAAATATAAACTCAATATTTATAAATTCAGAAAACTACACTCAAAATAATAAGTCTTTTGGCTGAACAGAAAAATTTGTTACTTTAACAAAATTTATTCCTATTTTTGGCTTAAAATTTGTTGATTTTAACACTTTTGTTTTGTTAAATTTAACAAATCAATTTAAGTAAACATTTTTTAAAACTACAGTTTTATCTGCAATTATACTGAGTCGTAGAATTTATTCATTTATTCATTTTCGAGATATGGGCCATTTTATGAAGTGGAAAATTTTTATTAAAAATTTCCGAGAGTCCAAGGCCCCACCAAGGTTCATTTTTGGATAGAGATAGCCCCTTTTTTGGCGTATTATACGGTTAGAGGTAGTCGAAGTTTTCATCAATTTTGGTCTATCTCTCTTAGTTTTCGAGATATGGGCCATTTTAAAAAATCGGGAGGGAAAGAAATGGCGCCATCTTTAAAACTTCGGATACATTGGTAGCGCCATCTACCGGGTAATAATAGTAACATGAAAATATTATATTTTAACAATACATTTTGTAAAATTTAACAAATTAGTTAGTTTTAAATAATTTTGAAAATCAACACTCAAAATTAGTTAAAGTACTGCGGATTTTTAGTATAGTGTTAAATGAAGATAACTAAAATCTTTGCTTAAATCACTGTTTCAACTAAAAATTTGTTAAAACTTAGTCAAATCGATTTGAAACCGGTTTGACAGATTTTTCTACTGACATATTATTTTAAGTGTCCCTATAAAAAATTACAAAGTTGACTTCGATATTTTTGCAGTTGCTTTTTTTGCGTGTACGTATCTATTGAAATTCTTGGAAAATGTACCTTTTAGCCGAAGTTAGCCGGTTAGCCGCCGCCAGTCAACACTATTTTTTTAAGCCAACCGCCGCCGATGCGTTTGCAGCTCAACTCTAAAAATCAATCGCCGCCGACCATTTTATGCATTAGCCGCCGCCAGCCGACAGAATGGACCGGCTTGTATCTCTGCCCGAAATCCCGTAGTCCCGAAAATCCCGGGATTTTTAAATATTAATTCCGATTGGCATCCCTAATATACATATGTATATACATTTACTTGGTATGTACTAAGTAATGATAATAAACTAAAATAAATAATTTTATTATCCTATCTTTTAAAAATCCATTACATTTGATTGCGAATAATAATAAACAAATGGAACACGTATTAAAACAAACAATTTTCACATTCACTTAAATTAGAGATTTGCATGTCTGGCATAATTTTCGTTATATTTTCAGTTATTTCTCCTTAACACATTGAAAGAAAAAGAAACATGCTAAATTAAATATATTAAAGAATTATTTTATGTATATTTAATATGCACTTTCACTTTATTGTTTGATATACAATCAAAATTACATAACTAATATCAATTCAAAAATAGCTTAAAAAGCAATTCGTGTTTCAACACGTTTCTCAGAATGTATAGCACTGTTGGTAAAAGTGGCACCAAAGTGCGATTTGTGGCACTATTGAATGTTCAATCGCACCTTGGCACTCTTCATAGAATTTTGGCACTTTTTAAGAAAATTTCTATATAATTTGATAAAAGGTCGATATCGCTGGTTTTTCATTAAAAGCCACGCCTACTTAGAACGGGTAGCAAAATTAAAAAACAAACGCTACACTAAAAATTTCTACAATTTTCTGGACCACCTTCTAGTTCTTCGGGAACAATTTAATTATTATTTTAATCTTTAAAAATAAAAGCAATGAGGAAAAAATTAGAAAAACTTTAATTGATTCTATTGTATTGTCCGTCACTGGAATTTTTCAAAAATTTTATATGTTATTCTAGTTTTTTTATGACAAGCAAAAGTTTTAAAAATTTCACCATACAATGGTGAAAGCTTTTTCTGCCAAAAATAAAATAAAATTATCAAAAAATTGTAATTTGTGTAAAATTACGATTTTTTCGATAATTTTATGTAGTGTTTCCAATTCGGTTAATCGATTAACCGATTCCTCGATTAATCGCCTCTATTTCGGTTAATGTCGAAACAAATAATTTTTCTCTTATTTTTTTCCCAAAACTTCATAATTTTCTTAACTTTGGCTAAAAATTTACAAGAAAAGCTTAGAATAAACATAAAATTACTAAAATACCATCATATTCTTTTAAAATTGAGTAAAGAAGGTCGTTAAGACTTTAGATAGCTTTTTTTAATCAAAATAAACGTGTTTCTAAAACTACCCAAAGTACACGAAGTGTCTGGCTGGATCAGCGTCGGAGTGCTCTATAGGCTTTAATCAATACAGTAGGCGATTTTTGATTCTGTTCTTTTAAAAATTAAAACTAATGTAAATTATATTTCCATGTCCTTCAAGGCAAGGTTGCATTTTTTTCAAATATTTGTCCCACAACTGTCATCTGGCATCTTAATTCTGTAGAAACTCTACCTTTTCTCACATCTCCAAAGAAAGTGTGTATAATCGATTCAAAACCACATCAATTCTACAACATGTCCAACTACACCATTTTCAGTTTTATTTCAAAATTGTTTAAAAATGTTTTAAAATTATCCAAATATATTTAAAAATTGTCTAAAAAGGTTTCAAAATTGTCTAAAATGTTTCAAAATTATCCATAAATTTTTTAAATTCTTCCAAAAATGTTTTAAAATTGTCCAAAAATCACTCAAAATTGTGCAAAAATGTTTTAGAATTATCCAAAAATCTTCCAAAATTGTCCAAATATTGTTTAAAATTGTCTAAAAAACTTTGATATTTGTCCAACATTTCAAAATTGCCCAAATGTATTTTAAAATTTTCAATTTTTATTTTAATTTTCTACTTTTATTTTAAAAGCATTTTTACAAACATATATGTCTTCTCTTTCATAATGAAAATTTTATAGGAATTATAAGACTTAAGAGAAAGCATGTATGTTTGAAAAAATGCTTTTAAAATAAAAATATAAATTTCTGAAATACATTTGGAAAAATTTTAAATTCAATTAGAATTTTATTAAATACATAAATACACAAGGGAATGTTAACTCAAACTTTGGATAATTTTGTTTATTGTCAATGGCCCTTAAAAACATAAAAAAAAATAATGAGAATTTTAACAAATGTTTATGATATTCATTAGTCTGCTAACTCTACTATTCATAAATTTGTTTATAAATTTTTGTAGAGTAAATTGGTATTTTCATTTAATTAATATTTTACTCAAATGGAACAAAATTTTTTTTTATTTCTTCAGCGGAGGAGGAAGAACTTTGGATAATAATTTTTTTAAATGCAATATTATATTTATTGTAGTATTGATTAAATTTGCATTCAAACAAATTTTGTATCCAAAGTTTTACTTACTAATATTTAGAAAAAAATCTCCTAGTTTCAGCAGTTTTTCTTTTGCCATTTTTAACTAATTTTTAATAGCTTCAGCTATATTTTACATAAATTTTTCTATTAGTATAAAAAATGTTTCAATTTAGATAATCTCAGATTCCGAAACTTTTCAACCTTAGGCTGCGTTTACATCTGCACCGAAATACCGAGATTTCGATATTCACCACTCTGAAAAAAGAGTGAAGATATGCGTATTAACTTTAATTTTTTTGAAAAATGTATTTATTAGAACTAAATATGTTTACTTTACTCAAAATTGGACATTTATAAGCTTTCCTTCATTGCTTTTTCAGAGTGGTGAATATCGAAATCTCGAGATTTCGGCGCAGATGTAAACGCAGCTTTAAGGTACATTTACACGCGAGAGAAAACTGCTAGAGATGGACCAAAAATACTCCAAAATAGCTAAACTCATTCAAAGTAGAGCTAATTAGAGGTGATTTTTGTTTTATCTCTAGCATTTTCTCTCTAAAGTAGATGTGCTTTTTAATTTGAATTTTTTTTTAAATACATCGTGTTCATGTGTCATGTTGATATTTAACAAAAACAGGAAGCTGTTAGTGTTTTTGTTGATAAAAAGTAAAGGAAATACATCAATTTTGTTTTAAACGATTAATCGATTAATCGCCAATTTTCTCGAGTAACCGACCCGAATAACCGGTTAATCAGTTTTAGTGATTTTTCGAATAATGCAATAACCGGTTAACCGCCTATGTCGAATAATTGGAAACAGTAATTTTATGAAATCCTAAATGAAATGAAAACTTAAAAAAATGTCCAGGAACCGCGGAACACGAGAGAACTAGTTCTAAGCACTTGGAGTTTCCTTTAAATTTTAGCATAAAGCACCCTGAGCTTATTCCTAACAACTTCAGCCCTATGGTTGTTGTTTATCCGTATAACCAATAATAACTAAAAGACTTCTCTTATTTTTACATATATTTTTTATTCAATATTTTTACGTCTTTACTATTTGAAATACATTTAGCGTCTACATTAACAAAAGAATATTCTAGTTCTTTCTAAATACTATCTAACAATGTTAGTGGCGCCCCATATTGCCAGCCTTTCTGCTGAAAAGGGGTTGCCAAAATTTCAACAATTTATAACCAAATTAGGATTTACATTTGTGTAGGGTTAACTGCCACAGCCCCAAAAATCCCATGTTAATACTTAATCTTTTGGAGGAATTTGCAGGAATTTAAGAATAGGTGCATCTTAAAATAATATCTCAAAATATGAATGAGGGAGGTATTTCATATTTAATTTCGGTGAAGAAAAATTATAAAATTCTTCAAAAGAAAATAAATTTTTTATATTTTAAATTGTTGACAAATGAAACAATTTGTTTGTTATGTGCTTTTTATTACATGAGAATTTTGTCAAGGTTTTGCTGTGACAATTTTTCTTAAGGCTCATCTACACGAGAGAGAAAACTTCTAGAGATAGAGCAAAAAACACCCCTAATTAACTTAAATCATTCACAATAGAGCTAATTAGAGGTGTATTTTGCTCTATCTCTAGCAGTTTTCACTCGCGTGTAAATGTGCCTTTAGAATACCAAAATTATAATAATTTCCATTCATACCAGTTTTGTAACAATTTTATTATTATTATAAAGTTTAGAATAAGCTGAACATATTTTTTGAAACATTTGCATGTTGCTTAATTTTTTTTGGCACTTTTAAAGCTCTTTTGGCACTTTTTTGGCATCATTTAGGCACCAAACGAAAATTCTCAAATACCATCACTGATGTAGTGTAAAACGTGCAGCTTGAAACAAATGTGAAATTAAAAAAAAATTGTGTATTTTGAAAACTTGTTTTGTTTTTTTGGCATTTTTTTATATCACATATTATCAGTGTTACCATATATTTTTTTAGAAAAACTGCAAATAAAAACTGTTTCTTTATAGAAAAACTGTTCTTCGAAAAATTTTTAAAAATCAGAAGAAATTCTGGGATCCCGAAGTATCCTGGGACTAAAATATCCCAGGGTATCAATTTTCAAAATATCGAGATTTTAATAGTTTAATTAATTGCCTTTGGCATTTATAGTAATCGACTTTTTGCATAGCCTCCTAATAAAACTTTTTTTTAAGAATTTTGGTCTCCTAGGCCCGAATCTAAAGTTAGAAAAAGTTCATCGAATCACCCTTCCGAGATTAACCCTAATTTAGGATAGAACACTTTACTGGTCAATGTTATACTTCAAAATATTATTTATTGATTTGCATTCCACATAAAATTGATATTCATTTGATTGAGTATTGTTATGTCGAGAATTGTTTGTTTGAAAAAATTACGTTTTTGGAATTGTCCTTGATCATAATTGAAAAAATAGTAGGAAATTGTTATTCAGAATTGGCAAATATTTAATTAAAAAAAATAAAAAATCAATTTTGGCCTTTCTCGATGAGACATTGTTTTATTTTTTTCAAAAAATATAAATTTCTAAATGATTTTAAAAGTTCGGTAAAAAAATGTCCGTCGGGTCTATGACTTGTCAGATATGGCTTAGCCAATTTTATTCCGTGCTAATTTTTGATGAAATTTGTTATAAAAATGATTCGTTTTTCCAGTAAGCATATTTTGTAGTATTATATTGGTATTTTTAAATTTATTTATGTTTCGATTTGTACCTAATTTCTGACAATTTGAAAGTTTTATTGTAATTTTTGGGTCATATGCATAACCACTTTCTAAGTTTGTAAATGGATTATAAAACAAATATTTTATACAAAATTCATTTTATAATCGTGTTATAATGTTTTCAAATTATGATGCATAAGCACTTTTATATTTTAATTCTTAAATTTTAATTAAAAAATAAAAAAAAAATTGTAAATGAAACAAATGTGCCGATTTAATAAAAAAAACTATAAAAAAAATCCATGAATTTAAAAAAACTGTTTTTTACATGAAAAAACTGGAAAACTGTTAGGCATCCCAAAAAACTGCAAAAAACAGTTAAAACTGGCTACATGGCAACACTGCATATTATAAACAATTTGGGTATCAGCCGAAAGGTATTTTACAATAGCTGTATTTTAGCTCATAGCTATCAACGTAAAGTATTTAATGCAAATATATGTACGTTTAACCGATTAAGTGTCGGCCCAGAACAACAGCGCAGAGGCTAGCGATTATCGACAGCGACATAATTGAGAATGTGTTATATACACACTCCCAAAACAATTCCGTTGTGACAACCGAATTTTTTCCAACCGAATTGGGTCGGTTGCTGCAACCTCGTAATTCGGTTGCCCAAACCGAATTTAGTTGTGGCAACCGATAATTCGGTTGTGGCAACGGAATTGAAATCGCATTCGGTTGCCATAACTGAATTCGGTTGCTGAAACCGAATTACGAGGTTGCGGCAACCGAATCAATTCGGTTGGCAAAAAATTCCGTTGCCAAAACGGAATTGTTCTGAGAGTGCACGCAAAAAATAAAAAGGGGGAAATTAGATAAAATAAGGGTATAAGTTACCTAGTTTTAGTATGTGTTATAGTTCTACCCAAGTTTTGGGTATAACTTATATAAGTAATATGTTTGGTATAAAATAAGAAAACAAAAACTAACAATAACTATACAAAAAAAAAACTTGTTAATTATTTCTTGTTCTATTTTTGGAATTGTTAGCACTAATTTATTAAACTTAAGCCATATTTTATTTATTAATCTACGTTAAATTATTTAGCTCTTTCCTTCTCCCTTATTAAAACAATTTGATTAATTTATTTAATTATTTATTTTATAATTATTACTGGTATTAATAGTTGGATACAAATTAAAGCATAATAGACTTCATTTTTGTATAAATATTAAATTTGGAAAACTATTTAATTACAATATAAAAACTAATTTTTTAATTTGTTACCATTCCAAACAAAGCATTGTCAGCCTGTCCTATTGTAATACTCATTCCTTTTCCAGTCCCAATCGTTGGGCCATATAAATAACATCCTTCAAGTCTAAAACATGTTGATCACCCCTAGCTTGTGACTGCAACCATGAAAAATGACAATCAGCATATTCTGGATAATCAGCCAACCATTTCCAGATGGCATCAACTTGTTGAAAACTTAAACTGCAATGCAAATAGAAATGAAAGTTATTAACTATTTTATTTTGATTATATAATAGTTTTACTAACCGAAAAGTTTTAACTGAACCCATTGATGAAAATGTGGACGATAATTTTGTAAACGCACCGATAGCTGTGTCTTATGTGAATATAAAGCCATATCCATTTGAGATTGTCCTTTAGCCTTACCCACCGACAATTCCCTATGACATTTAGCATATAATTTTATATTATTTATATTATTAAATATTTTTTTCTAACTTTTTTCACTTTTGGCATCTACTTTTCGCCATATTGTTTTATCTTCTTTATTTTTTTTTTTTTTTTTTAACAATTTTCAACTTTGACAATTTTAATGCTATTTTTAGGAATTATACACATTTTACAAATCTGGCAACAAAAAAATGAATTGTAAAACTACCAAAGATTATTTTGGGTCGCGTACATGAAATTTATTATCATTTTCCCATAATGTAACTAAATATTGACAGCTTTTTAAATAGATAAGAAAAGAAAGTGATTTAACATAATGTGCAAAAGAATTTAGAATGTACCAATAAAAAGTTATATTTTTAGGTGATTTATATAAAAATTTAAGGGTTTGATTTAAACTAAGCTAATGAAAACTATTTTTTTTCTATATGAAATCGTTTTTACCAAGCATGTTTGTATAATATAACATACGCTAATTTTTTGCGTGTATAACAAGGGGACTTTATGCCTCTTAGTTTACTGCAAACATAATATACAATACTAAACGATGAACAAACGAGCTACTAATAATGTTCAACATCTCAGTTTTATAAAGAAAAAAAAAATTTTTAATACCCGACTAAAAAAGTTTTCATATAATTTTATATGATTTGATATAATAATAAATGTTTATATGCGTGGCTTTATATAACCATATACATTTATATTAACACTTTGCTTTTATAAATATGTTTGATATGACATTATATATAATCATGAAAAAGAAGCGAGTGAATATTTAAATAATTTTTAACTCCACAATATAATAACTCCAAGAATCATCTATTTTTAGATTAATTTGAAATTCTTCAGTGATGAGGACTCATAATTTGGTGGCAGAGAAAACACTTGATTTTTGTGTTTCTTGGTGCCATCTCAGTACTTTGCAAAGAATTAAATAGATCAGTGTTATCATTTGGGTGCCAGGAAAGCACTTTCATTTTTTTATTTGGGAGTTGGGAAAGCATTTGATTTTTATGTTTCTGGGTGCTTTCTCAGTTCTTTGTAAAGCATTGGCACCACCGTGCGACGGTGTTATCATTTGGGCGTTGGGAAATCACTGTTAACAAGCACTAATTCCACCCATTTCAGTGCTTTGTCAGTGCTGTTCCCTTTGTAATTTTCAACCTGGGCAATCTTATATCAAAATATATAACAAAGTTAATAGAAAATTGTATTAATTTTATATGTAATTATATCTGACATGATATCTAATTATACAAAATTTTATAAAGTTTAATTGCACTGTAAAAATTAAAAAAAAACTCACAAATTGAGGATCTGGATCATCCTGAAGATGCTTCACAATGGAGTAGCGATATATCAAAAATAAAAAACTTTTTATATTTAAAAAACAAACCTTAAGCTCAAGGAAATTGTGAAGTTTATAATTGAATTTAACATATATTTTTCAAATAGTTGCAAAATACTCTTTATTAAAATAAAAATAATTTTAGTGAAATAAAATGCTGGTCTTATCGAATTTTTTCAATAATTTTTATTCTTTGTAATTTACTTGTAAAAATTGTATCATCTTTCTTTGATTTGAAAATAATTTAAACAGAAAGTGATATTAATTTATGATCTTGAGTCAAACTAAAAATAACATTCATTTAAAAAAAAATTTTTTTGTTTTTTCATTGTGGAATTAAAGGTCGAAATAATTATTTTTACTTTTAAATTTAAAAATAAAAATTAAACAAACATGTGTTTAAATACAAATGGTTTAAGTTCATTTATTTTTCCGTGAAAAAAAAATTAATTGTGGAAGTTAATTTTTTTATTTTATAAGAAAGACACATTTTATAAGAAAGGCCAAAACTCTAACCTAGAAAAAGTTGTTCCGACAAATTTTTGTAATGTTTTATTTTGTCAGCTATTTCCAAGTTTATTAGGAACAATTTTTCTAAACATTAAGCATTAGTATTTAATACGAATGAAATAAGTGATCTCAACAATATGTACTAAAATTTTCTTTGAAAATCTTCATCAAATTATATGTATTTATATATAATTTGATGCAGTTAGATAGACCCATTTTTCGGATCAAATTGTATCAGGTTAGATAACATGCGTATCTCGCTTGATATAATTATATATTCCAATATTCGGATCAAATTAGATATGGACGTATATATGGGTTTTTATATGGTGATATATGATTATATAACATTTTTTTTAGTCGGGTAATTTAAAAATTTTATATTTTTTTTGGAAAAAATAGAAAAAGAGTCAGAAGAGCCATTGATTGCCTATGTTAGCTGTACTCTTTGATATTACAAAATGTAATGAACACCAGCAAAAATAACAATAGCGTTGACAACATTGGTGAGAGTATGAGAAACAGTGTTGCCACCAGTAAAACAACAAATTACACAGTTGTAGGTCAAAAATTATCCAAAACCGTATGAAATTACACAAAAAATTATAATTTTTTATATTATTTCAAAATAAACTCTCCTGAGCACATTGGGGAAGAATAAAAGTATTTTGGACTCATATGAAATTTCACACTGTAAATTTCGACTCCAAAGTTTTGCCATTTTTCTTTTTATAAACTGATTTTTAAAGACAGCATTTTTGTCACCTGTAAAGTGCAAAAGTTATTTGCATTTTAGAACTAAAATTTTGCGTTTTTGCAATAACTTGGTCCTGGTCTTCTACAAAAGCAAATCCAGTCTAATTTTTCTGAAAAATATTATAACAAATTATTCTATTAACTAAAGGGAATTTTAATGCAATAACTTTTTCAAGGCTTAATTAAAATGGCGTGCTTTTAAATTTGAATATTAAAAAAAAAAATTTTGTATTATTGTTGTTGTTTTTCAGAAAAGCTACTTCATTCAGATGCGTTGCATGCAAAAATATTAACTACACTCTAAAAAATGTTTGTAAATTTACTACTATAAAATGGGTAAAATTTTGTTTAATTTTACGAAAATTCGGTAAATATAAACAAAAAATGCGTAAACTTTTTTTGTACACACTTTCATACGCAATAATACACACACAAAGTATTTTTAGACATTATGTGCTTATAAATAAACACATTGTGCCTAAAATTACTATTGTTTTGTTAAATAAAATTTTTACGCACAAAGTTGGTAAATATACTATCCAACAATAGTAATAAATACTCTAACATTTCAATCCGAAAACGGATTATTTTTTGTGAATTAGAACATTTCCACAAACACATTAGAGTCTGGGAATAGCAACATAAACATGAAATTGTTTTTGGTAATTATTGTTAACGCATGTGGTAGTCTAAACCTCATTTCAAAATTGAAAACGCCGTAAGAGAGACACGGCCTACGCAGGAACTACTGGGTGCAATAACTCCTGCTCAACAAAATGCCTTCTTTGCAAGGGAGGCAGTCAACCAACAACCGTCAACAATAACGGGAGAAAACGCCGTAAGAGAGATACAGCCTAGGTAAAACAACTGGGTGCGATGACTCCTGCTCAACAAAATGCCTTCTTTGAAAGGGAGGCAGTAACAGTCAACAATAACGGGAGAAAACGCCTTGAGAGAGATATGGCCTACGCAGAAACAACTGAGTGCAATGACTCCTGCTCGACAAAATGCTTTCTTTGCAAGTTAGGCAGTACTCAATGAATACTGCCTTTGTTGAGCAGGAGTCATTGCACTCAGTTCTTCCTGCGTAGGCCATATCTTTCTTAAGGCGTTTTCTCCCATTATTGTTGACGGTTACTGCCCCCCCTTTCAAAGAAGGCATTTTGTTGAGCAGGAGTCATCGCACCCATTCAATAGTTATAACAAATTTTTATATGAATTTTATACAAATGCCTTAAGATCCCAAAACGACTAATTTGGACATAAACGATTATCAGAGAATGACTCGGATATTATTATTAATAAAATACGTACTAAAAATTAATTTGTTATTTTATTTAAAAAAATTTTTGGGTGGTGCTTAAAGTTAGCACACCTGTTGTAAATGTACGCATTATATTTTATTTTTACGCACTTTCTTTGGATTTTTGCGCATTTTTTGTGGATTTTTACGCATTTTATGCGTACATTTACACGGGAAAAGTGCTTTTTTACACACAAATGTAGTAAATTAACACACTAATTTCAAAATTCCATTTAATTTTTACGCACTTTAAATGTAAAATTACAAATTATTTGTGCACCATCTTAAACACAATGTGCGTATTTTTTTTCAATTACGCGCATAGAGTAAATTTACCCAATTTATAGTAGGAGTTCTGTTTCCTACTATAAGTTTGGTAAATTTCAACAGAATTTAATTAGAGTGTACTTGATAATTATTCTCTCCCATATATATCAAATTTTAACAAAAAGCTAGAGTAGATTGTCCAAGGCGTTCCTAATGTGATGACATAAGTCTTGTTCAATCCTAGCTTTAAATGTCGGAAAGACAGCAAAAATTGAAAAAATTCCATATTTGTAAAATTTTGGTTGTTTTCTTTAATTTTTAAATTACTGATAGCAAGGCATGATATTTCTTTGCAGTATGTACATCAACAAATATTCTTTTGGAAAACAAAAATATAAAATTTTCACAAAAAATTCTCGATATTTTTTTTCAATTTCATACTATTCTGTTGAAATCTGGAACATGTTGGACTTACGGAATTCTAAAATATTTTGATTCTGCTCCAACTTGCTGCGTTAGTAAAATTTTTGTCTGGTCAAAGCCCAGTATCATGTTAACTACAGCAAAAAAAATATCAGAGATCAGAAAGTAACAATCATAACAAACTCAAATTTTCCCACACTTTCGCTGCATTTTTAAATGGTCTTGCAAACCAAGAGAATTTTTAAACGAAGCTTGACAATTATTTTTGCAAAAATAAACAAAAGACGGTGTTTTAAACAAAACAAAAAAAGAATAAATATCATAATTTTTTATTTCTTTTAAATTGGGTTTAGTGTTGAAAAAATTTACAAAAGTAATTCACCAAAAATTGGAGATTTGTGGTAAATGTTTCAAGGAGAAACTCGTTTCGTCAACTATCGCTTAATTTTTATTAACTTTCATTATTCAAAAATTATCCAACGAATGTGTAAACAGTCCCGTTTTTGAATAATTATTCAAAAAGTGGCAACACTGATGAAAAAGAAAAAATGGGAGAATAACAAAAACCGCCATTAAAATAAGTGTAGGCCAGAGAACGGTTTGAGTACATTCGTTTTTATTGTGCAGTCACACCATTCATTGCTTTTGCCACAGGGATGATAAATGAGATTTTCAAAATGTACCAACCTGCTTAAAAAATAGTACTTTTTCGACATCGATAGTACCAAAAAATATTTTTTGTATTCTACACCACTCTATGGGTGTATTGATCTGGTTCTTATGATGTCGGCTCTTCTGTTCATATAAAATGAACTATCTTTATAATCAAACTATAGGTCGCATTTTAAAAGATAATTTGATGAAATTTCGTTAAATAAGTTTATACTGCATCGATTACTAATGCTATTGAAAATTGTTAAAATCTGTCCATGTTTTGACCTAGTAGTTTTGCGTACTCGGAAAAGTTTGAAATATTACAAATATTTTATCTTTTTCCCGTGTTTTTTATTCTTTGCTATTTATTCGCTATCTAGACTTAACTGTTAGACTAGTACCCGGCTAGAAAACCAGCGTGTAAAGTTAAACCCGCCCCCCAAAAAAAAATCAAGATCATCATTTTGGCTTTATCTTGCACACTGTCGAGCCGATATTTACAATTAGGAAACTAGAATATCAGACTTAGTAGATAGCATAAGACCGGAATTACGATCCCTTCCACTATCGGAGAAATCGATGTTTGAACTTGTTGCTATAGAATTATACCATGAATTATGTGGTATGAAATATAATAACTTTGTGCAGACGTTTGATTCAGATTTTTATTTGAATCAAATTGAAAGTCGTATTTAATTTCGTTTGAAAGCGAGAATTATTTTATAGGGATTTAAGCAATTTAGCTCATTTGATTTATTCAACTATTAAATTAAGTACCCCCTCAATTAACATATCCCTAGATGAGCGCAACTTCTTGGTTATGACAACAATTTAAAATTACGATTATTAAGGATTTGTTAAATAAAAAATACGAAATTTACAAAAATTTATATTCACCTTATTTTTAGTATTTTGGTGTAGGTACATATTTTAATAATTTGCTTCACAGAATTACGTGTCCATCAATTTTTAAATCTTTTACTTGGGGTTTTCAACACTTTTTTATTTTAAACTCCGATAGTTAATTTCTTCATTTTAAACACAATATTTGGTAGGAAAATTAAAAAAAAAACACAAAATACGAAAATATGTAAATAGTACTAAATGAGTCATAGGAGTACCATAGTACTTTTGAGGTTTTAATAGTACCATAAAAAGTAATATAGTACTAACTTTATCATCCCTGTTTTGCCATGTATTCATGCAACAACAATAACTAATGCTATTGCTATTATATACATCCATTGTTTTTGATGAGTGGTTTTTACGCATTATTTTTATAATGCCACTACATGTCAAGCAACGAAATGAAGAGATGACGCATTAAAAAAATGAAATCAATCACAACACTCATTTAGTATTCGTTGACCTGTTGCAGTATTTTGAAAAATGCAGTGTGAAGAAATTTCCATTTTTTTTTATTTAAATATGAAATATGTATATTAGAGTTCGTCACAAAAATTTTATTTTCGGATATCATCACTTTTTTAAAGTTTTCGCATAGAAAAAAAGAATGGCGTTTTTTTCTTTTTTATTTCAACTCCTTCCACTGGCGCAAGTCGGCCAAAAACGCTAATTTTAAGACCCTTTTCCTCCAGAGCAAAAACAGCTGCATTTATAGGAAATCTGATTTTACCATTCGATTCTACAACAAAATTTAATACACAAAACTTTTTTTTTGCATTTTCAAAATACACCAGAGAGCATTATACTGGTTCGAAAATCCGTTTTTTTCAAAAATTTCTAAAAAGTAATTTTTTTATTACACACAATGAATATGTATTTCCGGCAGAGTACATGGTTACAAAAACTTGGGATATATCGCGAACCGTTAAAAAGTTATTAGCTAATCAAATTTGGATTTTTTTTTAATTCAATGAAAAAGTATTTGAGCTAACTAAAATGCAGCTTTCAAAACTCAGTGCCGCATTATAAATTTATTTTTAAGAAAAGAATAATAATTTCTAATTTTTGTAATGTTTATTACAAAGATTTTTTTTTATTAAACATATTTGATTACTAAAAAAACTTTTCAACGGGTCGCGGTATATCAACAATTTTTGTACCAATGTTCTCAGCAAGAAATACATTTTCATTGTGCGTAATAAAAAAGTAACTTTTTTGAAATTTTTGAAAAAAGTGGAGTTTTGGACGACACTAATGACTATCTGCTGTATTCAGAAAACGAAAAAAATGTTTTTATACCCTACACCACTATGCAGGGTATTATAAGTTTGTGCTGATGTTTGTAACACCAAAAAAGATTGGTCCCAGACCCACCTTATAGTATACCGATCCACTCAGTTTTTTTTTATTTCGATTTAACGATGTCCGTCTGTCCGTCCGTCTGTCTGTCTGTCCATGCAATCTTGTGCGCACTCTACAGGTCGCAAATATTAAGATATTTTGATGAAATTTGATACGCAGACCTATGTTGGCCCAAGGACGAACAAGTTTGATTTTGGTGAACATCGGTCCATGTTTAGACCTAGTGCCCATATAAGGGTCCTCCCAAAATTATATTGTTTATACGCTGCAGGTCACAAATATTAAGATATTTTGATGAAATTTGGTACACAGACCTATGTTGGCTCAAGAACGAAGCCTATTAATTTTGGTTAACACCGGTCCATGCTTAGACCTAGTGCCCATATAAGGGTCCTACCAAAATTATACTGTTTATACGCTGCAGGTCGTCAATAACGCAGCCTATTGATTTTGGTGAACATCGGTCCATGTTTAGACCTAGTGTCCATATAAGGGTCCTACCAAAATTATACTTTTTATACGCTGCAGGTCGCAAATATTTAGAAATTTTGATGAAATTTGGTACACAGATCTATATTCGCCCAATAACGCAGCCTATTGATTTTGGTGAACATCGGTCCATGTTTAGACCTAGTGCCCATATAAGGGTCCTACCAAAATTATACTGTTTATACGCTGCAGGTCGCAAATATTAAGATATTTTGATGAAATTTGGTACACCGACCTATGTCAGCCCAAGGATGAAGCCTATTGATTTTGCTTAACACCGGTCCATGTTTAGACCTAGTGCCCATATAAGGGTCCCCCCAAAATTATATTGTTTATACGCTGCAGGTCGCAAATATTAAGATATTTTGATGAAATTTGGTACACAGACCTATGTTGGCCCAAGGACGAAGCCTATTGATTTTGGTGAACATCGGTCCATGTTTAGACCTAGTGGCCATATAAGGGTCCCCCAAAATTGGCTTGGTTACAAACTGCAGGTCGCAAATATTAAGATAATTTAATGAAATTTGGTGCGCTGCCTCACATTATAGAAAATTTTGACACAAGCCCCATTTTAACCCATTCGAATTTCGGATCCAAACTTTGGCTTTTAACCAGACTGGTGTAGGGTATTGTATAGTCGGCATGCCCGACTTTAACCTTTTTACTCGTTTATATTAATTTTTGCTGTCGAATCTAATGGTAAAAAGTCAGATTTCCTAGAAATGCAGCCATTTAGAAATTTAGATCAAAATGGAATCGATTTGTAGTTGCATATTTTTTGGCATATTTGGTCATAAATGCATGTTTTTGCATATTTTGACTTTAAATGCATATTTGGTGCCTTTTTAATGCATATTTTGTGCTTTTTAATGCAATTTGTGGATATTTTTAATTTTTAGGAGCATTTTTTATTTTGTAAAAAAATATAAAAAATTCAAATTTTTATATTTTGATACAATCAAAATGAATATTCTTAAAAACCTTATTGACCTATGGAAAATCTTCGAGTTCTGTATCTGTTTGCAAAATAACTAACTTAATTTTATTTTTAAGTTTTAAATTACATTATTTTTGCAAAAATAGTAGTTTTTAGTGCATATTTCTTATATTTTTAATGCATATTTTTGTTTTTTAGCCGCATATTTTAGGAGCATATTTTCCATTTTTAAGTGCATGAAATTGCTTGCCCTAGTGATCACTAACCGTTATCAGTTAAAGGTTTCTCTGCCGAATGCTACCATTTTCGTTTATACATACATATATGTATATTTATATTATAAAATTATAAAGGCATTAACAATGATTTTAAAAATCAATCTTGTATTTTTTAAAGCACTTTAAAAGAAAATAATTAATAGCATAAAGACCGCCCTTATACACTGAAAGAATTATTCTTCATGATATTAATTATGTAATTTCATAGAATTTTTTTCGTAGAATCAATGAAGAATTTTATTATGTATATGATATTTAATTAATATTATGAAATTTATCATAACATTTCTTTCATAAAATTTCATAACTTCAAGAAAAAAATTCATTGAATTTCATAAATTAGATCTCCATAAATTTAATGAAAATGTTCTTTATATATATGAAATTGTTCAATAGTATTTACTTTTTTTAATTTTTTATAAAATATCGTCATTTCCTGAGAGAATAATTTTCTATAATTTATATTTTTTTTAAATTAATTTTTTATTAATAATTTTGGACTATGAAAATTTTTTATTAATCATATTAATTATTTCGAAACTCTTCCCAGCAAAAATATGTGTAAGTCATTCAAAACAAACAACTTTTAAATTGGTTACAATGGAGCGATAAGTGCTCTTTTTCTGCTTCGAATGTATGAGCTTTAAAACAACTTTCAAAAATGTATATATAATGTTGTTTTTTTTTTTGTAAATGAATTTGTTAGTAGAGATTCCATTTTTTATCTCTAAAAAAAACAAAATAGTTAATTTTATTCACATACTTTATTAATTTACGATTATTTACATATTTTTTAATTATTCGTACATATTTTAAAAAATACTTCAATTACAATTCCCATTGAAAAAGGGAAGGAAATAAAGAATTGGACCCCATTGAATCTCCTGGACTACGACCCAAATATGAATTCTTCTTTTCACTAAATGCAAATATATAAAACTTAACAATTTAAATATATTGTTAAGGCTTTATATAAATTTGTTTCATTGTTAACACATGTTATTGTTTAAAACAGGTTGTTTAACAGAGGTTGAGTATCCTACAATCCCTTACTCGTTGCTTATACACAAAAAGATTTATAAATGTCACCTGCTTTAAATGTCGAAATGCTTTCATTGACACTACCAGAGACAATTAATTATAGAGATAGGAAATCAAAACTTACACTACTCACCGATAGAGGGCGCTGTAATTTAATATTACCTGAGCAGCTATTTAATATCAGCTTAATATCAGTTGAGCCTATATTTAAAAACTGAAAAACTGCTGAAAACTGCTCAAAATAAAGAAAAAACAAGCCCGGAATATATCCAAATAATAAAATTTGAGATATCCGTTTGTTTTTTTGTTTTATTGTTTGTTATTATTTAAATTTAAATAAAAAAAGAAAATTGTCAGTTTTTTGAACAAAGTGCCATCTAGTGATAACGATTTTTTTATAACTTATTTTTTTGGTGATGCCATACCCCTGGACACTACGCCTTAAAAGTCGTAAAATCAAACTAAATAAATAATTCTATAGTGACAAAAAATATGTTAGGGGTTTTCATATAAACGTTGCCTTGTAAACCTTGTATAAATACAAACCATATTTTTTATGTATGGAGTTTGACATTAAACTCATAAACATATCAGGTTTACAACGTTTAAGAGTAGAATACGAGTTTATATGAAAACCCCTATTATTTCTTCAACTCAAAAATAGATCTTAAAAAAATCACTGCCGTCAACTTTAAAATGTCAAGAGGATTTTTCCAATTAAAGATCCAAATTTTAATTAAAGTTAAAATTTGGTAAATGATCTTCTTCAACATAAGAAATTAACTAACGACGTATTGCAAGTTATAGCATTGGAACTTAATGCATCGTTTAATAAAAATGAAGATTTTCAGCTAACGATGGTTGCCTTGCAAAATTTAAATGACGACATGGTATTCCCCTTCGAAATATGTCTGGGGAAAAACTGTCCTCCAACTGTTCTCGGATTCTTTAATGGATTTAAATCTAAAATTTCAATCATAGATCTGCGGCTTGAGCAAATTTATAATCATGGCCTCATTATTGTAGAGTTGTAAAATGTAGATGTTTTTCTTTTATTTATTTGTTAAAATGAAAAAAAAATATGAAAAAAATAGTTTCCTAGTACGCTTTAATATACTGAAAATTCCTTGAGTAATGTTTTTAAAGAAATTAATCAGAGGGTTACAAATAACTTTTAGGCCCAGCTTTTAGGATGTGGATTATCTTCCAACTTAGTTTAACGCAGTTTATAACTGGAATACTGCTTCTAAAATGTGAACTATTTTATTTTCTTTCAATGAAGACCGAAATTCTAAACGAGAAAACGTTGGTCAGGCAAATTTTTGTTAATAAAATTGAAATGTTTTAATTCGTTTTCGGTTCAACTATACCAAGTTTAACTGACATTCCAAAAACTCGGCCTTAGTGTATTAATCTTATTTAATTCAATATCGTATCTGTTTTGAATTTAAAAACTGAAGTAAACATGTTACAAACTTATTTAAAAAAAAACTGTTGAACAATTAATTAAGTTTAAAAAAAATGTTTGGTTTTGTCTGATTTTGACTTATTCGAATTGATTCAGATGCAAAATAAGTGTTTCCTTAATATTGTCCTACAAATAATAATAAATCGAAGCTTTGGTTACACAATAGGTTCAGAAATGGGTTCTGTAAAGGCTAAACATTAAAATTGCATCTAAAATATGCTATTTCATACATTAAAAAAAACACATTTAAATCACTTTTAAAAATGTATTGTATTATATATTATAAAGAGTACTTCTAAATCACTCTAAAAATGCAAACAAAATGTACTACCTAAAAACCATACTTTATTAACATTATGTATGTACTTTTAAATTACTAACAAAATGCTCAAGTTAAACTACTGACAACATGGGACACCACGTGTAAAATAAATCAGTGTTAGAGCTGAATTGTAACTACTTCACAATCAGTTGATGCTATTCGGAGTGCTATTAAAATAACTTTTTTGTAATGACTTTTTTTGCTGGGTTTTTTTATAAAACTTTTTAATTTAATGAATTCTTTCTTTAGATATATTTTGTACATCTGTAAAATATGCAATGATTTTATTACACCTTTTGCATTTGCTTAATACTTTTTATTTATCCACTCCAGCTTAGCAACGACAACAACCAACTATAATAAATAATAGTAAATGAAATTGCTTCATAGATTTTATGACGCTCTTCATTGGCTGAATGATTTATTCATTGGGCGAGTGGCCTATTAATTTTTTGAAGGGTTTCATTAATTTTATGAACTTTTCATAAACATTGATTTTGATGAAACTTGTTTCATAGATTCTATGAAAAGTTTCAATGGACGAGTTCCAGTGACAATTTTCATTGAAACTATGAAGAAATTCATTCTGAAGTGATGATAATTCTCTCAGTGTACAAAATATCTATATTTGTTTGGATTAGGGTTGCCAGATTGGCTTGATTGTTAAGCTTTTTGAATGCGTGTCAAGAATAAAGAAAAATGTCATTTGTCAAGCTAAAACGGAATTTTATAAGTTTTTCCATCAAATTGACAAGAAAAATTAACTATTAGTAAAAAAAAAACTAATTGTTTTTAAATGTACCATGACTAATTTTTATGGATAAATGATTGTTTTTATGGTAGTAAAGCTAATGCTATCATAAAAAGTCTTTCTTTGAATGAAAAGGAAACGTTTGAGTTAGAACTAACCAATTTTTCAAAATGCTGTAAAAATACTTAGAAAAAAGATATGATTTTGGAGAAAAATCAGTTATTTTTTTAGCGAATTGCTGTTTAAAATATAAAAAACTTCTTTTTGGCAAGAAATAATTAAGCAGAGCTGCCTGTTATTTTAAAAATATCAAATTCAATTGTTTGATATGTGTATGCAGATTACTTATTGCTGCTTCCGGGAAGTTTTAGAAGAATTCCCAAACGACATATCCATTGACAACATTTGGGCCCATTTCTTTAAAAAATGTGGTAGAAATGTAGAAAATCTGTATAAATTAATATCATTTATATTTTCAATTCAATTTTGCAATTTTTTTTTGCTAGTTTAACTGAATTTTAAATTGTCAAGAAAAATCAAGCCTTTTTTTTGAATGTCAAGAAAAATCAAGCTTTTTTTTCTGAATGTCAAGCTTTTTGCCGATTTCGATCTGGCAAGCCTACCCAGCAAAACCTTTCATTACCATGTAATGAGTTTTAGGTATTGAAATCTTAAGTGTTCACTAGTTACCTTTTAATTACTAAACTACTTATTTTAACATGGTGATGTCATTGGAGGAAAGTCATTACACTGATGTTACATGTAAGTAGTTTATCAGCTGTTCTATAAATAGATGTTGAATATAGATTTAAAAAAGTATAAAAATTTAAAAACCAATAGGAGCTGACACGTATTGATCAGCGTACCCCTCGATTGTCAGGCAAACACTCTAACCATTAGACCACGACATCACTATGATTTTTATTGCTTTAACTTATGTACACATTTATTGTGGCAACTGTTATACATGTCTATTTTTCACAAAACTTGTTGTTATTAAATACTGCTTAATGAACATCAACATTTCTATAAATAGATGTTTAATATAAATTACAAAAAAAAAAAAAACAACAATGGAAGCTAACACGAGTTGAGCAGCGATCCTCATGTCTGTCAGGCAAAAACGATAGCCACTAGGCTACGCCATAGTTATGGTTTTTAATGATTTAGAACATATATTATTGGTTTCAGCTATTGTGAAATAGTAATGTGTGGGGTATAATTATCGGTAACTCATTACATTCAGTTTAAAAGTAATTCAACGGGTAATGAGATATGAGATCTAAGTAATGCATGTAGTAATGACCAGTCATTACCAAGGTTTTGCTGGGTTAATGAACATCAAAATTTCTATAAATAGATGTTTAATATAAATTACAAAAAAAAAAATAACAATGGAAGCTAACACGAGTTGAGCAGCGATCCTCATGTCTGTCAGGCAAAAACGATAACGATAACCACTGGGCTACGCCATAGTTATGGTTTTTAATGATTTAGAACATATATTATTGGTTTCAGCTATTGTGAAATAGTAATGTGTGGGGTATAATTATCGGTAACTCATTACATTTAGTTTAAAAGTAGTTCAACGGGTAATGAGATATGAGATCTAAGTAATGCATGTAGTAATGACCAGTCATTACCAAGGTTTTGCTGGGTAGTTTGGATAATGGCATATGAGAAAATTAGTTAGCTAAAAAAATATTCTACAATATGCCCTTCTTACCAAAGTTGATGAATCAGATCAAGGAATTTCAGAACTTGCGAAAACTGTAGTGTGGAGAAAATTTATTCAATTATTGCGCTTATTAAACCTTAAAGGCATGGTGTAGACATTTGGCAACATACCGGTTGTTTAATAAAAAAAACCCACTTGATGCACAAAACTGCATTTTTGGGCATTAGGGGCCCCTTCTGTACATAGTGTTCCTATAGTTTAGCGCAGAATTTTTAAAGAGTTAAGCCACATTCACAATGATGGAGTACTCTACTCTGCAGAGTGGAGTGTACTAAAGTAGAGACGGCATGATACAAAAAATATGTAAGTGCGAAAAAGAAAGGAATAAAATCTACTCTGCATAATGGAGTACTCTATCATTGTGAACGTGGCTTTAGAGCAGTGGTGCGCTTTTCATACACAATTGTGAATTTACTTATTCAGACATATTCTTATGCTCTTTAATTTAGTCGTCGATGAGACAGCGACGAGTGCACATGCTTAGCGGGTGTTTTGATGTTTTTTTTCAAGTGCACTGAAAACAAATATTTTTGACATTCAGAAACTTCCCGGAAGCAGCAGTAATCTGCATAAACATATCAATCAATTGAATTTGATATTTTTAAAATAACAAAATGCCAACAAAATGTTTTTTATATTTTAAACAGCAATTCGCTAAAAAATAACTGAGTTTTCTCCAAAATCATATCTTTTTTCTAAGTATTTTTACAGCATTACATTTTACCATAAAAACAATCATTTATCCGTAAAAATTAGTCATGGTACATTTAAAAACAATTAGTTTTTTTTTTACTAATAGTTAATTTTTCTTGTCAAGTTGATGGAAAAACTTATAAAATTCCGTTTTAGCTTGACAAATGACATTTTGTCTTTATTCTTGACAAGCATTCAAAAAGCTTGAAAATCAAGCCAATATGGCAACCTTAATCCAAACATATATAGATATTTTGTACCCTGAGAGAATTTTCATCACTTCAGAATGAATTTCTTCATAGTTTCAATGAAAATTGTCACTGGAACTCGTCCATTGAATTATTTATTTGTGGTGGCTGGGTGAAGGCTTTTATTATAAAAACTGTACTTTAAATAAAAAAGCGAATTTAAAAAAATTGTGGGTGTATACGAACTGTCTACGCCGATGGTTGAACAACAGACAATTAGTTGTTACATGCTCACGTGTTGGTATACTAAATGATTTATTTATAAAAAATTAAGAGGCAAAAATAGTGTTTGTACTTAAACATTACAATAAATTTACCTTAACAATTATTTTACCTTAACAACAAATATTATTTTTTATTTTATCTAAAAGAAATTTAATTCTAAACTTTAAGGCACGCTAACAACGTAGCGGGCTGCGCCCGCTAGTATCTATATATAAAAGAATAACGTTACTGGCTGACTGACTGACTCAACATCGCCCAGCCCAAACAGCTGAAGCTAGGAAGTTGAAATGGGGTATTTAGACGTCCGCTAAGACGGGATTTTTGGAAATTCCTACCGGAACGGGCAAAAAGGGAAAGTCTCCCTCTTGGCGGCCTGCCAAAACCCCTTTGCCTAGAAAGCTGAAATTTAAGATATGTGTTCCTTGGAGTATGGGCTAACTTTTCTGGAAAGTACTTTCTGGAATTTTGGATAGGGACGTTGTAAAACTGGGGGCTCAAAAGGGGAAAAGTGCCCCTTTTAACAGGCTTCCCAAACCGCTGAATGTAGGAAGTTGAAATTAGGTATGATGGTTCCTCCTCTGAAGTAGACATCCACTAAGACGGGATTTTTGAAAATGTCTACACGGAGTGGCAAAAAGGGGAGAAGTCTCCCCCTTGGCGGCCTGCCCAAACTACTGGAACTAGGAAGTTAAAATTCGGTAATTCCTCCTCCAGCGTAGAACCGCTAAGAAGTTATTTTTGGAAATTCCAACCGGGAGTGGCAAAAAGGGGACAAAAAAAGTACCTTTTTCCAACAAACGTACCTTTTGCCAAAAAAATTTCCCTTTTCCAGAAAAAGTACCTTTTTCCAAAAAAGTACCTTTTTCCAAAAAAATACCCTTTTCCAAAAAAAAGTACTTTTTACAAAAAAAGTACCGTTTTGCAAAAAACGTAGTTAATCCAAAAAAATATCTCGTCAATAAACCTCTTCCTTTAATTAATCGCCAGTTTGGGTGTCATCCAACCCACTGTGCGACGAATTGTTGGAATTGAAATTAAGAGCTTTACTAATTAAACAATACTACTTAATTTGTTTACCCGCATAACGTTTTTACAAAGAATGATTTATAAGGCTTTATCTCTTCTGATAAAGGATTATATAGAAATTAATTTAAAAAACTCCTTATCTCCAAAAAGGTATAGTTCATTGGGTTGAATTTCATTAAACAAAATTCTCTTAATAAACAAACAAAAAAGATGTTCTTAATTCAAAATTTTTTTTAAACAAATTTCAATTTGGCGATCATAATTTATTTATTGCAAAGACGTAAAGTCCAATCATTCAAGAATCTATGTAAATATCGCTCAGTAGACCTTATGAAAAAACATAATGCGGTTAAATCCAATTTCTTAAAATAATTTTGCCTTTTTAGTATATACTTTCATTTATATATTCATACCAATTTCCGTTTAAAAATTCATACGGATCTTACTTCAGTATGGATAAAAAAAAATAAAAATATCTATATGACTCCGTATATGGACGTACATGACATATTATCATATATGGAACAATACATCAATTCATGTATGAAGATGTATGGCATACATATATGTAACAATATATTCAACATATTATCATATATGGTGTCATACATTTCCATATATGAACTTTTATTTTGGATGCATTTACCCATATACGCTCCCATATATGTAAGATATGTTCATATATCATTCATATATGATCATACATGCAACCGTATATGCTAACATATGAGCATATATGATCATTTTAACCCCGGAAATCAAATCATTATTATTTGAAAGCTTAGGATCATAGGTCTAACATAATGAAAAATTATTTTTTATCACACGATTTGAGGAAGTTATTGCAAAATGTAGTTGGTTTCAATTATCTTTTCGGTACCCCAAAAAACACAAAAACGAGTCTGTATGCGACCAAATGTGATGTACATTCGTCAAAGTGGATGTCAAGGAAAGGTAATTCAAAAATGCACAAAATATATTTTTTCCAACTTTTTATTTCACTTAACATCGGAGAAAAATGGGATTAGTGTATGTGCCCCATTGGCGAAGGATTCCCCTCTACCCTATTATTCATGGAAATCAGGGTAATGGTTATGAAGTAGCGAGAGGGTCCATTTTTATTTTATAAAGACAGATAAAACAAAAATGTGGGTGTTTTATTAAAAAAATTTGAAGAATCATCTGTGGTTGCTAACGGACCTTGAAAATTGGACATTCCCATAAAATGTACGTAATTTCAATAAATAATAAAATTTAAAATCTGATGGGATTGATTAAATTACAAGAGTTGGGTCCCGACGCGGACCTACAGATAGATCTTAATGAGCTTCGAATATGTTATCAAAATTCCAGAATTTAAAATTTTAAACCAAATTTTTTAACAACTAAAATACCTTTGTACAAAAATAGCAAATGACTAGATGAAAATTATTATTCGTTATAGATAATCCAAATTTATTACGTGATCATTCGTTTTCATTTAGTTATCAGAATTTTTGTTGCTTTTAGACAAGTTTTTTAATCAATTTAAAATAAAAGAACAATCGTTTTTTTGAATGTTGTTTTTATATGTCATTTTCAAGCAAATTGAATTAATGGTATTGTTTTATACTATCCATTAGATTCTATGCACTGCACAATTTTTTTTTTTTTTTCAAAACTTGTGAAAGCTCTGAAATTCTTGGCTTTACTATAATGCCGCCAAATCTGCTCTTTGAATTTTTGCAAATTTTCAATTTCATCGGTTTTTTCAAAACGCATTTTAAATATTCACAAATTGTATGCTATGAATATTAACTAATCATGTACAAAAACCCGTTAATTTTTCAATTTGTTTGAAAATGTTCGTATAAAACTATCCAGTTAAAAATTTCGTAATGATGTGTACATGACGGCTCAGCGACATGTCGTTGTCACTGCTGACTTGCTGTTCCGCTCCCATACTAAGAACTTAAAGACCCCACTGACATTTCCATATCAATGTAAAAATGTCATCAGGGCAAGTCAGTATTAGGTAACTGCGATGAATAAAAGATGACATGTCTTTAGAATTTTACAGCATGGGTCAGTAAATTGCCATCAACACCTCAACTTGTAAAAACCTTTTTTTTTGTTTCCTCATCCTTCCTATTTCTTGTGATGGTGACAAATAGGTAGTTTGTTAGCGTAATTTTAGAAAAAGGATAAAAGTCCAGACATTTTCTTAATATAAGTCGGCATCTGCTGACATATATGGGCACTGCTGACATTGTCTTCAAGACAATTTTAACAGTTTTTGAAATGTTTATATTATGAAAGTTGTATGATTCCTTTTAAATCCAAAAAAACAGTGATTCCAAATAAATGTGTAAGTATATTTTAGTAAAAATAAACTCTGATGTGTAAAAAACATTTCACAAAAGTTGCCATTTACGAGGGTAACTTCTTATATTGTGAGCCTTGGCCACTTTAACACTTGTTAAGCGCCAGCTGATATCTCGATTAGAGAGTTAACATTTTTGACCATAACTTTGCTTAGAACTTTTTAGCATTTGAGCATTATTTGTGTTGTTTAAAAAAAGCGATATTAGTGTGTCAGCACAAAAATGGAATTAACAAGTGAAATTTTTCGGGCAATCACTTATTACGATTTTCGATGTGGATTATCTAGACAAGAATTAAATTCAACTTTTGGCGATAAAGTTCCATCCTTTGCAACTGTGAAACTTTGGCATAAGAAATTTAATCCCGGAGGTCCTTCGCTCCAGGATGCATTTAGAGAAGGTCCTCCCAAATCTAATGTTGTGCCAGACAACACTGACGTTGTGCAAAAACTGGTAAAGCAAGATGGTCACTTGATACACACTGAGATAGAGGCTTCATTAGGCATAAGTTCCACCAGCATAAATAAAATATTGCATAAAAATTTAGCCTTAAAAAATCTTTGTTCTCGTTGGATTTTTCATAATTTAACAACAACTCACAAAGATGCTTGGGATGATTGGTGCAAACAAATGATCAAGAAATAAAATTGCGGTGCTTCAAAGGACGTGTAAGTAAGATCGTTACCATCAAAACCGACAATGCAAGCTCCCACACCTATACTCAAACAATTGGCTTTTTTACCACTCAAAAGATAGAATTAATTGGTCATCCACCGTGCAGCCCTTACTTGGCACACAATGTCTTTTTCTTGTCAGCAGAAGAAGCCGTAGATGTATTCAAAAACCATGTTTTGTAGGTGTCTCACCCGGAATGGAAAAAAATTTCTCAAGTGGTTCGAACGCATGCAAACCATAGAACAGAATATTTTGAAAACCAATAAAGACATTTTTAAGAACAAATTTCTATTTTTTCATTATTAAGCACCGTAAGTTGTTTGAGTTTCACGTGAAAAAACTATTATACTCCATATAAAAAAATAATGTTTCACGACAATGAGTTTCCCGTGAAAAACTGCAGACTTTGTTTTCATGCAAACTTAATGTACAACCATTTTTATTGTTAAGCACCGTAAGTTGTTTGAGTTTCACGCATAGGCGTACCTAGACCATTTTTCTGGGGTGGGCAACGGACCCATTAATGTTCGGGCTGTTTCAAACTCTTAACATTGAAAAACACTTTCGGCATTATGCTTACAATTTTTTCATACAAAAAAACTTTTAAAAATGGCTCCCTTCTCAAAAAAATTCCTTAGCAAAATCGCCATGTTTTTATAGAAAACTCTAAAAAGTTCATCTATTTTTCTGACGTAAACCTCGTACAAGGAATGTATTGCAAGCTCTCAGATTAGTATGAAATTTAGATATTTGATAGAGAAAAGAAATCTAAAATTAATCTGTCTGTTTATAATAATAATTATAGGTAGATTTCTGTGCAAAGCCCACCCCAGACCGGCCTAAGTCCGCCAATGGTTTCACGTGAAGTAACTGTTATATTCCATATAAAAAAAATAATATTTCACGACAATGAGTTTCCCGTAAAATAGTTTAGACTTTGTTTTCATGCAAATTTAATGTACAAGACTATCATTTTTCTGGTGAAAAAGTGATTAGGTTAAAAAATTGTTAATTTTTATAACCTAAATTGCAGTTTAAAGCATTTAAAGCTCGAGTAAAATTTTTTCACGTGAAAAACAACTTACGGTGCTTTAATCCCGGTATTTTGTTCGTACTTTTGCGAAAAAAGCTGTCAAACTCCATATAGAAAAAATGATTTTTCCCTTGCGTGGAATTGTTGCGAAATTGCGGTGAAATTTTTTTCGTATCAATTTAATAGACACGACCATTTGAAAATGTAGCGAAAAAGTGACATTCTGGTTAATTATGATTGTAACTTTTTATACACTATAAAAAATTTGTGCATTTTAATGTTCTTATTATAGTTTTTGAGCTCCAAACATAGAGCGAAATTTTTTCGCTCTTTTGAACAAAATACTGGGCTTTAGGCTAAAAATATATTTATTTACTCTCGTACAGCTTCAAAAACATAAAAATTTAAAGCTTTTTATATCCCATTTTAAAAACAAAGGAAATCATGCCACTTTCATAACACTATGGAACATTTTTGGGATTATTGTCTGGGGGGTGAGAAATTCCAAGTCAGGGTGATGGTACTAGGTCAGTATAGTAAAACCCTCAAAGGGTTTGGCGTTCGTATGTGTCATTTTTTATGACCTTTTAAATTTTTTCCTTATCTTGATGTTTTTTCGCTTAGTTGTAACATTTTGGCAAAAACGTAGTTTAACATAACTCGAGAACCACTTGTCCGATTTTGATGAAACAAATTTAGAAAAATTTAGAATTACAATTTCTCTAATCTGTTTCTATACCGTTTTCCTATATGTGCAACACTTTCGAAGTTAAAAATGAATGTATGAAGGGAAAAAAGGATTTTTTGCCTAAAAATTTAAATATTTTTTTTAAAAATTCATAAAAAATCCAAAATGGAAAAAAGTGCCAAAACTAATTACTTTCGCGTAAAGTCACATAACTCATGAGCAAAAAAAGGCATAGATCATGAAAATCGATGCACGCGTTTCTCATTTATTCACAATTAGGTAAATGTATGAATTTCAAAAATTTGCTCCAGATATGCACAACATTATTTGGAGAAAACATTGACACTCACAAGCCGAACTCTCTCATATTTTTCTACTGTACTAAAAGAGAAATATTGATGTGGCAACACTGGTTCTGTAATGTTCACATAAAACATGTATTGTCATTATACTTCTTCTCTTTCTCACACTGGTTCTGTGATTTTTGTCATTCAACAAGTGCCGACGAACGCGAACAGTAAAAGTGATTTTTCTCCAGTTTTTTAAAAGTGAACAAAAGAGAACAGAATATGGAACTGTGCAAGCCAGATATAAATAGCTTTTGCTACTGCTGTGGTCAATATGTCTCAACACATAAAAAAAGGGGAAATTTCAGTACTGATTTTGTTCAAACATACGAGATGTACTTCAACCAAAATGTTATAGTGAACGAAAATTGGGTACCAAATATAGTGTGTAAAAGCTGCTACAACCGTCTAATGGATTGGAAAAATAGAAGACGTGAAAGTATGCCGTTCGGTATCCCAATGACTTGGACTAATCCTGGCGAAGATCACAATCCATTGAATTGCTATGCATGTGCGAATAAAGGAGCCGCAAAAAGGATAAGAAAATCGTATAATTACATTGGTGTTGCAAGTGCCGCAACACCATTGCCTCATTCGGACCACATTCCTGTGCCAAAAGCTTCTAGCCCAGATATTTTCTCTTCTACGACTGCTCCGACATATCATGCACGTGATGATTCCCCATATGATCCATCAGTATCCAATGAGCCAATTTTAATAAATCAAAATAAGCTTGATTCAATTGTTGCCAAGTTGGAATTAACACAGCATAAATCGGAAGAGCTGGCTTCCATTTTGAAATCAAACAATTTGTTGGCACCCGGTGTGAAAGTCACAGCTTATCGAAGTCGTCAGGCAACACTCCAAAGTTTATTCCTTGTGAATGATGAAAAAACTTCTGCATATTGCCTGGATGTAGGAAAATTGATGGACGCAATGGAAATAAAATATGAAGCAGATGACTGGAGATTATTTATTGACAGTTCAAAACTCAGCTTGAAGGCGGTTTTACTGCCAACCACCATCGAAAAAGTCTAGGCAATATTTATTAAAATAAATAAAAATAAATAAATAAAATAAAAATAAAAAATTATAAAAATGTTTACTTAATTTTTTTAGTAGTTTATGGCCAGAAGTCTGGAGTTATTGGGGAAAATTTATGAAAAAGGCGATAAATGACACTTTTTTGAATAAAAACAAATATCAATATTCTTGTCAAAATGGGATACCTTCACCTAATTGTAAATAAAAGCAGAACGCGTTAAATTTTGTTTATAGGTTATGTGACTTTACATGAAATTAATAACACTTGATCCTTTTTTCCGTTTTGGATTTTTTATGAATTTAAAAAAAAAAAATTTTAATTTTTAGGCAAAAAAATATTTTTTTTTCTCCACAAATTTATTTTTACCGGCAAAACTGTTGATGATTAAACGTTATATGAACGGATTAAAGAAATTGTAATTCTAAATTTTTCTAAATTTGTTTCATCAAAATCGGACAAGTGGTTCTCGAGTTATGTTAAACTACGTTTTTGCCAAAATGTTACAACTAAGCGAAAAAACATCAAGATAAGGAAAAAATTTAAAAGGTCATAAAAAACACATACGAACGCCAAACCCTTTGACGGTTTTACTATACTGACGTAGTACCATCACCCTGACTTGGAATTTCTCACCCCCCAGATTGGCTGTTGTATTGTGTAATAAGTGATTCCAGTATAATTTTGAAATTTCATTGGCGACCTGGAACCTCTAAATTAAATATTAGTGAAGACCATATTTGTATCAATAATTATGATTCCGGAGCTTGTGGATTTAAATTTTTTACCATTTTAATGGACACATATCTAGCAATAGCACATTGTGTAAAAGTAGTTTAATGAAGTACATTTTTTTTTATTATAATTTGCTCTTGGTTCAATTGAAAATAGTGGGTTTGGTTTCTGTTTGTTTTGTCAATATTTTTATTGTGTTTTATTATTTTGCATTTTCTGATCATTATCGTCACGATCAGCACTAATGACTAATTGAACAATTATAAAAAACACTTTTTGGTTTGTTTGGATAGCGAAAAATACTGATTACAATTATATGTAATTGTAATTGATGTTTTAATTTCAATTGGAAAAACACGAAATTATAAATGAGTTTCTTTCAATTACAGTTCCATGTAATTGTATAATTAATTATAAAATATAATGATTATCTCCAGATCTGATATTCATATACACCTACATTTGCATACTAAAATAAATATAAACTCTTTACCCACCTAGCATTTTATGAAATCATTGATCACAGTCGAGTAATTTATGACTCCTCTGGAGGACTAAAATGTTCGTAATTGAGCTCATTTTCTGATCATAAATGATTGTTTTGTCGGGAGAAAATGGTACCCTACCCGCGACTCTTCTTGATGAGTCTTTTATGACTCGCTTTTCTGATCAGTTTCGACTCATTTCTGACTCGTATTTCTAATCATTTGTAAGTCTTTTCGAGTCATTTTTTAGTCATTTTCTTATCATTTGCGAATCTTTTTCCGACTCATTTTTGGTCGTATTTGTGATCGTTTGGGAGTCTTTTTCGAGTAATTTTTCAGCCGTATTTCGAAGTGTTTAGATTAAAAAAACAAAATATTTATTTGATGTAAATTATTATTTATTTAAGTTTATTAAAATTATATACAATAATATAAACAAAATTATAATAAAATAACAAGAATGTTTGTTAGTAAAATTTTCCTGAGAACTCATTTTTTGGTTCTATTAATTTTTCGTCTTCTTTTTTTGCTTTTTAATTGTTTGGCTGACATCATCTTTTTTTATTTAAAAATCACTTTTCACTAAAATTATAATATATAAAAATTATAATAATAAATTATATTTACTTTTATAAAATTACACAGCTTTATACCATGAATCCACTGAGATAAACAAAAATTTACAATATTCAAATATTGGACGTTTGCTTCAAAGCAAGTAAATATTGTCCGGTTATAAACAAACACAACAACATAGCAAGCACTTTTTCAGCTGCGCAAAATATTATTCTAAAATAACATTCAAAACAGTCACATTTCAAACACCTGTATGATCAATTTGTGATTGCTGTAGGTTTTGTTATTTTATTTTTAATGAATCACTTTTTAAACAAAAACAACATAACAAGCACTTTTTCAGCTGCGCAAAATATTATTCTAAAATAACATTCAAAACAGTCACATTTCAAACACCTGTATGATCAATTTGTGATTGCTGTAGGTTTTGTTATTTTATTTTTAATGAACCACTTTTTAAACAAAAACAACATATTAAGCACTTTTTAGGTGCGCAAAATAATTTTCAATAAATCACTTTTTAAGCATAAGCGAGAATCATTTTCGATTCTTTTTTCCAGCGCGCAAGTGATTAATCGGTATTTGGTCATCAAAAGTTCTCGAAGAAGTCTCACTTAGGTGATTTTTGACAAAACAATCTTCCAAATGCTAGGTGGGTTATATAATGTAATTTTTGTAAATTGTTTTGATACCAGTTCTTCTATAAAATGAAGTATTGGTTCGCGTTTAAATAAAAAAAATATAAGCTATTGATATAATGGGCAAGTGTGTGTTAATGATTTTACACACAAATACTACAAAAATATTACAGTATATGAATAGCGGTCAAACAACAAACCAAAAAATTGTAATTAAGCGGTAGGTAAACACAAAATTAAATATTAATCCCCATGGTATTTTACAAGCTTAAACATAATTATAACTATGGTAAAATATGTACATATATTTAAATATTTTTTTGCATATATGTATTCACAAAAATAACATAATAATGCAATTGTAAATAAGTGTATTAATCGATTAATGCCCCTGCGATTTATAGGGATAGAAGTCTGAAACTGTTCGGCGCACAGTGGTTCATTGTCAGAGAAGGCGGTAAAAAATCCATAACTTTTGAAGGAGGTGACGTATTTCAATGCAGTTTTTTTCCTGGAAAGAGGAGACATATAGCTTTAATTGAAGATATCGATCATAAAAATCGAGTAGTAATAAACAGAATTATATATTACGGGTTAAACTATATAACACCTGTTTTTGCTAAATTTTAGTGCAATACTCAAATTTTTTAAAAACTATGGGCTGGTAATATATCTTAAAAGTAGGCAAAGCAAAACCCCAGTATGCAAAGTCGAGCTTGTATCGAAACTGAATATTTTTCTCCTAAAATTTCATCGATATCGAGTTCGATATAATACCAAGAATTAGGGTATTTTCCTATGTAGCTTGCAAGGTGATATAGATCCGAAAAATTGTTGATTTATAGATTCGATATTTCACCGAAACAGCGAATATTTTTCGAGGGAAAATTTGATTAATAAAAATAAAAGTTTTTCGTTTTTTTTACCTTTCTCTTTGTTGGTTTTTTATTTCTCTTTAATTTGATTTTCTTCAATTTCAATTTAAATTCAAAGCAATTTTGTTTTGTTCCAACACCAGCCACGATTCGAACCAACGTCCTTTGGTTTAGAAGTTCATCGCCTTACCCCTTGAGCCAAACCGTAATGATACATATCGCACTTGATCAACAAGAGGGTATTAACTCAAAATTTTTAAAATTTCACTTTTTGCAAGAAAACAACTAACAACATCAATATCTATCTACTGTAAAAATTGCAACGTATTCCGATTACTCTTTCATCTCGAAAACCACATTTGAGACCATTTTCGTGATAGTGTATTGACTACCTTTATATCACCAAAAAGTATCAGAAAAAAAAATATTTTTTGCAATAATTGCAAAAATTTAAACGAAAAACAATGTAAATATATTTTCAAATGGAATTTGCTTACTAAGATGTATTCGGATTTTCAAATTCTCTTGAAATGTAACAACAAACAGTTTTTCACCTTTACTGAAAATTTTAAAATTTTGAGTTAATACTAGGGTATTCAATTAATCGGCTTTTTATTTTAATCGACTAATCGTGCAAATAATTATTCGGGTTTTTTTTCTTAACCGGTTAATCGAACAAAATTCTAAAATTGACCGATTAATCGAAAAAAATTTCTGTAAAATAATATACATACACTTGTTGTGTTTTTAATAATTTTATTTAAAAAAAAGGAAAAAAAAATAAATTCAATAACTCTGTTGAAATTCATAAAGATAAAAAAATGTAATAATTGAGATCAGATTTTGTCAATATTTTTATTTTTTCTGTCCCCTCTTTCACATATTAAAATTTTATCCAAATCGGGGACAACCACACCCGAAAGAAGAATATAAGATCCCGTACATTAATTTGTATCTCTTTCATATGCATTAAATACATAAAAGACGTAAATGTAGAGTGGAATTCTAAAATTTTTATTTTATTTTATTAATTCAGAGTGCTCACTTAACAAGCTTTATTACATTAAACATTAATTATAATCAATAATTCTAGTAATCATTAATTACAATAATTATTAATGCTATATTTTAATATCAACGTTTAAAAAGTCGTAAAAAATAATTGAAAATTTGTTATACGTAAACAGATACCACTAATTTACTAGATAAGTCACAACAACAGGGTAGTAATTTGTAAGATGACAAAGCAAACTTGAAAACATGAAATTCTCATTTTGTTAAAGCTAGAAAATATTTCTAGGAATTCGAAAAGGTCGTCCCTTAATTATTTTCTTAGGCCAGAATGAAATCCGGATAGGTAAAAGCCTACAGCAAATTATTTATCACAATTTTTAAAAAATTCTTGAGTTTTTAGCACATTTACTTTAATAAAAAATTTATATTTTTTAAAAATTTTTGTAATTTTCTACCAATTTCGATTAATCGTATGAAATTATTCGAATTAATCGTTAATCGAAATTTTGATAAAAATTTTTCGATTAATCGAACAACGATTAATCGATTGAATACCCTAGTTAATACCCTCTTGTTGATCAAGTGCAATATAGTTTCATAAACATTTTTGTATAATTGAAATTGTTTTTATTTAATTTGAATCTACTTTTATAAACTTCATATTACCCAACAAACGTGAATGTAAAAGTTAAAAGAAATGCTCTAATATAAGTGTAAGAACGAATGTGCTGTTCTTTTCCAATTTTTTGTAAATAAATTTAATGCTTAATACAAAAAGGCCCTAACTCGACTTAATATTTCATTAGAAGAAAAGGAAATTTGAAAACTTTGATAATACTTTTTATTTAATTGTTTTTGTATTAATAAAAAAATTAATTCAGCGAAACTCTATATCGAAGGTTTTTAGATTTGTATTGCCTTCCCTTCAATAGAAATTAAGAATGAAGTTAGGGTCTTTCTTCATTAAGCCATCGATATTAAACTTTGGAGCAAAATTGCATAAAAATATGTGTATACAAAAATTAAGTAAAAGAATTTAAAACCGTTCTGTTTGAAGGTAATTATTTTAAAAGTGACAATACACTCTGAATGAAGATGAGAATAAGATTAGTTAGACAGCAGTACAAATTTTCATAAATCAAAGTACCTAGAATTTAGTGTTTCACTGCAGTTTATAAAATTCAATTTTAATTGAAAAAACTTGCATTATATTTATTTTTTGATTTTTAAAGTTAAGCTTTTATTTGAATAAAATTTATAACTCTATATTTTCTTATTTTCTGACACGTACTAAACTTTTTGAGAAAACAAAATAACTTTAAAAATTTCATAAACTATAAAATCTGTCCTTTTTACTTCCATGTACAATTAAAAATAAACTATAAAAAGGCCCGCAAAGGGCATTATAAAAGTGTTTGTTTTTAAATTTTATTTTTGTATTTTATATTTTTAGTTTTTATACTATTTGTGTGTTGAACATTTAAGTCGTATATGTCGACCCTATTGATAGCAACTGACATCGAGATTTCTTCACATTTTTACAACCCGGCAACCCCGTGCTTGTCAATCAATTTAAACTATTTTACTAACAATTCAAATAAATTTGGCAATCAATTTCGATAATTTCGTTATCGTAAAGTCTGATTGAATTCATATCATTTAATATTAAAATATTTTAAGTTAAAACAAACAAAAGAATTTAGATATAAAACTAAATTAACAGTTGTCCAGTTTTTCTAGTCGTGCGATTACAAAAACTCGATTTTATAAATTCAAATTGTGTGCTGGGTACATTTGTTTGTTTAAATTTCTTTGTGTTCTATAAATATATACTATGTCGAAATATTTTAAATTCAAATTTAATTCAAGCAATTTTCAAATAGGTTGTGGTGTAGATGTCTGGAAGGTCAGGCATTGACAAAATTACAATTTTTGAGGGTCGTGGTTTAAATCTCTATTACAGGCAAAATTTTTTTATATTTTTTATATAACTATGATGTATATACAGTTGCCAGCATAAAAAATGCAACTCGACCTCAATTCAGTGTTGCCACCAGTAAGAGTAAAAAATACACAGCAGTAGGACAAAAATTATCCAAAACCGTGTGAAATTACACAAAAAATTAATATTTTTTATTAGTTTAAAATAATAGTTATTTTTATAAAAAAATTATGTAGCTCTTTGGATTCTCCTGCGTACAGTGGGATAGAATCGAAATAATGTGGAAATAATTCAGTCACTTCGGTCTTACCGGCTGGTTGGATTGCTATGAAATTTCACAATGTCATAGAGTTTAAGTTTTGCGGCCTGAACCGATGGACGCAACAGGAAAGCTCCAAGAAAAGCCACTTCTTAAATGTGAAAATTTCGAAAGCTTGCCATTTTTCGATTTAAAAAACGTAACAAAAAATTATGTTCACAGAAAGTTTGGAAATAGTGTTTGAATTACAATATTATAATATGTGCTAAATTTAGGGAAAATGGTTTAATATTGGAAATTACAAGTTTTTTGCAGTCATGAGAAAGACGCTATCACAACAAACCCAAAATTTTTTCCCTGTTTTCAAATGGTCTTGCCACCCAAGACAAAAATAATTATTTTGAATGCAATTTGACAATTATTTTCTCAAAAAATTAACAAAATACGGGGTTTATGTACAAATAAAATATAAAACAACATTTTTGACTTTCTGTAACTAAATTGGGTTTCGTGCTGAAAAAATTTACAAAAATTATTCAGCAGAAACTATAAATTTGTGGTAGATGTTGCACAAACAAACTCTTTTTTATCGGAGTTTGGCCTTGAAAGTATGGAATTTAGTAAATTTTTCAGTAAAAAGCGAAATTACACAAAAACTACACAAAAATGTCATTATTCAAAAATTATCCAAGGAATGTGTAAACAGTCCCATTTTTGAATAATTATTCAAAAAGTGGCAACACTGCCTCAATTACTAAAATCGTCATTAAGGCATATGATGTCAATAAAATTTTTTTTAACAGTTTTTTCGTTCTCCTGAAAATCTATTAAAAACACATAGCACTACTTGCAGGCAAGCCGACGATATGAATTTAATTTTCAGTCACTTCCAGAATAAATTTCTTGTTTCTCCTAAAGTACGCTTTTGCATGGACACTTCATAATTTTAATTTTTAAAAAAATTATGAAAATCCAACATTATAATGCTTAACTTAGGGTAGAAATAAAATTGTAAAATGATGAGTTATGCCAAATTATAATAATTATCACCCTATAGTAACAGCTTGTGCCTGCAAGCAGGAAACCTGTAATTTTTAAGGAAAACCGATGGTTAATTTATCAAATTTATGTTTATCTGATAATAAATATGACGAAAACTATTAATAGTAACAATAAAAAATAGCCGCTTATCAATTAAAAGTTGGGAAAAAAAAATTGCTGTTTCCTATTTACAGTCACATTTTATAAATTTTTTCTCAGTAAAAGAGAGGATTGCATTCTATTTATTTTCTAACCTCTTTGATTATGCCTAGCACACATAACTATTCAAGATTTTTACGAAAAAAAACCCATAAAAACAGTTTCTATGGCCACCAAAAAGCTTAAAAAAATTTTTAGAAAGCAGTTTTTGCAATTGGATTTAGAGTCTATTTTATTTATGAAAACTTAAGAAACTTGACCATTTGGTATTTAATTTCAACAAAAAATAAATATTTTTTATTACATTTTTTAAAAAATGTTGTTGCTTTCGACGCATTGTGTTACGTTTGAAAATTTGTCAAATCATTTCGGGGGGAGGCTCGATCCCCCAGCCCCCCTCCCTAGCTACGTGCCTGACTATAACTTTACATATAATTTTATTGTTAATATACAAAGAAAGTTTCTATGAAATTCGGAAATAACTTAAAAAAATTTGAACTTTTATCAAAGAAATGGCTCTACTGCGACCACTTTCGCCCAGAATTATTTGGTTTTAGAGGGGAATATGGCCTTTCGGGATATATAAAATCCGTTTTGATACCTTTTGATCTACGTTAGTTTTGCTCCAATAAAGGCGAAAATTTTCGTTAAAAACACACCCTCATTTAAAAATTATAAAAAAACTATTGAGTAATGTAAAATAAAAAAATTTATACATGATAAGAATATATTTAACGGATAATTTAACAAAATTATTCCGAAGTTAATATCTTTAAAAACAAAAAAAATATGAACATTTGAACTGTGGGAAAATCTAAAAAAATTTATAACTTTGCAAAAAAACAGGAAAAGGGTAATTTGCATCACCCTTTCACTTTGAAATAATAAAAATATAGCCTTGATTTTTAGGCTCCGGAGGTTCTAGGGTGTCTATTTTAAAATGAGCTAATTGATTTTAAAATAGATTAAACAAAAATTATTTTTGGCCGCCTTCTCTAAAAATGTACTACCGTGCTGCGTAGGTTTCCACAGGCTTAAAATATGCAAAAATTCAAAGCTTGTCCCTGGCAAGGAATGGGTTAACATTGTTTGATTTATTCCAAATTTTTAGCATAGAAGATCTGCACATTTGTCTATTATATTTTAAGCAACACTTCTAAAAACTCAACAGTAGTTACAAAATATTTGAGTTTTTTTGAATAAATTGTCCTTTATTAGCTTGGGGTCATATGTGACGCCATATCCAAAAGGGTTAATGAGGTCTTGTTATTTTTTTCCGCTAAGCCATTAAGATGAAATATAACATTTAAAATTACAAAATTGATTAATTTTTGATAAAAAGTGCTTAAAAAGAGTAAATGTACTTAACAGTTCAGTAGTTGCCGTCGTTCAGACAAGTTCGGTTTTTCTAATGCAGTCTAATACTTTTTGTGCTAGCTGCTGTAATGCAGTTGGTAGTGTTTTTATTAAATGTACAATTTGCAGTGGACATTTTCATCAAATATGTTCTGGTGTTGATAATGATAAAATTAATCTATCAAAATCTTCGAACAATATTGTTTATAAATGCAATAAATGTGCTGGAAATTCTAATGATTTAATTTCTATTGTGTCAATTTTGTCTCGCTGGGGCAATCTCGACTTGCATGGAGTTGCTCAAAAAATGGTATCTAAAGGTTTAAATACCTTTTTCAATAGATTTTAAAAGAATATGATGGTATTTAGTTTAGTATTTGTTTTTTTAAGTGCTTCTTACAATTTTTTTTGCCAAAGTTAAGAAAATTATTAAGTTTTCGGAAAAAATAAATGCAAAATTTCATATTAAAAATGTAACCGGTTAATCGTGGTATTTTAACCGATTATTCGGGTCGAATAATTATTTGAGTTTTAAATTATTTGTTTCGACATTAACCGAAATAGAGGCGATTAATCGAGGAATCGGTTAATCGATTAACCGAATTGGAAACACTAGTTATACCATACACAACTACGTGGACAGGGTATATTAAGTTTGTATTGATGTCGTTGTACAAAAAAAATATTAGACCTAGGCCCACCGTTGAGTATACTGATCCACTCAGAATCACTTTTTTATTCGATTTAGCAATTTACGCCCGTTTGTCTGTCCGTCCGTTCGTTCGTCTGTATATCTTTTGTTTACTTGTAACAATTTTTTATATATGCACTAGGGATACCGATTTAGAAATCCCGAAATCCCGGGATTGGTCTTGAAAAAATCCCGGGATTTCCGATTTTATTATTTGGCATATTTTATCTCTTTTTTTATTTGTTTTCATTGTTATATTCGACCTAAATCACGTAAATCTAATATCTTATCAAATGTTATTAAAGAACTAATTTTTCCCATTCATAAATAATATATTAAAATAGATTAGAGATTAAATAAATCTGAATAAAAACCTTATAATAATTTAAAAACTTTTATTCAGTTGTGAAACTTTTGAAAATCGTAATTTAGCTTTAACGGACATGTTTTTGTTTATTTTATTGATGATTTGCTAAAATCATAACTTCATGCAAAATAATTTTGTCGACTAAAAACAGCAAATTTTTGTTAAATTAAAAAATCTAACAATCTGCCTTTCGGAAATCACCAGAGGTATGTGCTTAATATTTTTTGTTAGTTGATTTAAAAAAACTAATAGTCACTAAATATTTCTGATGATTTCAGCAGAGTAGTTTGTATTTGCATTTAATTAATTTTAGCCAAATATAACTAAAAATTTGTAGATATAGCAGTGTTTTAGCTACTTTTGGTTAAAAAGTTTCTTCAGAGGTAAACTGCAATTTGCTTAAATTTAAGTCATTAGTATATTTCTTATATTTCGGAAATTTAACAATTATTTAGTAAACAAGTGCCGTTGATTTCAGTAGTTTTAATCGCTGAACCTTTTTTGCTAATTTTTGGTAGCTTTTTCTGCTATTTTTACATACTTATTTCTATAAGTGTAGTTTCTGTTTAAAGTCAGATTCACAATGCTGTAGTACTCCACTCTGAGTGGATTTTGTTCCTTTCTTTTTTGCACTTATATATTTTTTGTATCATGCTATCTCTATTTTACACTCTCAACTCTGCAGCGTGGAGTACTCCAGCATTGTGAATCCGGCTTAATTTGTTTATTTCTTCATACTACAAGAAATAATAAGTAGATTTATAATGAATTATTTAAATTTTTAGGGTTTATTTCAGCTATTTACTTTTAAAATTAAAAATATGACGAAACAAGAAAATCCCGAAACTCCAAAAAATCCCGGGATCCCGATAAATCCCGGGATTCCGAAAAATCCCGAGATCCCGGGATTTAAATTTTCAAAATCCTGAATCCCGGGATTTGTAAAAACCAGTCCCGTTTGGCATCCCTAATATGAACCCCTTGATTAAACAATTAAAAAATTGTATTTGATTTTTTACAATTAGTATAGAAATTATTGGTATGACATGTTGTATATCATTTTAAATGAAATTTTGTATTCTAATTTTTGGTTTTAATAGAAATTTTATTAATCTAAAAAACAATATAATATTGTGAAATATATTCAAAATGATAGCACTATGAAAAAGGTGAATAAAAAATATTTGATAAATATTTTTTAAATTATTTTCAACAACTTAAAAAAATCAAATCATCAAAATCGGGATAACGGTTATGAAATAGCTAGCATTTAAACTTTAAAGACATTATTTGATTTAGATTTTTCATTTTTGAAAGAAAATACTCCTAAAATGTATTTTAACGAATATGTATGTTTGTGTTTACTATATTTGCCTAGTATTATATATCGGTGGAAAACTTATTGAAAACTGCATTAGCTGATGAAGAAAGACATGGCAGTTGTATAACAACCAAAAAAGTTATTTGGGAAAAACTCCATTTTTCATACCTTTTTTTACGGGGACACGTCTGAAATTTATGAAATATTAAATTATTTTTAAATAACAGGAATGTACTCTCAAAAAGAAAAAGTTTGATACCCATATTGCATATATTAAATAGTCAGGGGTTCCCAAATCTTTAAAAAATTCGTCTGAAACCCGAAGTAGACCGAATATCGAAAAAAGCCCCTCATATCACTTAAATTTTATAAGGATTAATATATTTGAATTTGGCCCTTAACCCTGTATGCGTCCCCATATAAAACCACCTAAAATTTTCATGTTTTGTGCTATGCTTTAAACAAATAAGCATGCTTGATCATGTTTTATATATCCGTAAATAGGCCTCTGAAATACCTTTCGTACGACACCGAAATTTCCTGTAGTTACTTTGGAACAAATATGAAATAAACCGAAAAAACGAAAAATTGGGCCATTTTTGACCCCATTTTTTAACCCTTGAATACGAGATTGGGCAGCTAAAAAAAAAATACGTGTCCTTTAAATTTTTCTCCTCTACAACATATCTGAAGCTCATACAGATCTGCCGGTCCGCGTTAGGAGTCTTTCCTTGTAAGTTAGGCCTAATCTGGTCATTGTATAAACTTCATTATTCCCAAAGCATATTCTCTTCTTGCATTTATTCGACACAATTTGGATAAATGTTTTGATCATTTTACAAAAAAGGTTGTTTATATATCTTTTGTTAGATCTAGATTAGAATATGCTTCTTTTATATGGAGTCCCAATGCTGCTTTTCACATAGCCCGTATTGAGAAAATTCAAAGGAAGTTTATTAAATTCGCGCCCATTTTTAAATAATCATAATTCTTTTGATATTCCGTCTTTTTTAATTCCCTCTTACGAGGATAAATGTGAATTTATTTCTTTGCGAACTCTTGAAACTCGTCGGAAAATTGCGGCCTTAACATTTTTGCATTGTATTATTTGTGGTATTATTGATTCCCCTAAATTGTTAGATTTAATTTCAATATATGTTCCTCCAAGATCATTTAGAAATATAAGTAAGTTTTTCCACATTGATATACACGCTACTCAATATGCTCTGAATGAACCACTTAAGAAATCTATGAGGTTATATAATATGTGTTGTAATCATTTAGATATAAGTGTTTCTCAATCTGATTTTAAAACCTTATTAAATAATATATTTTAATTTAGTTTTTAAGATGCTAGTCTGTAAGGATAAATTGTATCCATAGACTGAAATTAAATAAATAAGTATATAAGTTTTAGGGGTATATTAATACCCACAGATCCAAAATTTTGTCCCTTTTGCTCCATCTCGTTTAATTTTTAAGATATAGCCAAAGTACCAAATTAACGTCCTTTTGTTGCTATCTATCTTAGTTTAGAAGATATCCGCAATTTTAATATCTAGCTAAGTTAGCCCTAACCTGGTCATTGTATATAAGTTTTAGGGGTACCCATAGAGCCAAAATTTTGTCCCAACCCAGTAGTTAAATAATTTCGGTTTTTGCTATAAATAACACTATCAGTAAAATAAAATAACGTACCGTAAATTGTTGATCAATTGTTGTCATTTCAGAAGTTATGGCCATTTTCGCCTTTTGAAAATTACGAAATTTGGCGAATTTGGCACTAAACATCAATAGATGACCTCTGTGCTCTGTGTTTAATTTCAAAAAAATCTGTTGGCCAGTTTTTGAGCTAGAGAGATATTCGTAAGATTTATCCTGCGGTTATCCTTTGAGTCCAAGAGAAAAATTTTTAACTGATTTTACAGTTAGAGACTCTAAACTAGCGTTGTTATTATCGATAATGTACGCCAGATTGTAAATGTATTTTTGGCGATTTTTCAAATATTATTTTCTTTTTTAAAAAGTTAATTTTTTTAAATTTACTAAATTTTCACTTTACATGCTTCTCGCTTGAAAACCGTTTCTTATACAAAAAAAGTTTGAAGGCAAAAAAGTAGGTAATTAAGTATTCTATGGATATAATACAACTTGTTTGACAAAATATTGTTATTTAGCCAAAAACTATTTAAAATCTGAAGACCGCCTCTTGGCGGTAATAAATATTTATAAAAATAATTCTAGCCGAATACTTCTGAAAATTTGCATATAAAAGTGGTCCGACATAAGTTTGCACCCATTAAGAATTCCAATATATCCTGAAAGAAGGGGCTGTAAGTTCACTTAACCGTTTAAACTGCGAACTAACAGTTAGTTTATACATATTGTAAGAGTTTTTTTTTTAAATTAAGGGGGCCTTCCATATAAATATCAGACCTGGGGGTTAATCTTTACATTTTGTAATTTATTACACAATTACATGTAATTGTAATTGAAAAAAAACTCAACTACAATGACATATCATTTATAATTGAAATTTAAAAAAGAACAATTACAATTACATGTAATTTGTAGTTGAAAATTTTCAATTACACATTACATGTAATTGTTATTAAAATAAAGTCAATTACAATTACATTTTTTTGGGAAAAGAAATAATGAAAAAAAGCACAAGTTAGGGGTCAACCGAACATGACGTATTCTTTTTATACTTAGCCACTCCTATCCCACCTATCCTAGTCAATTTTTTCTACAAAATTTTAACAAAAAACTGTTTTTAATTCTAAATGTAATTGAAAATATAATTGAAATTTGTAATTGAACTCATTTTCAATTACAATTACTTGTAATTGAAAATTTTCAATTACAATTACATAAAATGTAATTGAGTTCTTTTTTCATTTCAATTATATTTATTTGTAATTGTAATTGAAAATTTTCAATTACAAATTACAAGTAATTGTAGTCGTAATTGAAATGTAATTGAAAGATCTGGGGCTGATAAATATAAAAAGGGGAAGACATGAATATTTTATATTTAGCCCTCCTTTCAGAATATATTACGTAGATTTTCTCATTGGTACAACCAAAAGATGAACTTTGTCGGACTGTGTTTTAATAGAAATTGAGTTTTTCAAGTACAACATACATATGTTGGATTTATTTATTTTCTAACGGGAAATGTAAAAGTCCGGGAAAAGAAAAACCCTACACACAGAAAACAGTCTCAGTTGTGGCCACCAAATTTGCCAATCGAATTTGTGCGGTTACGACAACTATCTTTATATTAAATTATATTTTTCGTCGTGAAAGCCAATATTCGGTTGTCTAATTCAATATTATGTTCCACATAAATATTATTATGTTCCACAAAATTTTATTGAAATTAAAAAACTTTTTTTGAAATTTCTGGTATTGAACCCGGCCATTCAGGTTAATAGTTCACACTCTTACCCACTGCACCACAACTACTTTTAATTTTCTTAGCCATATTTACTGTTTATACATATTAATATTTTATTTTAATTAAAAAAAAACATAAATTTTTGTCTTGTCCGGGATTTGAACTCGGAAATCCGGCGTGCTAGGCCAACTCTCTACCGACTACACCACAAACACTTAATAATTTTAATGACTAATTTTGAATTTATGTGTTTTATTAATACAGTATAAAATTCGTTTATCAATACCAATTAATAGTTGTGTGTGTTATCAATACAATCCACAATTCGGTTGGTTCTACAGAAACTTGAATTTAAGGTCATATTTGATTAGGATACCCGTATTTGTAGTTACCACTTTCGAATATTGAATTTTTTTTAAAAAAGGTTATAGATAACACCAATTTTCTTGTATATTCACTAAATAAATTGCTGCTTCTACTGCATTGAATTACTAAACTGATACTAATTTTAAAACTGATTGGAGATACCAATAATTTGTTAAAAGGATTGTTTTTTAGTTCATTTTCCCTATTTTTAATACCTAGTCAAATATTTTTGATGTAGTATTCAATTATAGGTAATTCCAAATAAAATAAAGTCCTGGCAAATTCATTTTAATGGTTTTGATCGAAAGCCAACCAATCTTTTTCCTGGGTGTAATCTTAGCTAAGGAGTTTTCAAACAAAAAATTGGTTCTAGGGAAGAGTTTTTTTTTGGTTAATATTTTTTTGGTGCAAAATAAAATTAACCGTAAATTCTAATTGGAACTTGTGATAATATGATCTTAAACCGAACAAAATAACACTCGTTCCAAAATTTTGTATTTAAAAAATATTTCAGAAAACAATCGATCTTAGTCCTGGCTGTTAAAACCGACCTTAGGCTTATTAGTTTTTATGTGCCAGTTTCATATCCAGAACTAAGAACGATTTTATCCCAAATATGACATAAGTAAGAAATATTTGTTTGCAAATTTCTTACTTGATTAAAGTTTAAAAAAAATCGTTCTTAGTTCCGCCTATAAATCTGGCACCATGAATTCGAAAAAAATTAAAGAAAAAGAACTAAAAACAGTAATGTTTTCTACAAAAATACATAATATAGAACATTTATTTAAGGAAGATATATGTTTTAATTCGAGCCTTAAAAGATTAAAAAATTAACATTTTGCATCGCTTATTGCAGGGTTGAAATCCATAATATTTTACGATTACTATAAGTCTATTATATGTATAATTCTTTATTCATTAGCCTATGTCATTTCTTTAATAAATATCTTATACATTACATAATTCAAAGCATCATTAATTTTTCCTATTGCTATATGTATTGTTTTTTTTATAAGAAATGTAGATATGTATCAAGGATATAAACCCCAATAAAGGAAACTTTTACTTCCATAGCCATTTTAAAAATAAAGAAGAAAATTATAAAAATATCAAACATCAAACTGTAAATGACAAGGGAATGTCTGGCCGTCATAAAGCTGACATAAAAATAACTATTTGAGCTAAACATAATGTTGTGAAGAAAAACGTATTTTTTCTAATCGTTACAACAATTTTCCAAAAATGTTCATCCCTGATAACAGATATTTTCTTGAAGAGACGATATTTAAAAATTCAACTCATCCTTCATTGTCATGATGGTACGTACTAACAAGGGAATGTCCTCAATGCTTATATACCAATTGAAACAAATCAACAAGGAAACTTCTATAAAATAAACCTTTAGATTTTGATTCAGTTTTGATATGAAACAGATGGACAAATCCTCAAACTACCTCAAGTTGAATACAGAGTTTGTATTTAAACACCACGAACTGTTTATTATTGTTTCAATATTTGCTGTATCAATGAAAACGAAATAAAACTTTTCTACTGTTTCTTTTTCACTTCTGTATTAAAAATAATTAACACGGAGCTTTATATGCACACAGGAAAAAGATTGGTTGGCTTTCGATCAAAACCATTAAAATGAATTTGCCAGGACTTTATTTTATTTGGAATTACCTATAATTGAATACTACATCAAAAATATTTTACTAGGTATTAAAAATAGGGCAAATGATATAAAAAACAATCCTTTTAACAAATTATTGGTATCTCCAATCAATTTTAAAATTAGTATCAGTTTAGTAATTCTATGCAGTAGAAGCAGCCATTTATTTAGTGAATATACAAGAAAATTGGTGTTATCTATAACCCTTTTTAAAAAAATTTCAATATTCGAAAGAGGTAACTACAAATACGGGTATCCTAATCAAATATGACCTTAAATTCTAGTTTCTGTAGAACCAACCGAATTGTGGATTGTATTGATAACACACAACTATTAATTGGTATTGATAAACGAATTCTATTCTATATTAATAAAACACATAAATTCAAAATTAGTCATTAAAATTATTAAGTGTTTGTGGTGTAGTGGGTGAGGAGTTGGCCTAGTACGCCGGATTTCCGGGTTCGAATCCCGGAAAAGACAAAAATTTAGATATTTTTTTTTTAATTAAAATAAAATATTCATATGTATAAACAGTAAATATGGCTAAGAAATTTATGGGGTCATTTTGTAAAACGAAACTTTGCTTTCGTTTGAACGTTTTTTTATTTTTAATTTTTTTAAATTTTGTAAAACTCAAAAAAAAAAATATGTAATTTTCTTTTTTTTTCAATCTGGCAATATTATTATTGAAGACAAACTCCTTAATAAAACGGTATTTTATAAGAAGTAAGTAAACGTTTGCAAACGAATATTATGCCATATTCAAACGAACAGAAATAGTTGTCGTTTCCTATTAAAAAGTTAAAGTTTTTGCATAAAAAGTTAGGTAATTGCAATTTTTGGAATAAAAATTGTATAAATATTGGTTTAATAATATGAAGTAGTTAAATGTGATACTCCTATATTTTTTATTCTCAATAAAAAATAATTCTTTTGGGGTCATATGCATAATCACCTTTTAAATTTATAAACGGCTTTTAAAACAAATTTTTCACACAAAAATCGTTATAAAAAATCAAATTATTATGCATAAGCACTTAAATTTATATGCAAATTAGTGAAAATTTGGGCAATTTTAAAAATATCTAATTTTAGATGCGCTAAGACACGATTTAAAAAAATTTTTATTTATATATAAACTTCTACGTTTGAGACCAAATGAAACAAACTGAGGGGTTTTAAAACTAAAAACTGACAATTCGAAACTTAAGGGCCATATTAACAAACCATACTTTGTACTCCTTTGCTATCCGCTAATGGAAGGTTCTTCTTATTTAGGTTGATTTTCTGTACAATATAAAATTTTTCTTAAATATATTTGTTTCATATTATTAGGAAAAATATATCAAAAAAAAAAAAAACTACTAATAAAAAAAAAATTGCCCCACACACAGGATTCGATACCTGGACCCTAAAAATATTAGAACTAAAAATAACAACTCATTTACCAATCAGGCTAAACAGACTTGGAAAACTATATGAACAAATTTTTTTTTAAATAATTTGTAATTCCATGTCACAAATATTATTTTTTTTGTCTGGCAATAATAACTCGCAAATGGCAACAAACGCAAACTACTACCCGTTTTATAAAATACCAAATATTTTCGTTTACGTTTCAAACGAAAACGAAAAAACGTTTCTCATTCGAGTTACAAAATGACCCCATTAAAAGTAGTTGCGGTGCAGTGGGTTTTGTAACTCGAATGAAAAACGTTTTTTCGTTTTCGTTTGAAACGTAAACGAAAATATTTGGTATTTTATAAAACGGGTAGTAGTTTGCGTTTGTTGCCATTTGCGAGTTATTATTGCCGGACAAAAAAAATAATATTTGTGACATGGAATTACAAATTATTTAAATAAAAATTTGTTCATAGAGTTTTCCAAGTCTGTTTAGCCTGATTGGTAAATGAGTTGTTGTTTTTAGTTCTAATATTTTTAGAGTCCAGGTATCGAATCCCGTGTGGGGCAATTTTTTATTAGTAGTTTTTTTTTATGATATATTTTTAAACATTTTTTCCTAATAATATGAAACAAATATATTTAAGAAAAATTTTAAATTGTACAGAAAATCAACCTAAATAAGAAGAACCTTACATTCGCGGATAGCGAAGGAGTACAAAGTATGGTTTGTTAAGATGGCCCTTAATTTTCGAATTGTCAGATTTTAGTTTTAAAACCGCTCAGTTTGTTTCATTTGGTCTCAAACGTAGAAGTTTATATATAAATAAAAATTTTTTTAAACGTAAATCGTGTCTTAGCGCATCTAAAATCAGATATTTTTAAAATTGCCCAAATTTTCACTAATTTGCATATAAATTTAAGTGCTTATGCATAATAATTTGATTTTTTTTTATAACGATTTTTGTGTGAAAAATTTGTTTAATAAGCCGTTTATAAATTTAAAAAGTGAATGTGCATATGACCCTAAAAGGATTATTTTTTATTGAGAATAAAAAATATAGGAGTATCATATTTAACTACTTCATATTTTTAAACCCATATTTATACAATTTTTATTCCAAAAATTGCAATTATCTAACTTTTTATGCAAAAACTTTAACTTTTTAATAGGAAACGACAACTATTTCTGTTCGTTTGAATATGGCATAACATTCGTTTGCAAACGTTTACTTACTTCTTATAAAATACCGTTTTATTAAGGAGTTTGTCTTCGATTATAATATTGCCAGATTGAAAAAAAAAATTTTTGATTTTGAGTTTTACAAAATTTAAAAAAATTTAAAACAAAAAAATGTTCAAACGAAAGCAAAGTTTCGTTTTACAAAATGACCCCATAAATTAATTGAAAACACAATTAAAGAAAGGACTATTTTTTTTTCATTATATTTAAACTATTTTGCTATTTATTTTCAAACATTGTTTAAACAACCCATAAAAGAAATAAAAATATTTCAAAAGTCTATTTAAACAATTATCAATTTTTAACTGACAAAACGTAGAAAAACGTAGTTTGTGTTTTCATATTTGAAAATTTTTTTTTTGTTTGGATTTTCAAAACACTACACCATACACAACAGACACGTTCATATTTTTATTGGCAATGTTTGTGTGTATGAGTAAAGAATTTCTTGTAATTTGAATTGAAATAATTTTGTATATAAACAAACTATTTTAACAAAAAAGAAAACCGAAAATATTTGAATTTTTTGTTTTAAAACAGAAAACAACGAAATTATTTAAATTATTTTTTCTAAAAATGGAATATTTGATTGAAAATAACATCTCCTACAGACGATACATATTTTTTTTGGTTTGTTTTTTATTTGTTGACAAAAAAAGTTAAACAATATATTTCAATATATTTTAATTGATTCTTCAATTGAAAACAAACATATAGAGCCTTAACAATACGAGTACATTTTAATTGTTAAGTTTTATATATTTCTCCAGGAGATTCAATGGGAGCCAATTCTTTATTTCGTTCCCTTTTTCAATAGGAACTGTAATTGAAGTACTTCTCAAAATATGTACGAAGAATATGTAAATAATTGTAAATTAATAAAGTACGTGATTAGAATTAACTATTTTGTTTTTTTTTTTAATATAAAAAATGGAATCTCTAATAAATTCGTAATTTACAAACAAATTCATTTACAAAGAAAAAAACAACATTATATATGAATTTTTGAAAGTTGTTTTAAAGCACATAGTTTCGAAACAGAAAAAGAGCACTTACCGCTCCATTGTAACCAATTTAAAAGTTGTTTGTTTTGAATGACTTACACATATTTTTGCTGGGTTACCTTTAAATTTTAAAAGAAATATTAAGAAAATATGCAATTTAATGAAAAATATGCAAAAATATGAACTAAAACTCATAAAATATGTAAAAATATGCAAAAATATGCATTTATAATAAAATATGCAACAACAAATCGATGCCATTTTGTTGCAAATTCTTTGAATCGGAAAAGTATTTGGTGAAAATAATTTTTGGATTAATGACTACCAACATGCATTTGCATGAAAATCGCTGCCCTGATTATTATATATTATATATATTTTTAAATAAACTTCGGTCGGTTTTGGAAAATATATTGTGGGTGTATAAGACTCTTTAAAAAAATCATTTTAATTTTTTTAGTATATATTTTTGTATTAAAAAAACTATGCGTACCAATTCTTGTACAAAAAATTTTAAACATTTGGTTATGTTTTATTTTATAAATTTTGGGCTTTCAAAATTGTTTAACACTCTAACGGTCCTACACAGTTCTGCAATGGAATTTATACCATTTTATATGCACAAAAAATAAACTATAAATTCTTGCACAAGATTTTGTTTCGTTGCCGATATGACAAAAATTATTTTAAAGTAAATCTTGAAAACTAATGGATAAATAGGACTTGATTAAAGGTTAAATGACTCCTCTAACGTAGATATAACTGCAGTTCAGAAATTAAATTTTTTTTGTACTGCTACTTAAAAATATTTAGCGATTTTCATTTTTTTGAAAATGTGAAATAGAGCGAGAACGTACCTAAGCTTGAATATATATTTTTCAAACCAATCCCAACTGTATCCTTTCTGCCAAATTTCATGAACATCCGTCTATTCGTTTTCAAGTCAAGACGATGTCTTTTAGAGGTATCTTGATAGAACCCTGTATGTCCTCCGACCAAAGTGAGGACCGATTATAAAATTTAACGCTTTGAGTTCATTACCAAAGCTTTTTAGTGAACTTAAATATGTTTTTTAGATTTTTGAAAATTGTTTTCTTTTAAAAATATTTGTTTTTTGAAATTTAACTAAATTTTAATTTAGACACTTTCTCGATTCCAAACCGTACACTGCATATGAAAAATTTCTTTTCAAGAGATGTAGAGAATTGTATTTTCTATCGAAATTCCTTCTGTTATGATTACAGAATACACATTTGACTGATTTGTGGCCAATTTTATGATATAATATTATATCTTATTTTATATAATTAGACACATGTATATGACCTAACTTTCGGATCAAATTGTATGTGGTTGTATTAAATAAGATATAATTATATTAGACACCATATTACAATTTTTACCCGGGACGTTTCATTTTTGATGTCATGAAAACGAAGCACAGAGATCAAAAATTCGTTATCAACTACCATGAAAATGAGATATATGAAGCAAGAAAAACAACGCAAAGGCAAAAAAAATAGGTATGTTTGTCTGCATGTTCATCGATACAAGTACAACGAGAACAAATAATTTTGTTCGTGAAAATAATTTAATGATGTACCTCAAATACGTAGTCTGGTTTAATACCTATTTTGTACAATATATTTTAAAATACGTCTTCGCAAAGAACACACTCAGAAAATAATTTGGTTGAAATTCTATCGGAATCAGCGAAATCTTTTCGTTATTCAATAATTTAAATTTTAAAATTCATCATCAGAAAAGCTAAACTTAATTATGAACAGAGAATATATAAGATTTACCAAAATAATGTTGAGAAAATACTAACAACTACTAATTTACGACAGATGTTAGTCATTTTAATAAATTATCGACGGCAAAAATCTAGTATCAATTCTGTCTCAATAAAACCTATTAATCTATCCAAAATATTAATTTTTCCAATCAATTTAAAAATTGTTTGCCAACTTCAGTGCAATCATTAGTTTCCATTATTTTGATAGTTATAATAATATAATAATATAATATACTGAGATTCGGAACAGACATTTTAATTATTATAATAAAATTTTGGAATGTATAGTATTATTTCGTTTCATACATATGCATTAGAGTGGTCCAAAAAAAAAAAGTTGGAATTTTCACGCTCCACAACTCTACAAATATGCCACTTTGAAAAAAATGTGGTCTGATCAAAAAATCACCAAGAAAGATTTGGTGAAGTTTCGCAATTGAAGTTTCGAGGTTGTACTTGTTCTATTATTTTTAATTAATTAAAAATAATGGAAAAAATGAGAAAAATTAAATATAATTATTATGATCGCGACATATCAAATCTAATATCTTTTTAGGTGTATATTACGAATATGAAATCAAAATTGAAATCGGAGTAGCGGATTTCGCGAAATTTGAAAATTTCATACAAAAAATGATCAACTTGGATCAGAATGTTTTCTTATATTTACCAATATGAAAATTTCGTTTTTGCATTAATATATATCTGTGGAATGTCCTATTAAGTGAGATAAGTGTTTTTGGTAGCAATAAAATTATAGCAATCTAAATAATAGCGAAATATTAAAAAATGTCAAATTTTAAGTTAACTTGCAAGGATATCTGTTATCCTTTTTAAAATTAAAATCAGTGTTATATATAATGAAGGTCCTTGGTAAGTAAATTGCAAAAGTATAACAAATTGCATTTTTCGATAACACCGTTTACAGGTAATTAGGAAAATATCTCAAAAAACTTGAGTTTTTTTGAATTTTCAAAAACCGCGAATAATTCATAAACCACAAATTTTTTTTAAGTTTCGATTGCTGATTCATAATCTTCGTTAAAATATAGATCAGATTTGAGAAATTTGCGCATACAAGGCAAACACACACCTACAAAAAAAATTTGTTGTCCCAACCGAATTTGGTTCCAACCGAATCGTTCGGTTGTTGCAACTGAAAATTCGGTTGTTTCAACCCTATTTCTGTTGTCACAACCCTATTTCGGTTGCCGCAACCCTATTTCAGTTGGAGCAACAGAAATAGGGTTGTGACAACCGAATTATCGGTTGCAGCAACCGAACGATTCGGTTGGAACCAAATTCGGTTGGGACAACAAAATTTGTTTGTAGGTGCAAGTGGAATTTTTAATTACATCTTTTCGGAAAATTTCGAAAATTTGACTAAAATATATATTTTTTGTATAAATTTAAAAAAACCGCGAATTACTTAAAAGTTACTTAATTTTTTTAAGTTTTGATTTCAAATTCCTTATATTCACATTAATTAAGACCAGATTTAAAAAAAAATGTTAAATAATAGCGTACAGGTTAAGAAATAATTAAATTTAAAGTCAACCCTACTTTTTGTATAAATTACTCTAGAGATAAATTACTAATTCTTAAAAGACAACTTTTTGTGATACCTCTAAATAACAGCGGATTTAGCTGAAACTTGTCACAGAGAGTTTTTAGACATTAAGGAATAGGGGCAACATTGTGGAGATCGCGAATTCCCACTTTCATGTTTTTTTGGACCACTCTAATATGCATGTTTAAATTCGAAGTTAGCCAACAACGAAATGTGTCTGTGGTGCGGGCGGTAGAGACACAGCCTGATGGTCTTAGCAATCTGAGTTTAAAGCTCACCAAAGACATTATAATTTTTTTTATAATTTTTTTATTGATTCAAATTAAAAGACACAATTGACTTTCTGTTGTTAATATAATTTTATTCGTATGCAACATATTCAAATTTGTAACCTAAAAAATGTAAAACTTCTAATTTGACTAAAAATTTCAAATTGAGGTTAGCCTAGATGAAGAGCAATGGGCTGACCAACGGAAGAGCCCCAGCTCTATCCCAGTTAGAGACATAAAAATTTTTAATTTTTAAATAAATTTTGGGAAACTTATAATTCTATATACACTGATAGAATTTTGTGCATAGTATTAATGAATTTGTTCATTAATCCAATGATTTTTTTCATTGAAAAGTCCCCAAAGAACGCGTTTATTAAATAAATTAAACGTATTCATTAAATGAAAACTAATTGAAAAAATATATTTTTTTTGCGTCACTTTTTTAATTTATTATTTATTTTTATTTTATTAATTTTTATTTGTACACAAATTTCTTTTTTGTTTTTATAACATTTTTGACATCTCCCTGAACTCGACTTGAACCCGCAATCACCAGTATGTAAACATTACCGCGTTACCGATTGATCTAAATAGCCAAAACAAAATGATGTCATTATTTGGACTTTTATATTTAATTAATTTCAGTTTGCAACCCTAGCGTTCATTACTGGAACATATGTATATATTTTAGTAATTAGAAAATTCAAAACCCTTATAAAAATTATAGCATACCTTACGGGTTAGTTGAAAATATATAATGAAAGAATTCATTAATTCAATGAATATTTTTCATTAAATCAATGAATTCAGATTAATGAAATCGATTCATTAATAGTATGAACGACAATTCTATCAGTGTAGAATTTAAAATTCATAAACATTAATAAGTACAACGAGAATTCAAAACTTGTATATAGATTTCGGTAATTACAAAAGTATTAAAAAATTAATAAATGTGATTGTACCTGGAACTACAAAAATTCGGCTTGAACTGCGAATCTATTTTCTGTGTGTGGGGAAGAAAAATAGTGGTAATATGCCTGAAAAAGGTCCAAACAAGGACTAGTTTTAAATATGATCAATTTTTAATTAGTCGAGTCAGTATGCCATATTTAGCCACAATTGCAACCCGTTGGATAAAATATCTAAACATACATCGACTCGAAGCAAAATCGTTAGGTATTGTCATTGTGCTTATATGAGTCAGTGTACCAATCGAATTATCTTTGATTCTACGACCTATAGAGTGCAAAGAAGAATGTTTATGCAGAGGGATGAATGCCGCCAAATCGTAAATTTGAATTGATCCATATATTTTTGGCTATTACATACATCAGCACAAATTCATAACACTCTGGCGTTGCGGTATAGGATATAGCAAATACCTATTTCGGGTACATTTTCTTACACTCATAAAAAAACCCGTACAAATAGTTAAAAATTCTGCTAAACTAACAGGAAATAGTACCTGAATTTGCGCCAGCAAAAATTTCAATGATGTTGAGAATCATGGTCTGCTAAATTTACACTCTAATTAAATTCTGTTGAAATTTACCCAACTTATAGTAGGAAACTGAACTCCTACTATGAATTGGGTAAATTTACTCTATGTGCGTAATTGAAAAAAAAATACGCACATTGTGTTTAAGTTGGTGCACAAATAATTTGTAATTTTACATTGAAAGTGCGTAAAAATTAAATGAAATTTTGAAATTTGTGTGTCAATTTACTAAATTTGTGTGTAAAAAGCACGTTTCATGTGTAAATGTACGCATAAAATGCGTAAAAAATCACAAAAATCCACAGAAAGTGCGTAAAAATCAAATAAAATGCGTACATTTACAACAGTTGTGCTATTTTTTAAATAAAATAACAAATTCATTTTTAGTACGTATTTTATTAATAATAATATCCGAGTCATTTTCGCGTAATCGTGTATGTCCAAATTAGTCGTTGTGGGATCTTAAGGCAAAAATTCATATAAAAATTTGTTATAACTATTGAATGGGTGCAATGACTCCTGCTCAACAAAATGCCTTCTTTGAAAGGGAGGCAGTAACCGTCAACAATAACGGGAGAAAACGCCTTAAGAGAGATATGGCCTACGCAGGAACAACTGGGTGCAATGATTCCTGCTCAACAAAATGCTTTCTTTGCAAGTTAGGCAGTACTCAATCAATACTGCCTTTGTTGAGCAGGAGTCATTGCACCCAGTTGTTTTGCGTAGGCCGTATCTCTCTTACGGCGTTTTCTCCCGTTATTGTTGACGGTTGTTGGTTGACTGCTGCCTTTGCAAAGAAGGCATTTTATTGAGCAGGAGTCATTGCACCCAGTTGTTCCTACATAGGCCGTTTCTCTCTTACGGCGTTTATAATTTTGAAATGAGATTTAGGTTACCACATGCGTTAACAATAATTACCAAAAACAATTTCATGCTTATGTTGCTATTTTCAGACTCTAATGTGTTTGTGGAAATGTTGTTATTCACAAAAAATAATCCGTTTTAGCTTTTTCTTTTTATTATTTATAATTTTTTTTTTAAATTTTTTCCAATTTGAAATGTCAGAGTATTTATTACTATTACAGGATAGTATATTTACCAACTTTGCGCGTAAAAATTTTATTTAACAAAACAATAGTAATTTTAGGCACAATGTGTTTATTTATAAACACATAATGTCTAAAAATACTTTGTGTGTGTATTATTGTATATGGAAGTGTGTATGAAAAAGTTTACGCATTTTTTGTTTATATTTACCAAATTTTCGTAAAATTAAACAAAATTTTACCCGTTTTATAGTAGCAAATTTACAAACATTTTTTAGAGTGTAGGTGACCTAAATTTTAGGTAAAAAAGTTAGTTCAAATACAATAATTTATAAGAAATGTTGTTTAATGGAAATGAAAATTACTCAGCTGAAATCAGCACATGTTTTCTGCTAAATTTTAGTTGGTTATAAACAGGTAAAAATTTAGTTAACATTCAAAAATTTAGAAGAATTTTCGTTTAATAGAAATGAAAGTGGTTCAGTTGAAATCTGCAAAACATGCTGCTATAATTACAATCACTTTTTGTTATTAATTGAATAAAAACAAATTAATGTAAATATTGTTAATTTTATTTTCAAATAAATTACACAGTCCAAAAACACTATCTGCACTTTTATTTTCTCGCCAATATGTTAAACTTCCGCTGGAGTTGTATTATTTGGTTCCTTTTTTCGTCTACCTGCGGGTCGAATTTAGATGAAAATGTTAACGGGCTGAAATAAAAGAAAACAAAAATAACATATTTAATAGTATTCCCTTAAATATAGTTTATATTATAAAACAAACCTCTATTATTTTATTTTTTAAATACAATTTTAACTGCGAAATGTGAATGTTCAGTATACCTCCGTTTTCTTTTGCGTTCCTTTGCTGACTAACAGAAACAAAAGAAAACATGCTCTTATCATATTATTTTATTTACTAGAACTTTCTAAACAAGCGCATATTATTTTTATTTGCATTGGTAAGTGTCATCAGTGATGACTCATCACACACATTAAAATACACTTACTAGAAATTTTCTAATTTGTATTGGTCGGCAAACTCACCAATACACACTTCACCATCAAGCGCCATCAATCACTATACACTAGCGCCCCTATCGTTTTCTTTAGAAAACACAAATATTAAAAAGTTGCCAATAAATTTATCTATATTAGCTGATAACATTGTCAAAATCATTTATAAAAAAAATAACTAAATATCAGGAGGAAAAATTAGTTCAAGTACAGCAGAAATATGTTTTTGTGGTGAAATTTGATAACTAACAACTTTAGCTAAACAACGGATTTAAACGAAAACAACATTAAAAATTAGTTCAATTGAATTAGATCGCGTTTAACACACTTTTGTACTAACTTTTTTTTATGAGTGTACCATTGCAACACAAGAATAGGCAACACTAGATTTCTTTTTATTACATATCCAAATTTTATCAAAATCGCCTTCAAGTCATGGGAGCATTCCCGCATTGATTTTTTTAATGTGTTACTGCCTATTTAGCAGATGGTGAACATGGCGGGTTGTGTTAACAATATAAATCCAAAACAAATATCACAACAACCGGAAATGTGTTTTACAAAATAAAAAAGCTTGTGTTAGCAAAAATAATAGAGTATAAAAGAACATTTAAAATAATGTTTGTATTTACGTTGCTGATAATGTTCTTTAAGTGGCAATAACACAAAATAGAACAAAAAGAAAATAAAAGGAAGAAAGCGTTTATAACACCCCAGCAAAATATTGGTAATGACACCTCATTGCTGTCTGCATTACCAATAATGATATATCATTACCTTTTGCATTACTTTGTAATATAAAATAATGACTTCCTAATAACGGCCTATTGTAGTCATTGCTTTTGAATATAAAATAATGACTTACTCGCAATAGTTTAAATAAGTACTTTTTACATAGTTAAATTTTATTCATTTATATTTATTACATGTTAATATGTTTTGTGTTAAAATATGACTGGTACTAAAATTGCATACTAGCAAAAACTTTAATTTCTCTGTATGTATTTCCTGAAGCTAATAGTATTTGTGAAACTCCTTATTTTTAAGAATCAAGTAAGCAGTCGGATAACCACTTATAATTCAACTTTTTCTAAGCATGTTTGTAACCACTTATTATTCAGAATCTCATAACTACTTACTTCTCATTTTTTCGTAAGCGAGCGGGTAAGCGTGACTACTTATAAAAACGACCACGCCAAACAAAAATAATGAGTTTAGACGCCAAAAAATAAGTTGTGCGGAGCTATGAATTTCTATTATATAACCACTTATTTGGTAATGAAAGTTTTTGCTGGGACTCTATAATACAATTTAAAAAATTACAAAATATTGACAAAAACATTAACATGAAAATCAGTTGAGTGTAAATATGTTCAATTATTCTCAAGTGACACTTGATATTCTACATTTACTTGTTACTTATAACCAGGGCAAGTTTAAAATGGCGCAAAAAAAAGTTGAAATTGGCAGGCAAAATGGCACGAAAAAATAATAAAATTAGCACAAAAAACGCAAAAATGGCACGCTTATTCAAAAATTTTTAAAGTATAATAGTTGATTTAAATATTTTTCTGAATGTTTTTAACAAAAATACAATAATTGAAGAATTTACAGTTGAACTGATAAAGTGCATTCGCCGTATATTAGTATGATTTAAATAAAAACATTTTTTTTTAAATATTAGGCTTGTACGGTTACATTTCTAGTAAAACTAGTAAAAGAGAAAAAAATTGAAAAAGTTGTCAAAATATTTAAAAGTAATCGAACAAAAAAATTGTAAGAATAGTAAACTAACAAAAAAAATTACTAAAATCGCATAAAAACGTCCGCGGAGTGCAAACTTTAATATGAATCATAAGAGTTAATTAATTTAATAACGATTCACATAAAAATGTGTCCAATTTTATCGTTTGTTAAACAAAAAAACATATTAGTTTTTGCTTGAAGAAATTTTTTGCGTAAAACTAGTAAAATTTTCCCTTAAATTTTTTACTAGATCTTACTATTTTTTTGTACTCGAACGGATTTTTGAGGAAAACTGGTAAAATTGGTAAACCTACACTCAACCAAAAAAGTCTGTAATGGCTACTGAAAATTTTGCTGTTATTACGGGAAATTTAACTGTTTTGAGGACAGCGGTATTTTTTGCTAATTTTAGCAAACACATGTCTGCTGATCTGTAGTACAATAAAATTTGTAGAAAAAATTAGTAGCCGCTACTAAATTTTAGTAAAATTTATGTAAAATGCAATTCAAAATCGATTTGGTAAAATCACTTAAAAAACTTACTAAATATCATAATTTTAGTACAATGAAATTAGTATAAATAACTAGTTGCAGCTACTAAATTTCAGTAAATTGCTGTAAACTGTAATTTAAAATCAATCTGCTGAAATTAGCAAAAAAATTGTACTAAAAAACAAAAAACTGTAAAATCTAAAAAAAAAAATTTCTTTCGATTGTAACAAGCGTATAATTACATCGTACTGGAAATTTGGAGTCAAAATTGCAAACGGTTCTCCAGTTATTGCCGTTTTATGCATTGGAGATGCAATAAAATTTTCTGGGTGTTATTTCTAAACTAAGAATATATCAATAGTAACAAATATAAACTAAACAACAATTGTAAAAAATAAAAAAAAATAAAAAAGTTTTTAAATTAGTATATTTTTCTGCTAAATTTAGCACTCGGTTTTGAAAAATTAGTAAAATGTTTTTCTGAAATCAGCAGCGAAAATTAGTAAAAAAAATCAGTAATTTGTAATAAGAGAATAGCAAAAATGATTACTAAAAATAAAAATTGTACTAATAATTAGTATAAAAATAGTATAGTGCGATTGGAAATTGCTTACAAATTTTTTTACAAACTTTTTTATCTGAGTGTAGTAAAAAATAGCATTTAAACAAACACACTTATTAAAAAAATATGGTTTTTTTTTGTAAATTTTTTCTAAAAATTATTTACAAGGATTTAGTTTTTACTGAATTTTATAGCATTTTTTTAATGACAAATCTAAAAAAATAGATAAAATGGCTTTTTTTGGCAAGGATTTGTAAAAATGGCATTTTTACAAAATAAGTGAAAATATGGCAAAAATCGCATTTAATGGCAAATGCCAAAAAAATCTTGCCCTGCTTATAGCATGTTTTTAATCATCTGTAAGTACAAGTATTGTAGGACTGACCAGTCGTAATATGTTAAGTTATTAAAGACTGGTGTGTGTTCCATTATGATTTATCTTTTAATCTCCTTCGTTATCTCGTGAGTAATATCATTGATCCTATTATGCTTTCCATTGCAATGCCCTTCTGTAAAGCAAAGCCCATTGATTCGGACCCCGAATTACCTATAATTCAATAACAAAAAAATATTTTCATTCATATACTTTAAAATTTTATTTACATTTGTAAATATAATATCTACAAGAAGAATCTAAATTTAGAAAAAAAAGAAATTAGCACCACAGCCATTATCTGCATATTTTTGGAAATCCATGTGTGTCTATGATTTTCAGCTCCTACACTTAAAATAATACGTCAGTAGAAAAATCTGTCAAGCCAGTTTCAAATCGATTTGACTAATTTTTAACAAATTTTTGGTTTAAACACTGATTTAAGCAAAGATTTTAGTTATCTTCATTTAACACAATACTAAAAATCCTCAGTACTTTAACTAATTTTGAGTGTTAATTTTTAAAATTATTTAAGGAGCCTTGGACTCTCGGGAATTTCTAATAAAAATTTTACACTTCACAAAATGGCCCAATGATGCCAAATGGCAAATTTCGCAATTTTCAAAAAGCGAAAATCGCCATAACTTTTGAAATAACAACAATTGATCAACAATTTTCAGTACGTAATTTTATTTTATTGATAGTATTATTTACAGCAAAAACCGAAATTATTTGACCACTGGGTTTCAAGATGCGTCTTCAACCTTTGTTGTGCTATATCGCCTAAATAAAGCGATAAATTAAAATTTTAATATTTGTTCCATGGTAGATTTTCAACGCCAAATATATGGTTTAAATATTAAAATTTTAATTTATCGCTAAAAGAGGAATGAATTTTAAAGGGTCGCCCAAAATCATATGGGAAAATACCAAGAATAGTGTTCAACCTGATGTACCTGAAACTGTGATATCCCCTATTTGTAATGTATTGGACAAATTTTAACACCAAACGTCTTTAAGATCTACGAACAAGTCATAAAATAGTGGCACGCTAGCTGATTTTCGGTGCACACGACATTTTCTTGAATATTTTCCAAAAAATTTTCAGGTCATAGGTAAAGATTAAATTTTATTAAAGGCTTTTTTTTAAAGCTATGTTTTAAGAATTATGAGATTACAAATTTTAAATGTTAGATGTAAGAATGTATTTCGGGATATATCATGTATTTGATACAAGTTTTACAATCGGATATCATTTGAATAAAATTTTTCAGAATTTTGAATTTAGAGAGTGTTAAGTTTTCCATTTGTATTAAGTCTTCGAATCGAGAGAAACAGATATGTTAAAATTGATACGTTTTTAAATTGGACTGAAGCCCCGGTTTGCGCTTCACTCGACTTTTATGAAAAGGTATAATGGAATTAAAACATGTATTTTGAAATAAAGAAATTATTTTGACTTCCAAGAGCGTTGTTTTGAGTTTATCGTCCTAAATTTTCGAAACTGCTATTTCGATTTATGCCAATGTCAAAGGCAGAGATTGATATATAATGAGATTTTAAAAAATACTTTTAAATAGACGATAAATCGCTGACTGCTTGGGCTTTTACCTAAAAAACAACAACAAAAAGGTACGAGTATTTTTGAAAATTTTTAATTTTATAGTGAACTAGCGGGCAAGCCCGCCTAGTTTTTGGGATGTCAGTTAAACCGAAAAGGAATTTTGTCGTATCGGGTTAGCGTACCTTAAAGTTTAAAATGTAATTTGTTTTGTATAGGAATTAAATATTTTTATGAAAATAAAATACAATGTTTTTTATTAATGTAAAACTTTTCAAAATAAAAGCCCTCTTCGATGAGAATGCTTATTAGGAGCTTATATAAAAAATAAATAATTTCAAAAATTATTATTCAGAGGAAGCTTAGGTTAAAACAAATTTTCTACTTTTTAAGTAAAAATAAAATCAAATACGCACACTTAATAATTAACAATAAATAACGATGACGATGTGAGAGCTGTGGTGTAATGGTTAGCGCGTTGAATTGTTACACATGTGGTTGTGGATTCGATCCCCAGCGACCGCAACATCAATTTGGAAAAATAATGTGTATTTTTTATCCCTAATACAGTGTCCTCCTTCACTATTCCCACAGCACTTAACCCCACCGAAGTAAAATAATATAACAGGGCTATGAAATAAACAGCCGTAACAGAAGTTCACCAACTCTCCATCAAATGGCGCGCAACAACTGTTCTAAAATTTAACATCTCGCGCAATATTTGAAGCCTCTCATCTTTCACCACCTCCTATCTCTTCTTTATCCACTTTCCAAATAAAGCAACACGTTAATTAATAGGAAGAATTTAATGGGTGTTGCTTCACTAAAAAAAAAATAAAAAATTCGAATATGGAGTCCAAATTTCAAATTGCTCAAAAGCTATTGAGACATTGTTGAAATAAAATAGATGTTTTTTCCTTAAAAGATTTCCAGGTTTAACTTTCAATATTGAAATTTTTACATTGCATATTTTTGCTTTATTCAAAAAACATATATCCCTATATATTCTACTTTCGAATAACACTGCTCTACAAAAAAAAGGTGAATATTATTGCAACCAGTTTGTTCAAATTGGCTCTAGGTTTTGTTTAATTCGCGATTTAACTTTTTCAATTTTTCAGCCGATTTTTTCAATAAAAAACTTACAGTTTAGTAACTATAGCCTCGGAAAGAAAACGCTTTACACAGTTTAAGCTTAATTCTGTGCCCTATTTTTCAAACTTATATGTGTATCAATATCTCAATACCTTTTCTAAATATAGTCGATTTAAAATTTTGTTAAGGTTTTAAAAAAAAAATTTAAATATAAGTCGAAGTCCGATTTTGAATATTTGGAAAGAAAAAGGTCCAACATTTTTGTGCATGCCATATTCCGTTAACAAATTATGTGCACTTTTAGAGCCTTTTGTAATTAAATTTAGACTTAAACAAAATTTCCACAAAAAAAAGGAGTTTCCACAAAAAAAGTATTTTCACAAAAAAAAAAAATGTTTCAACAAAAAAAAAAAGTTTCCCCAAAAAAAAAAAAAAGTTTCCACAACAAAAAAAAAATTTTCTACAAAAAAGTGTTTCAACAAAAAAAAAATGTGTCAACAAAAAAACAAAAAGTTTCCACAAAAAAAAATTTGTTCCACAAAAAAGTTTCCCCAAAAAAAAAAAAGCCCTCAAAAAAAAGTTTCCACAAAAAAAAGTTTCCACAAAAAAAAATGTTTCTACAAAAAAAAAAGTGTTTCTACAAAAAAAAAAGTGTTTCCAAAAAAAAAACTTTTCAATAAAAAAAAAAGTATTTCACAAAAAAACAGTTTCCACAAAAAAAATGTTTCCATAAAAAAGTGTTTCCACAAAAAAAAAAGTTTCCACAAAAAAAAGTGTTTCCAAAAAAAAAACCTTTTCCACAAAAAAAAAAAGGTTTCCACAAAAAAAAATGTTTCCACAAAAAAAAAAATGTTTCCAAAAAAAAAAAGTGTTTACACAAAAAAAAATTTAAATGAGATAAATGAGATAGGATGAGCTGAGATTAGATTAGGTTAATGCTATAAGTGCTGCCTGGTTGTCATAGTAACGCCAAGGCCTGGTTGTCATAGCAACACGAAAATTTTGTATGGGAATATATAGGAAATATATAGGAAAATCTAAATGCCATATCTCGGGAACCACTGTGCCAATTTCGTGCAAACTTCACATAAATCATCTACAGACCATCCTCAACGTACCCTGAAATTGGTTGAAATCGATCCGTTTCTGCAGTTAGTGGTGACATCAAAATTTACACTTCTTTTTATATATATAGATTTAGACTAAACAAAAACTACATGTTTTTTTGGCTCTTGTTAGTTTTTACTTGTTAAAACACATATATATAAAAATAAACAAAAACTAGTTCTGTACGAAAACTAGGTGTTTTTGGTCAGTCTAAATTCAGTATTAGATTAATATTTTTTCGCTTTTTTAAATTTTATATTTGTGGCATTTCTTATAGTTTTATTACTGGAATTTCATTCTTACCTTTTTTTAATTCTGGGATATGTCCGAAAGTAAATCTAGTGCATTAGATTTACACATACATAATTAAATGAATACCTTTTGTTCAACTTCGCTGGGACAGAAAACTTAATATAAATTTTAAGGAAATCATACAGTAAAAATATACATAAATTTAAAGCTATATTTCATAATAATATTTCTAGAAACTTATGTGTCCACTTTTGTGAACTTTTTAGAAATTGTTTAAACTGAACATTTTTTTAGCAATAGTAAAGCTCAAAATACTTCAAAATCTTAAAACCTTGTTAAGAAAAATTATTTTAGTAGTTGACAATAGTACTGGTATTTTAAATGTGATTTTTCACTTTCACAATTTTGTTTAAAATCCTCTCAGATTTTCTGTTGAGAAATGGTGACATTTCTTTCATTTTCAATAAGAAGTTGGTTCTATTGGGATTGGTACATCTTTGTATTGACGCATATTTCTTCATTAATTTTTTTTTTTTTTGTAATATAAACTGTTTTCGTTATGTTCTTATATACAGAGCTTTGAAGAATTAATTCGTTTTTGAATGAATTCACTACCCATCGAATTCAATTTTTTTAAAATTGAATGAATTACTTTTCTTAAGTAATTCACTGAATTCGTTCAATTGAACGCGTTCAACAAAAAAAAAATTTAAAGGATTAATTAAATTGCTACAATTCTTTTTTATTTAATCAAGTAAATTAATTTCTTACTGAATTAATTCACCACTGAATTCGTTCACTTTCGTTTTCATTAGTGAATTAAAAAAACAAAAAATACGTTCAGTAAATTGAAAAAAAAAGTTCACTGAATTAAAAAACAAAAAATTCAAAAGCTATTTTCTGCCCTTAACTACATAGTGGGGTGTTTTAAAAATATTTTGGCAATAAATTAGACATTTGTTTTTGGTTACTATTCTATATAAAAAAACATAAAACAAATTTGAGGTAACATGAAAAAATCCCACAACTCTCAAAACTCTGTGAAAATTTTCGAAAAATGGGTTTTTTTACTCGAATTCGGCATGGTCTGGGGGAAGAAAAATTTACAAGTGGAGAATATATTTTACCTTAAGAACATCTAAAAGAAGTACGCTTTCAGAAAAATATAAATACTATATGTATTTTCATATAAATTATTAATCTGGAGGCAAAAGAGTCTTGCTATGGGCGTGTAAAGTTTCATCTCATACCGACTAGCCAATAACGGATGAGTTATTTCTAAAATATTTTGGAAACACTCCACTGTGTACTGACTGAATGGCAGAAAACAGCTTTTGAATTCAGTGAAAGTAATTTTTTTTTTCTTTTTCAATTCTATGAACGTTTTTTTTTTCAATTCACTGAACGTATTTTTTTGTAATTCACTGAACGAAAATAAAATTGAACGAATTCAGTGGTGAATTAATTCAGTAAGGAATTAATACACTTTTTATCAGTTCGATTGATTGATTTAATAAAAATAACTATAGCAATTGAATTAATTCGTAACAAAAAAAAATCGAACGAAAACAAATGTGAATTAATTCCATTCAATCTATAGTCTTTTGTGAATTAATTCATTGAATTTTTAATTCAGAATTCAAAAACTGAATTAAAGAATTAATTCTTCAAAGCTCTGGTTATATATATATAACTCATAATTTTAGAAAAATCGTTTTTACCAACAGCTATAAATACAGTGTGGCGCTTTTTTTTAAGGTAAAGATACACACTTTTAAATGTTATTTATATTTCGCTTACCGCCAACATTGCCATAGAAATGTATGTATGTTTTTTTGCACATATTTAAATTCTCATATACTAGAAAAACAAAATTTCCATAAAAAGTACCTTTTCTTAGCTTGCGGTATGGAGAATAACATATTCACTAATGCCAAAATGTAATGAAATTGTATTTAATGTTACCTTCACTTGTATGTTCAAAATGATGTTTCAACCATAGATGGGCATCAAGCAGTTGTTGTCAGTACCAACTCAGGAAAAATTTTTACAATCGGCAGCCAACTCCACCACAAATTCTGCAATATGTTTTACTGCAACCGATTCCATGAAACTGGTTCCGGAACCAGTTCCACGGATCTCATATGGAAGGTGTGACTGACATAAAATCGGTTGTAGAAGTAGTTCCAGAACTGATTCTAGGGCAACCGGTTCCGGCTGTTTTTGGGGCAATTTCAAACAAAAATCATTGGAGCTACAATTGACAGCAGAAGGGGTTGCAAAGGAAAAGTAGCTATTCTACAACCGATTCTTTGCTAAGTTATATGGTACTTGCTACTCGTAAGTACTTTTAGTACTTGCCAAGTGCCTATAGTTCTTATCACGCACCATAGTACTTTGCAAGTACCAAAAGTCTTAGCAAGTACCATAGGATTTAGCAAGTACTCATAGTACTGAGGAAATACCATAGAACTTAGCTAGTACTAAAAGAAACTTAAAAAATATTTTTTTTTTTTTAAGAAAACCACTCAACTAAATAGTGTTTGTATAAAAAATTTTGAATCGCACTTATTCTGTACAGAATTAAAGACAAATTTGTCCATTGATTTTTAAAAATTTTCAAGTAAATTAGAATTTTTTCCCATAATTTTAAAAAATTTCTCCAATTTTCTAAAATTATTTTCTATATTAATTTTTTTTATTTATTTTTTTACGGACAAGCGTTTTATTTTAAAAATTAGTTTTACTTTAATAAATTTTTAAAAATACACAGATTTAGACTTATATAATTTCTAATATAAAATTAATTCTTTCCCAATACGAAAATTCCAAGAAAAACCAACTGAGCTTTTTCACGATCATGAAAATTTGAGCTCTTTAAGACATTTTATTAATAAAAATTTTTAAATTACTATAAAATATTTTGTAATTTATGTTCCATGCGGGATCCCGGGAATTCAAGATAAATTTCGCGCTTTCCCGGGAAATCAAAAAGTGCGTGATTTTGCATTCCCTACTTAGTAAGCATCAAAATGCTTTTTGAAAAATGCTTTTACTTGTTTTTTCAATACAAGTACCAAGTACTTGTGTTTTACTACTACTGAGGTACTGAATACTTCCCGACTATGATTTCAACTGTACAAATGTGCATAACCGCAAGTTAAATAAAACATAAATCAAGAATTTAATGTGGATGTAAAAAGAATCACATATAAAATATCCAAAAGTCAGATTAAAAAATATTAACGATTCATTAAAAAACGATATAAATTGCTAAAATAAGCCTTGCAACAATTTTGCATTCGACAAAGTACTTTGTTACATAAATTTATAGGGCTTTATATTTAATAGGGAAATATAGATTTTGATAGTTATATGTTTTTCAATAAATAAAGACAAATCACCTTGGCGAGTAACAGCGTCGACCTTCACTTGCAAATGATAAAACTTTATTACCTAAATGTGAACTCTTATGCCAACGATGCGGACATTGCTTCCATTCTACGGTTTATAATGGTATGGTATGTTTGCGTTTTTCACTTGTTCTTATAAATACAGTGGCGGTTTCAGCTTTCGATTTTAGGAGGGAACATTTTTAAAAATTTGTTTATTACTCATACGTCACGTGAACTTGATAGGATTGCTATATCAGTCGAAACATTTATAACACAGTGCAACACGAAAAAATATATCCATATACGGACACCACTACGTGATAAAAGATCAAAAAGAAAAAGACCCTAGTCTCCCAGTTTTGCCCGAAGTCATGCGATCATTTTCTCAGGGTCATATCTTGCAAACCGTTCGGAATTTTGATTTACTCTCTGAGGCGAAAATTGTGAACATATAAAATCAAAAAAACTTCATCTTCGAGATTAAAATCACAAAAGACTTTAAAAAATTCGATTTTTTTTACATTTTTTCCCCTGTTCAGGTCCGTAGGTAGCAAACCGTTCAAAATTCAAGAAAACAATCAACTACAAAAATGTACCTAAGTATCACGCACCGACTGGACCTGCACAGGCAAAGCAGTAAGCTCAGCTCACGCATCAAGGAACGCAGCACAATATAAAAGCGATACGACGCTCACATCGAGGCATTACAGCGGGACGTCAACGAGAGCTCAGCGGTGAAAGTTATAGAGAAAGTGCTACAGCATAATTCGCACACAACATTGGCAACTGACAATTTCAATATGCAATGTGAAAAAATTGATTTATTTTGCTACGTTTGCGGCCATCAAATCAGTTTAAAAAAACTAAATAAAGTACATATCATTTATTCTTACGTATTTTGTAGTTTATTTTTTGAAAGTTGAAATAAATGAAAAATCATTATTTTTTTAAGGACTTTGTAGTTAATTTCTTAACATTTAAAAATAAATGAAAAGTTCTTTTGATTTAAACGAAAAGTCAGTAGACCAGTTTTCAAGTGACTTTTCATTTATTTTAAATTATATTTTCAGTTAATTTAAACTGCAAACTAATTTGAGTGTGTGATTAGTATAATCCTTAAATCCATGTACCTATATAGTATACACCGATTAAGGTTCACACTTAACAGTTCAATAATTGTATAACATCACATATTTCATGAATTGATTTCCACAGACATGTATACTAGTAAACAAATAAATACTCGTATACAGAAACAAATTGAAAAGTAAGAACGATTTTTTTGTTTTTTTGCTAATTCCCTTAAGGGGCTTGTAAGGCTTATTACATACTTGGGAAAAAGCATTGGTGCATTGATTTGTTGATATAAACACGAATGTTAAATATTTATGGAAAATAACAATGCCTCAAGATCTTTTCCCAAGTATGACATATTAAAACAAAATTAATGTTTTTGTCAGCAGGTATGTTTCTCCAACAATTCTACGAATATTTTTTAGATTCTCTTATTCCATAAATTATGTTAATTTCTTTTTGCGAAGCTTGTGCTTTTATCGGTCTAAATTGAGCAAGCAAAAATATTACATGGGAATTTTGCACACTTTTGACAAGGTAATAAATTAAACCGCAGGGTATTCTAACAGAAGCAACAAAATCTGTTATAAGCCATTATGAATGTACCTATTATATTAGGGTGACTCTTGTAAAGGCTTAATCAGTCTTAGCGTAACCAAAAATAAATAAATAAATAAAACGTATCTATATACAGTTCGAGATATTCGTTTACACGCCCAAAGAAATAGTTTTAAAATGCTATTTTATTTTCTTTTTAAACCAAAATAAAAATTTTTGTTTTTGATTTTTATTTACATTTTTTAGTAGGCTTTCCAATACAAAAAATTGATTTCGCCTGCATTATAATTATCTAGATAGGATTTTTGTGCTCAGTTATTTAAGGCAGAATGTTATTTAGTTTGTGCAACCATATTAAGGGATATAATTTCATCCGAAAAATGGTTATATTAAATTGTATTATATTGGATATAATTGTATTTACAAGGATACAAAGTTATATCAAATGATAAACTTATATCCGAATTTTGTCCCGATCAAATTGGATATAAGTTAATCCAATACGATATGATTAAATATAAATGATAAAAAAAAAAACTTTGAATTGGAGGGCAGCAGGATTTCGGGTCCTACACACTTAGGGGTGTGATGAAAATCGAAAACGAACAGTTTTTCAATCTAGAATAATTTGATTCGCGAAAATCAAATTGGCTTCAAATTATTATTTATCGTTTTTTTTTTGACGCCGGAAATCTAAATTAGGAAATGAAATATAAATTGGTATTGTACAGATCCTAAAATATTTACCATTGAAAATCAGATCGTTTTCGTTTTCGATATTCATCACATGCCTGACTGTCAGCCGAGGGCTACTGTTGATAATGAGTAACTATTAAAGACGTTAATATATAAATCTGTTATTCTTTAAAGACTAGATAACTTTTTATCAAATATGGGAATTTTCTTTGGACTTTGAGTGGAGAAATACCACTCAAAACTTATCGGACCAGAACAAAATATATACAGTGGTGGCCAATTTAATAGGAACGATTCAAGTTTTGTCTAATTTTTTTTTCGTTACCTTTATTTTTAAAAGTCAAAATAGTGGCTAAATTCGCCCCGGGTCTAATATGTGGTTTAGAGTATTGTGCAGAATTTTATCATAATGCCTGTTTTTTTATTTTGTCATTTGTTTTAAGTGGGCGTGGCTTTCAATGAAAAATTAGCGATATCGACCTGTTATCAAATTACAGAGTAAAATTTAGCGAGTACTGGTCGGATCTATACAAACTGTATATTTTTGGAAATCCTACATAATTTCCTTAAATTCTGCATTATTTTTATCTAGAAATAGTCGCCAGATTTGAAATGACAGTGCCTTAAACAAAAAAAAAATTTTATTTGTTTTTAGCGATTTTATAATAAAGTTTACAACACTGAAATTTTAATAGGAAATGGTTTATACTTAACATAGAAAAAAACTTGACTTTTTTGTTATATCGTAGCAAGTATAGCATAAAACTATTCGCATTAAAATTTCAGTGTTTTTAACTTTATTTTAAAATTGCTAAAAACGAATAAATTTTTTTTCATGTTTAAGTCTGGCGAACATTTCTGGATAGAAATAATGCAAGACTTAAGGAAATTTTGTAGAATTTCCAAAAATATACAGTTTGTATAGATCCAATCAGTATTCGCTAAATTTTAATCTGTAATTTGATAACAGGCCGATATCGCTAATTTTTCATTGAAAGCCACGCCCACTTAAAACAAGTGACAAAATAAAAAAACAGGCATTATGTTAAAATTCTGCACAATATTCTAAAACAAATATTTGCCTCCCGTGACGAATTTAGACACTATTTTGATTTTTTAAAATAAAGGCAACGAAAAAAAATTAGAAAAAACTTGAATCGTTCATATTAAATTTTCCACCACTGTATATCGTTGGGGAGGTACTTGAAACACCTTTCCAATGATATGCAACATGCCTAGACTTATTAACCCATTACGAGCCGGGCCATGATTTTTAATGTTAATTTTTTTAAATTGAATTTTTTAAATTAAAAAAAAACTTTTAGAAGTAAAAAAGCTCAGAAAATATTAATTTAATGAAAAAATTGAGTAAAGCATATAAAAAATTGTTTTTGATCAAATATTACATTAATCTCGAATATATTAGTTAATCTCGAACATGGGTCTGATATTAACTAATATATCGTCGGATTGCCTGCCAGAAGTGCTATGGTTTTGGTTTTAACAAGTTTTCAGGAGAGCGAAAAAACTGATTTATATTATCCTTTTAAGATATTTTATTGACATCATATGCCCTAATGATTCACGACCTTATTTATTACAATCATTATTAAGGCATATGATGTCATTGAAATATATTAAAAGGATAATATAAACCAGTTTTTTCGCCCTCCTGAAAACCTGTTAAAGAACACATAACACTACTTGCAGGCAAGCTGACGATATTGTTATATAAAAAATAAAATTAAAAATATTTTTCGTATCTATTTATATATAAAATTTTGAACGGTTTTATCAATAATATATTCCTATATATACAATTTGCAATAAAGGAAATACTGATATCTGATTTAATGTGATTACATATGAGAAAATTTCTAAAAAAAATGTATAATATATAACCATATAAAAACATATAAGGTCGCACACAATATTTTATATTACCATATATTTTAATATTAAAAAATATATGTTATATATACTCTTTTTTACTCGGGTGGTCATATAAAGCCACACATATAAACATTTATAATTATATCAAATCATATAAAATTATATGAAAACTTTTTTAGTCGGCTAATTAAAATTACAATAAATTTTAAATCTAAAGTACCTACTAGCAACTAAGGCTATCGGCTTAATCACTAGAATAATCCTGTTATGCTTCAAATTAACTACTTAAGGTGGTTGTGACTAGGATTGACCGCAGACGTAGTATAAACGTTACAATATTTGTTCAAAAACAACGATTTTTGCCGTTTCAAATTTTACTTTTAGTCTAGTTTTGAAACAAAATTTGACTAAATCCAAAAATTTCTGGAGCTACGGAAACGAAATATATTCTTTACAATTCTTGGCAAGGAAAGGTATTAATATTTTATGATATAAACCAAAAATAAATCTTAAATTTTCATGTCAACGCTTTCCATCGCATGAGAATTCCCGCACCAATTTCACGACCCAATCTAAAATATCCGTGGAGCTCAAGATCATGATAAAAATTACATAGACAGTCAAAAACGTCTTATTCTTCTTCTTATTTAAGTATGTTGAATTGCAAAATAAGGCCCTAAAAACAAAAAATGTTAACATTCTTTTATTTATGAGGACTTTGATACGAGTTTATACTTGGCCCAAAATTTAATCCTTACGAAGGTTGGTTAAACCTACTTTAATTCAAAATGTTTTAATTTTATTGACGAATTTTGGAAAAAAAACTATTCTGTACGCTTACTTTAAAATGCAGTTTGTTCCTTAATACCAATTTTTGTTGTTTCATATCAAAGTCCTCAAAACTAGAGATGGGGTGAGTGAATTTTGACTCACGCACGCTCACGAAAGAAAAATAATAATCACGCACGACTCACGCACGAACATTTTATTATAATCACGCTCAATCACGCTCACGTGATTAATTTTAATTTGAATCACGCTCACGAAGTACTCACGCTCACGAAATACTCACGAAAAATATTAAATTTGTTTTTATCCATGGATGGTAACCGAAACGATGCGGTTATCGGTAAGGGTAACGCTAATTTAGATTATTTCGGTAACGGTATTTTAAGGGTAACGCTATTTCATTTATTTAGGTATCGATATTTTAAGGATAATGGTTCTTTAGTTATTTCGGTATCGGTATTTTAAGCATAACGGTTTTTTGATTATTTATTTCGGTAACGGTATTTTAAGGATATCGGTAGTCAGTTTTTTCGATGCATCCCTCAATTTTTTTTACGAAAAACAAACGAGATTAAAAACAGAACAAAATTTACCAACTTAATGTACGAAAAATACTTAATAATCCAGTGGAATTGCCAAAAACAGAAAATTAAAAATATCGGTAACGGTATTTTAGGAGTAACGGTATTTCATTTATATCGGTAAGGGTATTTTAAGGGTATCGATATATAATTTATTTCGGTATCGGTATTTTAAGGGTAACGGTATTTCTGGTATTTCGGTAACGGTATTTTAGGGGTAACGGAAGTCAGTTGAAAGGGTTTTGAATCGATAACGGTATTTTAGCGGTATTGCCTGCCAACCCTGTTTTTATCTTAATTATTTAAGGAAACTTTCTTTATTGAATAGACATAAGTTTTATTTATATAGGGCCATTAACAATAAACAAATTAACCTAAAGTTTGAGCTAACTTAGAGTTACAGATGTCAAATACCATACAAATTTGAATTTTTTAACTTTCAGTTTTTGTTAACTTCAGGTTATTTGTTTATTGTTAATGGGGGTTAGAATTAAAATTAGCTTAACTATAAAAAATTTTGTTAAAATTTTAATTATTGCATATTAATTAAATTTGCTTGTGCAAATATAAATATTACTGACACTTTAGAAAAACTTTTATTTTCTATTGTTGATTATACTTGAATGGATGTCACTACATTGCTAGATCTGTCAAAAAAGCAAATTATGGCATTTTTTTTTGTTTTTTCTTTGATATTTTAAATGTTTAGAAATGCTCCTAGACGAGAAGAAGGAATAAAATTTGGATAAGGACATGCTTTTAACAGATTATTTTTCATAATATGTTAATTAGGTTTTGGGATTTTAGCGCATTTAATTCCTTTAATTTAATTTTATATTTAAAATTTTTAAATAACTTAAAAAATTCACTGTAAATCTTTAAATGTTATTCCAAATTTTTGTGGAGGAACAAAATTTTTCAATGTTTTGTACAAGAAGTCGATTTCTTCTTTACATAAGAATTCTGGCAGAAGTAGAAAACACCCGTTCGCTAGTACCTGAACTGACTGGAATACACATTATATGAAGGAATGGAAGATCTGTGGAATTTTTCCAAAATTGTAAATTATTGCAATCTGGTTTAATATAATCACGCAAACTCACGCACAAAATTTACTCACGAACGACTCACGGACGAACATTTTTTTAACTCACGCTCACGCACCATTCAGGTGAGTACTATCATTTTAAAAAACCGTCATAGACATGTATGTGATTCACTGTTAATCTTCGGCTTAACTTCCAGTTTTGTAATTTATTTATAATAAATTCGTACCAAATATTTAATAAGGCTTTAATAGAACACAATTCGGTTATTTTAATCTTCATATTTGAATTTGAATTTGAATTTATTTATTTGACAATCCCACACAACAAGATTAAAGTATGGGATTTAAAAATTGGTAGGTACATAAATGAGTTACATTCTAAAATTTTATATAAATTAATTTTAATTTAACTAATTAATGGTAGTAAAAATAATAAACAATAATTGAAATGACTAATAAATAATATAAACACATTATAAATATATATAAAAAAAAAAAAAAATATAATTGATGTTTTTAAAATCACGGTAGGTAACAGTTTGAGCTTCACGAAGCAAGTTAAAATCATAAGAGATAAAAATCAAGTCATGCCTAGAAAAACAAGATGCAGCCAACTGATCATACAATTTAACTTTATGGACATTATTTGTGAGAAAAAGATCCAATAAAGTATTGGCTGTATTGGTGTAGTGGGTAGGATTATAGCAATTAACGGGTATAAGATCAAGTAACATCATGTTATCAATAATCGTAGTATCCAAAAGAATATTACAATTGAAATCTCCAGCAATAACCACATCCGAGTAATCCTCAGTAAGATCTTCAATTTTCCTCATAAATAGATCTGTACTAATATTTTTATTAGGCCGGTATACACAACCAATGAGAAGTTTCCTACCATCCGATACAATTTCTATAAATATATATTCAATCTTATCGCTATCAATATTCATTGGTATGTTACTACTAGTCATGGATTTACACCTAAGATTACATTTAATATTATTCTTAACAAAAATTGCTACTCCGCCGGCACGAGTCTTTCGATCAGCACGAAAAATTTGGTAACCTTGCAAATTGATTAAGCTATCTGGTGTAGTTTCCTTAAGCCAAGTCTCGGATACACAAATAATATCCATTGATGAATTTTCAAAAATGAACCTAAATTCATCAATTTTATTGTTTAGGCTTTGCGCGTTTATGTGGCAGATATGAACTCCCCTTTTCTGTTTAGTTAATATTCGAATCATATTCATGATACCATCTTTGGAACAACTGATTTGCCTATCCATCTGGTTTAATGTTATGGAAATAGCATATAGAAAAACAAGCGTAACCAACAACAACGCAACAGTAAATAAAAGTATAAATGAACAGACAATGCAAAATAAAATGAAATGTTATAATTTGTGTGATAATAAAGATTGAATTAATTGATATTATGTACTGCAAAAAATGTTTAAGAATCAAATTAAAATACATGATGAGAACAAATAATATAAATATTATAAATATAGGAACATGAAATAAATTTAGAACACTGAAGGATTTAGCACATGATATTAACTTCAGAATTCTGATGAGCATTTGCTGGAAGAAAAAACTCGTTCAGCTGTTCCATGTTATCAATACGAACAGGTTGATCTGTATTGCAATTTTTTACGTAGACAAGCCCACGAAGAGTAAAAGCCGATTGTAGATGTCCATCTTTCTTTAGGCCAAGGGCGGAGACAAAAATTTTATAATTGTGGGACGTTAGATTTTCATTAACGAAGAATGGCTCTTTAGAATTAAAACCCAGATCCTTTAACATCAATGGGCCACAACCAGATTTTCTAAAATTGGATATTGACTTTAAGATAAAATTCTTGTCATAAGGAGACAAGAGTTTAACGATGATAGCCTTGTCGGGCGAGCTATTTTTATTTGTATTTGGCAATCTAAATATAGCATTAACAGGTGGTGTTTTTATATTTAAAATCTCACAGACGTTATCAAAAATGTCAAATAAATTTTCATTTTTCAAATAAGGGACATTGGTTATACGTAAATCACTTGCAACTAAAGAATTTTCGTGGCGAAGGTTTTGCATTTTCAATTCCTTGATTTCAGATTTTAGCGATAGCAAATCTTCCGTTACCATTTCTAGTTTTGAAACTCTTTCGGTTACTTTAATTAAGTCTTTTTTTACTTCGCAAAGATTATTTTCGATATTCTCAATTTTTTCCAATATACGATTTTCGCTTTCCTGGATGAGCGTTTTTATCATTGCGTTTAATGAATCAGTTTGTTTCGCAAATCGACTGTCCAATAATTGCAATAAGCGGAAGGGTGAATCATAATTATGCATGCGAGGTGTTTTTTTAGCGATATCCAAAAAAGATTTTTCCAAGTCCGCTCTTCCACGTTTTGGAGCTGGAGTAGAAGGTTCATGCAAGTTTTTAGGGGAAATTTGCTCCATTTTTTTTTTTTTTATAATTAAAAAACTTTTCAGATGTTAAAAAAAACAAAATATAAAATATATTGTCGATTGTTACTAAATTCAAAATTAACAGTCCACAGGTTGATGTATAGGCTGTTTCTTTTTTTTCCTTAAGTAAGGTAAACAATGTTGATAAGAAATGTTGCTAAAGTTAGATATGTTGCTAAAGTTAGATGTTTAGTTGAAACACAACACAAAACAATTGTTGCAGGTGACAAGTTGTTTTTATTTATTATTGTTTTTTGTTTTTATTATTCCCTCTTCTTTATTGTTTGTTTTTCAACTTGACAAATTTTGTTTATTTAATAAAGCGTTAATTATAGCAAATATAGCTTATTTAACAATACACTTTCAAACAAATCAAAACAGATTACAGTTTAAAAACAATCTTCTTCACTTTAAGGTTTATTTAGCATTTAAATTAGATAAAAAAGCACAGATTAATTTTAACTTGTGAAAAAAATACGTCTGCTCCCAACAGTGATGCCAATTTATAAGAGTCAAAGATTTAAAGAAATTCTTCTCTATTTTATTTTATAGACTTTCTCAAGAAGTTTCCTTAAAAAGGTTAAAAAAATCGACTTACAATCAGTTACATATTGCAAATATATCCATTCACATATAATTTTATATACACTTTTTTACTCGGGCATATACATTTATATTAACACTTTGGTTTTATAAATATGTTTGATATGACGTTATATATTAAGAGATATTAAGAGATCAGCAAATATAGTTTATACATAATTATATATAATGGCGTATAAGCTTCTCTAAACAATCTTATATGAAAATATATAACAAAGTTAATATAAAATTCTATTAATTTAATGTATAAATTTATCTGACACGCTTTCTAATTATACAAAATTTGATAAAGTTTAATTGCACTATGAAAATTAAAAAAAAACTACGAAATTGTGGATCTGGTTTTGAATTTTGCACTTTGACATATACATACATATATAAATGCTTATAATTGAATTCAACGTATATTTTTCAAATAGTTGGCAAAATACTCTTTACTAAACTAAAAATAATGTTACCCCTTAAATGCATGGTGTAGTCATTTAGTAACATACCGGTTTTTTAATAAAAAAAACCCACTTTTTAAACAGTTAGAGTAAAAATCTTGGTTTTGCTCTGTATATTTGTGAAAAATCTAAAACACGCGTTTTTTTTTACAAAAAGTGTAATATTCAAAAATATTTGTTTAAATAGTGATATTCTCGCAATAAAATTCATTTTGGCGACAATAAATTTTGTAAATTTTTTTTTTCTCATATACGTTAAAATAATCACAATTTAGCTATTTGGCGAAAAACCATATTTTTCAATAAAAATCACCTTTTTTAAAAATAATTTTTTTTGGGTTAAAAAAATAAATAAATGGAACATTTTTTTTTTCATTGTGGAATTAAAAGCCGAAATAAATACTTTTACTTTAAATTTAAAAATAAAAATTAGACAAACATATGTTGAAATTAATATGGTTTAAGTTAATTTATTTTTCCGTGAAAAAAAAAAATTGTGAAAGTTAATTTTTTATTTTATAAGAAAGACACACATTTTGTAAGAAAGACCAAAACTCTAACCTAATAAAATTTGTGCCGACAAATTTTTAATTTGTAATGTTTTATTTTGTCAGCTATTTCCAAGTTTATTAGCAAAAATTTTTATAAACATTAAGCATTAGTATTTAATATGAATGAAATAAGTGATCTCAACAATATTTACTAAAATTTTCTTTGAAAATCTTCATCAAATTATATGTATTTATATATAATTTGATGCAGTTAGATAGACCCATTTTTCGGATCAAATTGTATCAGCCCGAGTTAAAGAAATTGATCTCGCGGAATATCTAATCATATCCAATTTGATATTGTTTAAGATCTGCGGTAATATCTAGCTGATCCAATTAGATCTTAAAATTGGGTGTATCCAATGATATCGTATTAGATCCCATTGTATATATGGGGATAAACTAAGATCAAGTTATATCTCACAATTGGGAGGTCCAATGATATCTTTGGGGATAAACCTAGATCTAATTTGATCCGAAAAGTGGCGGATCGAATTAGATCCAGTTATATATTTGTGGATAAATTTGATCCGAAAAATGGCGGATCGAATTAGATAGAGCTATATATTTGTGGATAAACTTAGACCTAGTTTGATCTCAATTTTGGCAGATCGAGTTAGATCTAGCAATATATTTGTGGATAAACTTAGATCTAATTTGATCCGAAAAAGTGGCAGATCGAATTAGATCCAGCAATATATTTGGGGATAAATTTAGATCTAAATTGATCCGAAAAATGGCAGATGGAATTAGATCCAGCAATATATTTGTGGATAAACTTAGAACTAATTTGATCCAAAAAATGGCAGATCGAATTAGATCCAGCAATATATTTGGGGATTAAGTAAGATCTAAATATATCCAAAAAATGACAGATCAAAAATTAGATACATACAGTCATATATTTCGGGATTGCGTAAGATCTTAACTTTTCCGATAAATTGCAGATCGAATTAAATCCAGTTACATATTTGGGGATTTGGTAAGATCTTAATTTATCCCATAAATTGCAGATCGAATTAGAACTAGCAATTTATTTCAGTATTAAAATGGCAGATCGAATTAGAAACAGCAATATATTTGGGGATTGACATCTAAAACTATCCAGAAAAATGACAGATAAAATTAGATCCCGCATTATATTTGGCTACTACGTAAGATCTCCATTTATTTGGGATTAAATAAAATCCCAGACAGATATTGACAACAGTTCAAAAAATAATACACTGGCAGAGCACTGATTTTATAAAAATTACAATATTTTGTTAAAATAAGGTTTAAACTCAGAAGGTCTCGAGTTCGATACCGTTCACGGCTATGCATTTTTTTTTTTATAAAAAGATTTTCTTTTTATAAAATTATAATTTTATTTTCTATAAATGTTTTTATAAAATTATATTTTTTTTATTAAATTGAATTTTAAAAAAAAAATAATTTTATTTGCATCTTTTTAACGCTCTACACCATTTCCAATTGTATCAATTGTTTTTAAGATTTATCAATTGTATTTCAGAAATAATCAATTGAATTTCAGTTTTATCAATTGTATTTCAGAACTTATCAATTATTTTGCAGATTTATGAATTGTATTTCAGAACTAGTCAATTGAATTTCAGTTTTATCAATTGTATTTCAGAAATTATTAATTGTATTTCCGAAATTCACAACTGTATTTCAGAAATTATCAAACTGTATTCCAGAAACTATCAATTGTATTTCAGAAATTATGAAATGTAATTTAGAAATTTTTCTCTATTAACTATGATAAACACCCGAGTAAAAAAAATTATATATAATCATATGTGGCATATATTACAATATATAATTAGACATGTGGTTATGTATATCCATATATAATTATATATGACGTTTTTTCCGAAAAATTTTCCTTATATTATGCCATATATAATTTCATCTAATTAGATATCGGCCTTCATAATATTAGTTATGGTATATATGATTATATATTACATAGCATGGCTGATCTTATTGCATACATAGTTATATATAGAGCTATATCTTAATATATATGGTGGCATTTTAGCAATATATAATTATATATGTTATCATTTAAACAATATATAACTATATATGGCGCTAGTTAAACTAGATGTTATCATATATGGTGCCATTTAAACCATATATTATCATATATGGTGGCATTTAAACAATATATGGTCATATATGGTACCTTATGAACAAAATATTTAATACAGTTACAGATATGATAATATATGCTACTATATATAGTGCCATATATATTGATATATGGTGTCATTTATACAATATATTACCATATATGGTGCCATTTAAACCATATATTAATATATATAATGCCATTTAAAGAATATTTGGTCATATATGGTACCTCATGATCAAAATTTTTAATACAGTTCCAGATGTGATAATATATGCCACTATATACAGTGCCATATATATTTACATATGGTGTTATTTAAGCAATATATTACCATATATGGTCCCATTGAAACCATATATTATCATATATGGTGCCATTTCAACAATATATGCTCATATATGGTACCTCATGAACAACATTTTTTATACAGTTCCAGATATGATAATATATGCTACTATATATTGTATAATACCATATACTTTGATATATCATATCATTTAAACAACATACCATATGGTGCCATTTAAACAATATATTGTCATATATGGTAACTCATCAGAAACTACAATATTAACTGTATTTCAGAATCTATTAATTGTATTTCAGAAATTATAATTGTATTTCAGAAATTATCGAATGTATTTCAGAAATTATTAATTGTATTTCAGAAATAATCAAATCTATTTCAGAATTTGTTGATTGTATTTCATAGTTAATAGAGAAAAATTTATTAAATACATTTCATAATTTCTGATATACAATTGATAATTTCTGAAATACAGTTTGATAATTTCTGAAATACAATTGATAAAACTGAAATTCAATTGACTAGTTCTGAAAAACAATTCATAAATCTGAAAAATAATTCATAAGTTCTAAAATACAATTAATTATTTCTGAAACACAATTGATAAATCTTAAAAACAATTGATACTAATGGAAATGGTGTATAGTGTCAAAAAGATGTAAATGGGCGCTGTGGTGTAATGGTTAGCGCGTTGGACTGTTACACGTGAGGTTGCGGGTTCGAGCCCCAACCAAGGCAACATCAATTTATGAAAAATAGTAATATGTATGAGCTTTTCTATCCCTCATACACATCGCAGTGTCCTCCTTCGGTGTTCCCATAGCACTTAACCCTACCGAAGTAAAATAATATAACAGGGCTATGAACTAAAAAGCTTCAACAAAGTTCGCCAACTCACCATCAGATGGCGCGCAACAACTGTTCTAAAATTCAACATCTCGCGCAATTACAGTGTTGCCATATTTGAAGCCCTTCATCTTTCACTACCTTTCACTTCTTCTCTATCCCCTTTCCAAAGGAAGCAACACATTAATTAATAGGAAGAATTTCCTGTGTTGCTTCTCTTTAAAAAAAAAAAAATATTTTATTAAAAAAATTCCATTTAATAAAAAAAATATAATTTTATAAAAAAAAATTATAGAAAAAAAATGATAATTTTATAAAAAGAAATTCATTTTATAAAAAAAAAAAATGCATAGCCATAAACGGTATCCAACTCGAGACCTTCTGAGTTTAAAGCTTATTTTAACAAAATATTGTAATTTTTATAAAATCAGTGCTCTGTCAGTGTATTATTTTTTGAACAGTTGGCAATATCTGGCTGGGATTTTATTTAATCCCAAATAAATGAAGATCTTACATAGTACCCAAATATAATGCGGGATCTATTTTTATCTGTCATTTCTGTGGATACCCTATTAAAAAAATTAATGAAGTACAACATACAATCATATCTTTTTTTGATACCGGCCAAAATAAAATTTTATTCGAAAAATGGTGGATCGTACTGCAGTAATTTAGATCCACCTTGGATCTAATATGATGAAATACGATCCGAAAAACAAGTTTATCTAATTATATAAAATTGGATGTGACATAATGATAATCAAGAAATAATTTCAATAGAATGTACATTTAATGCAATCTGAGCGATATCTGAATGATTTCCCAACAAACCACACGATATCGTTTCGAATTCGTAACGATATCATTTCGATGATACGTTTGTCCGAGAATGATATCATTAACGATTCATAAGTAATAGGTACTGTGAAGAAAAGTGCACATTCGTTAATGATATCGTTTTTTCATGAAATAACGATATCGTTTTGATATCGAAAATTTTCTATGAAAATATGATATCATTGACAATATCGAAATAAAGAAGTATATATGATATCTTTAACGATTAAATTAGAACAAGCAAATATGATTTTTTCAGAAAATTCATCGTTATTTTGAAAAATTATGATATCATTACGAGTTCACATTTTTGTATCATAAACGATAGCAAATATGATACTTAATATGAATTCGTTAACGATACTGTATCGTTTCATGGTTTATTGGGTTATTTTTGTCTAATGGTATCAATTAAAATGTAACTTTTTGTATTAAATCTAATTTTATATAATTAGATTAACCCATTTTTTCGATCTGCCATTTTTCGAATCAAATTAGATCTAAGTTTATCCCCGAATATATTGCTGGATCTAATTTGATCTGCCATTTTCCAGATCAATTTATATCTAAGTTTATCCACAAATATATTGCTGGATCTAATTCGATGTGCCATTTTTCGGATCAAATTAGATCTAAGTTTATCCCCAAATATATAGCTAGATCTAATTCAATCTGCCACTTTTTCGGATCAAATTAGATATACGTTTATCCACAAATATATTGCGGGATCTAATTTGATCTGCCAAAATTGAGATCAAATTAGATCTAAGTTTATCCCCAAATATATAGCTGGATCTAATTGGATCCGCCATTTTTCGGATCAAACTAGATCTAAAAATATCCGCAAATATATAGCTGGATCCGCCAATTTTCGGATCAAAATAGATCTAGGTTTATCCCCAAAGATATCACTGGACCTCCCAATTTTGAGATATAACTTGATCTTAGTTTATCCCCATATATACAATGGGATCTAATACGATATGATTGGATACACCCAATTTTGAGATCTAATTGGATCAGCTAGATATTACAGCAGATCTTAAACAATATCAAATTGGATATGATTAGATATTGCGTGAGATCAATTTTTTTTACTCGGGCAATCAACAAGTTCTGAAATAGATTTGATTATTTCTGAAATACAATTAATAAATTTTCTGAAATACATTCCATAATTCTGAAATACATTTAAAATTTTTGAAATACAATTAATAGCTTCTGAAATAGAGTTAATATTGTAGTTGCAGATGAGTTACCATATATGACCATATATTGTTTAAATGGCACCATATATGGTATGTTCCCTATTAAAAAAAACAATATGGAGTTTTATATGGTCATATATAACTTAGAGTCATCCATGTACCATTTGATCCGAAAAATGGCCCGATAAAATTGTATCAGTTGTTTATCAGTTTTTATCTAATTGCATCATTTAGATCTGGCCTGATTAAATTATGTGTTAATCAGATGAAATTGTATCAGATTTTTGACCTCATACAATTTTATTGGTTTATATTACATGGTATCAGTTTAGGTCCAAATAGATATATTTGTATACAAAATTATATAGTTATATCCCAATTTTGACCTGATATCAGTTTAAAACTTTGATACAATTGCATAAGGTAAATGTCGGATACAATTATATTTTATTTATATAAAATTGAACCAATTACGATCAAACACATAATTTAATCAGGTCAGATCTAAACTGATACATTTAGATAAAAATTGATAAACAATTCAACAAAATATATCGGGCCATTCTTCGGATGAAACTGTATATTAATACAGATATAACTTAATCACATATATGACTAAATGTAACTATTTTTATTCGGATTGTTGTTGTTGTAGATGATGGTAGCATATATTATCATATCTGCAACTGTATTAAAGATTTTGTTCATGAGGTACCATATATGACCATATATTGTTTAAATGCCACCATATATGATAATATATAGTTTAACTGGCACCATATATAGTTATATATTGTTTAAATGATACGATATATAATTATATATTCCTAAAATGCCGCCATATATATTAAGATATAGCTCTATATACAACTATGTAATATATAATCATATATACCATATCTAATATTATAATGGCCGATATCTAATTAGATGAAATTATATATGGCACAATATAAGGAACAATTTTGGAAAAAGACGTCATATATAATTATTAGGGCGGGTCGATTTAATAATGGCTCAGTGAAAATCGTATTCTAGGGATCAAAATAAGAAACTTTGCCGAAGGAACCATACCTCTAAAACGAATTCTACTACCCCCGAACTGTTGACTTTTGTCCCGTAGGGTCAAGTTTTGAAAAATCCCACTTTGACCCATTTAGAGTGCCCCAATCGAGTCCAAATGTATGACCGACCCCCACTAACTTTGGAGGGCCGATCCACCCATGCCAGTGGCACACCCCCTGGAACTCCCCTGGGGGGTTCCCCATACAAACATTTTAAAAAATCACCATTTTTGGCACTTTATTTTATTATTTTTTATTTATTTTTATTATTTTATTTATTTTTTCTCTTTAGAAATTTATTTAGTCAGAACATATGTAAATGAAAAAATTAATTTAACTTAGTAATAGAAAAGAAAATAAAAAATTACTGTTTGAAGTCTTTTTTGCTTTCAAGTCTGGGCAATTTCGCACGGCTCTCTAATGTCGTCACCATAACAGCCTCTACATTTTCCGGTATAACTCGTTTGGAAACGCTAGCTAGCAATTGAACGTGTCGTTCTGTTGCAGGTCGTAAAATAGGTTGTGTGGGTTTTTTAAGCCACCACAAGACACAGCTGCATGTCGTAAACTTACTTAAGCTAAATCGGTTACAGGTAGAATTGAGCATAAAATTATCATAAAGGATTTTCCAGAAGTAATAAAAGGCGCACTTGCTTAACAGAATTTGTGGTCAGATTAACGTTTAATTTACATGTAAGTACTTTATGGGCAGTTTTGACAACAAAACCGGTTACAGGTAGAATTGAGCATAAAATTATCATAAAGGATTTTCCAGAAGTAATAAAAGGCGCACTTGCTTAACAGAATTTGTAGTCAGATTAATGTTTAATTTACATGTAAGTACTTTATGGGCAGTTTTGACAACAAAATCGGTTACAGGTAGAATTGAAATTACCATTTCATTCTTATTACCTCGTCTCCTAGACCATATATAACGCAACAGTTTTTGTGAATGCATTAAGTCGTTGTGAAGAACTCGAAGTGTGAAGTGCTAATTTGAGATAAAAAAATATTTAAAAAAAAATCATTCCAAATTAAGAAGTTTACAATGAATCCACCATCCTCTACACCGCAAGATGAAGCAATAACAACATCAACAACTATCGAAAACCCAATGAGTCATATACCCAGGCATGATGTTACTGTTTTTGGTGTGTTTACTGATTTGACTGATCTTAATTTACCAACCCATCTGGATATCTTGAGATATTATTTTTACTTGAGCGAACAAAAAAAGTTGTCCTATAAAGCATTCACTATTCAAGTACAAGATAAGTTGATTGGAATTTGGGAAAAACTTGGTATGGAAATAATGCTGAAAAAAAGTGTATGTAATAAATTGAAGTCTAACAATGGATGGATTTGCGATGGAAATTGAAGAGCAAGGAGCAACGTCTATGTCATCAATGCCAACATACCAAGATCCCGATGATTCAACATACGCACCGCCACCGGTTCAAGAAGATTTGGATAAATCGTATCACAATACACACAGAGATACGATTGTTTTAACTTTGCCTTGGTATGTGACAGATTTGGCGTGCCTGATATAGTAGCATCAGCAATGGGAACAGCTCTTTTCCAAGATTTTAAAATGAAAGATATCCATGGCAAACCTCTCATCATGGATAAATCGAAAGTTCGCCGAGAAAAAGAGAAATGCAGACAAGAAGTGCTTCGCAAACGGTTAGATGATACCAATTTGTTAGCATTTTCATTCGATGGCAGAAAAGATGATACTTTAACGAGAGATACAATTGATGAGAAGTATCATACTAGAATGGTAAAAGAACCTCATCTTGTTATTTTGGGAGAACCGAATTCTGAATTGATTGGTTACGTAAGACGGGAACATGAAACCGCTGAATACAAAACAACCAAATTAAATGATTTTTTCAACGATAAAAATATATTACTGGATGCATTAATTGGCATATGCACTGACGGTGAGCCAACAAACACTGGCCCAAACGGTGGAATTATACGACGATTCGAATTGCTGTTAAAAAGACCATTGCATTGGTTCGTTTGCCTTCTACATTTCAACGAACTTCCGTTTCGGCATTTGTTTGAAGCTTTGGATAAATCAACCAGCACTGGACCAAGATCGGCAACCGGAAAATTGAGCCGTCAAATCGAAACTTGTGAAACTCTTCCGGTAAGTTATTGCTATCACTCATTTATTATAATTGTCAACCGTTTTTAATTGTTTTATTTTTATATATTTTCAGGTGGTGGACGGCTTTCAGAAAATTGAGTTGAAAAATTGAATTTTCCACCGATTCCAAGTACTTATACGACATGGCCCATGTAATTTCTAGCGGCGTGGTTTCAGTGGATCTGGCAAACATCAAACCAGGGAAAATTGTACATTCTCGGTGGCTCACCAAGGCCGCTAGACTATTACGATTATATGTGACAACGGAAAATCCAGATGCAAATTTAAGAATACTGGTTGAATTTATAATTACATGTTATGTGCCAATGTACTTCAATATCAAGTATTACAGCTCTGTCGTGTACGGTAGTAGATTATTTTTCAAATTCATTAGTTGGTCAAGATTTCTAGAACCTCGTTTACGCAAAATTGTCAATAAAGTAATTACAGATAATTCATATTATGCGCATTCGGAAAATATCTTGTTATCAATGTTGTTTGATGATAGCAAAGAAAAGCGCGACTGTGCTATCAAGATAATTCTACGCTATCGAACCGATGTTGACGACCCAACGGGACTTAGAGCTTATAAAAAACCTGATATAAACTTTTATTGCACAAGTTACACGGAAATGATCAATATGAATGACATAAATGACGTATTTGAACCACGCGAAGCATTCCATACGATACTTTGAAAGAATATTTAAATCAAGATGATCCACCGTTTAATGATCCAAGAATTCCATCACACATACAAGAAACAGAACGACACGTTCAATTGCTAGCTAGCGTTTCCAAACGAGTTATACCGGAAAATGTAGAGGCTGTTATGGCGACGACATTAGAGAGCCGTGCGAAATTGCCCAGACTTGAAAGCAAAAAAGACTTCAAACAGTAATTTTTTATTTTTTCTTTTCTATTACTAAGTTAAATTAATTTTTTCATTTACATATGTTCTGACTAAATAAATTTCTAAGGAGAAAAAATAAATAAAATAATAAAAATAAATAAAATAAATAAAAAATAATAAAATAAAGTGCCAAAAATGGTGATTTTTTAAAATGTTTGTATGGGGAACCCCCCAGGGGAGTTCCAGGGGGTGTGCCACTGGCATGGGAGGATCGGCCCTCCAAAGTTAGTGGGGGTCGGTCATACATTTGGACTCGATTGGGGCACTCTAAATGGGTCAAAGTGTGATTTTTCAAAACTTGACCCTACGGGACAAAAGTCAACAGTTGGGGGGTAGTAGAATTCGTTTTAGAGGTATGGTTCCTTCGGCAAAGTTTCTTATTTTTATCCCTTGATTTTCCCTGAGCCATGGGCGATTTTTTGCCTCCCCACAAATCGTCCCGGCCTAATAATTATATATGGATATACATAACGACATGTCTAATTATATATTGTAATATATGCCACATATGATTATATATCATTTTTTTACTCGGGAGGTGAGATAACATGCTTATCTCGCTTGATATAATTATATATTCCAATATTCGGATCAAATTAGATATGGACGTATATTTGGGTTTATATATGGTGATATATGATTATATAACATCTTTTTTAGTCGGGTATAATAAATATCTAAATATATAAATAAAATAAATATTTTAGTGATAAATACACAATTCGAATCCTAAATATAGTTTAAATATGCTTTTTAAGGGAATCAGCTAGTTCTAGTACCCAATAAGCACATAGGTTTTAAAAATTCAAGTGCTTTAAATTTAGCTTGAAGTAATTTTGAATACGGATGAATTGAAAGAAGTTACTTTCAACTTTTTCAGTATTACTTTTTTGAGAAAAATATTTAACCGTTTCCTAATATTCACTTAAGAAAAGAAATGAGACGATCCTCTTTGCTGGTAAAATAAGTTCTGTTTATTAAATTTTGTTGTTCCTCTATTTATGTATAATATTTTCAATACACATAATATAATATACATCCTGATAAACAACATAAACGGTGCCTGATGTTTCTTCCTAAACACAGAATAAGTTTTTATCTGTTTCATAGGAAAGGTACTAAATGATTATATTGTTAATCATGGGTTTTTTCTTAAAATACATTTTGTTATTATTACTACTTATGGGTTTTTCCCCTATGTGATAAGACTTAAAAATACATTTAGTTATTTATAACTAGTACAGTTTGTCAAGATACTTAATATAATTAATCAAAAGGGAGTTTCCGCTCATTCGTAGAATGAGTTGATATAACAAAGTAAAGTAGATTTCAAATTCTAGCCTTTGCATATTTAACAAAAATATTTCAAAGTTGAATTTTTGTTTCCCTTTTTCTGGAGTATGCTATTGAAATAAAATGTAATAAAAGTTGTATTAAAGCCTTGAAACTGGAAAACAGGGCTGGAATTGGACTTGATTTGAACTTTAATTCCAGTGAAATTGTGGGGTATTTTTAGCTTCAAAAAAAAATATAATCAATTTTATTACACATTTTTGTAAATTTCAAATCCTCCTAAATAAAAATATATGCAAGAGAAAAATATTTAATAATTAATTTTGTTTTTTTTATTATTTAAACAAAGTGGTTTAAAATGTCCCAAGTAAAAATATTTTTTATATAACCATTTATTATTTTATAGAAATATATATCGTTGAGTATTGTCATATGTAGAACCAAGTATAATTTGATATAATTGTATCAAAACATATTTAGTTATATAAAATTATATTAACCAGATCCACCATTTTTCGGATCAAATAACATATTTGTATATGTAATTGTATTAACCCTTATATAATTTGATCCAACTCGATATACAACATTTTTGTCTTAAAATTAAGTTGAGTTGCAACATTTTGTGTAATTAGTTATACTGGAAGCATGCCATATTTACAAACAAAGTAAAAAGTATAAATTTGCCAGTTTTTGGTTAAGTTTGACTGTTTTGGGTTTAATTATGCCGAGTTTTTATTATAAGTGTTATAAGGCCAATAAGGCATATCTTTATTTCCAACATAATCAAGGTAAAACGTTAACCACAGATATTTCCATATAAATTTGACATGGATAACTATTGGTAAGCATTAAACTTAGTTTATTTTAAAATAAGTTAAGAGTTAAAGAAAAGTAAATTTTTGCTAAAGTGCAGTTTACGGGCATAACTCTGATGAGTTCAAAATTTTTATCGTAGGTAGATATTTTTATTGTGAGTTAAAAAATTGAAATAAGTCTGAAGATACTTATCCGATCACGACAAAACGCACACAACATAAGCCAACGTTGATATTTAGTTTCGAATTTCACATAAGAAACTCTGTAGATTGTGTTTAATTTCAGGCTCTTGACTAGGGTTTGGGTTTCGGGAATTCCCGGGAAAAGTTTGCCGGGAATTCCCGGGAAAAAAATAATAATATATATACCCGAGTAAAAAAAATTATATATAATCATATGTGGCATATATTACAATATATAATTAGACATGTGGTTATGTATATCCATATATAATTATATATGACGTTTTTTCCGAAATATTTTCCTTATATTATGCCATATATAATTTCATCTAATTAGATATCGGCCTTCATAATATTAGATATGGCATATATAATTATATATTACATAACATGGTTGATCTTATTGCATATATAGTTATATATAGAACTATATCTTAATATATATGGTGGCATTTTAGCAATATATAATTATATATGGTATCATTTAAACAATATATAATTATATATGGTGACAGTTAAACTAGATATTATCATATATGGTGCCATTTAAACAATATATGGTCATATATGGTACCTCATAAACCAAATCTTTAATTCAGTTCCAGATATGATAATATATGGTACTATATATAGTGCGATATATATTTATATATGGTGTTATTTAAGCTATATATTATCATATATGGTGCGATTCAAACCATATATTATCATATATGGTGCCATTCAAACCATATATCATCATATATGGTGCAATTTCAACAATATATGCCCATATATGGTACCTCATGAACAATATTTTTAATACAGTTCCACATATGATAATATATGCTACCATATATAGTGCCATATATATTTATATATGGTGTTATTTAAGCAATATATTCAGAAACTACAATATTACGCAAATTTAATTATTTATTTATTTAGTTGTGTCCAGAAATAATGAAATCTATTTCAGTATTTCATAACTAATAGAGAAAAATTTCTCAAATACATTTCATAATTTCGGAAATACGATTGATAATTTCTGAAATACAGTTTGATAATTTCTGAAATGCAGTTGTGAATTTCGGAAATACAATTAATAATTTCTGAAACACAATTGCTAAAACTGAACTTCAATTGACTAGTTCTGAAATACAATTCATAAATGTGAAAAATAATTAATGAGTTCTGAAACACAATTGATAAAACTGAAATTCAATTGATTATTTCTGAAATACAATTGATAAATCTTAAAACAATTAATACAATTGGAAATGGTGTAGAGCGTCAAAAAGATGTAAATAAAATTATTTTATTCAAAGATTTCAATTTAATAAAAAAATAAATATATAATTTTATAAAAAAATTTATAGAAAAAAAATTTTAATTTTACAAAAAGAAATTAATTTTGTAAAAGAAATGCATATTGAACTCGTTACCTTCTGAGTTTAAACCTTATTTTAACAAAATATTGTAATTTTTATAAAATCAGTGCTCTGCAAGTCTATTATTTTTTGAACAGTTGGGAATATATGTCTGGGGTCTTATTTAATCCCAAATAAATGGAGATCTTACGTAGTACCCAAATATAATGCGGCATCTAATTTTATCTGTCATTTTTATGGATACTTTTAGATGTCAATCCCCAAATATATTGCTGTTTCTAATTCGATCTGCCATTTTAATACCGAAATAAATTGCTGGATCTAATTCGATCTGCCATTTTTCTGATAAATTTAGATCCAAGTTTATCCCTAAATATATTGCTGGATCTAACTCGATCTGCCACTTTTTCGGATTAAATTAGATCTAAGTTTATCCACAAATATATAGCTGGATCTAATTCGATCTGCCATTTTTCGGATCAAATTCGGTCTTACTAAATCCCAAAATATATTGCTGGATCTAATTTTATCTGCCAATTTTCTATTCAATTTATTTATTATTCAAATAAACCAACTGAGCCCTTAGGGCCATATATAGTTGGTAGACTAACAAAAACAGGTTATTTTATAATATTTCTTAAAACTATAGTCTTAAAAATTAATTAAATTTGTATATAAGAGCATTTGAAAGAGACTACAAGATAAAACAATTTGTAATAAAAATTTGTTTTACTTACAATATCCAAGTTTATCCACAAATATATTGCTGGATCTAATTCGATGTGCCATTTTTCGGATCAAATTAGATCTAAGTTAATCCACAAATATATTGCTGGATCTAATTTGATCTGTCATTTTTCAGATCAATTTATATCTAAGTTTATCCAAAAATATATTGCTGGATCTAATTCGATGTGCCATTTTTCGGATCAAATTAGATCTAAGTTAATCCACAAATATATTGCTGGATCTAATTTGATCTGCCATTTTTCAGATCAATTTATATCTAAGTTTATCCAAAAATATATTGCTGAATCTAATTCGATGTGCCATTTTTCGGATCAAATTAGATCTAAGTTTATCCCCAAATATATAGCTAGATCTAATTCGATCTGCCACTTTTTCGGATCAAATTAAATATACGTTTATCCACAAATATATTGCGGGATCTAATTTGATCTGCCAAAATTGAGATCAAATTAGATCTAAGTTTATCCCCAAATATATAGCTGGATCTAATTGGATCCGCCATTCTTCGGATCAAATTAGATCTAAAAATATCCGCAAATATATAGCTGGATCCGCCAATTTTCGGATCAAAATAGATCTAGGTTTATCCCCAAAGATATCACTGGACCTCCCAATTTTGAGATATAACTTGATCTTAGTTTATCCCCATATATACAATGGGATCTAATACGATATGATTGGATACACCCAATTTTGAGATGTAATTGGATCAGCTAGATATTACAGCAGATCTTAAACAATATCAAATTGGATATAATTAGATATTGCGCGAGATCAATTTTTTTTACTCGGGTATATATAACGGGAAATTTTAAAAATATTAAAATATTAAATTTTTAAAATTGTTTTTGTTTCGAATAGGATTTTTTTATTTTAGTCATAAAAAACATTTTAAATACCAAAACAAAAATGTCATTGTTAAAATCTTTTAAAAGGGAATACATTTATTTGACACACAAATAAAATCTTTGCCAAGTAATTAAGAGCATTTCAACTAATAAAGATTTTTCGCATAACTTATTCAAAATTTAAGTAGTAAAACCTAAAAACTTGGTAAAATGTTTAAAAGAAATATGAAAAAAGCTTTGTTTCTTACAAATAATCGTCCTTACTATCTAAATTTTTCAAATGTATAATTTAGGTAAAGTCGACTTTAGTTAAAATATTGGGTGGCACTATACCTTGACTTGGTTTATTTTTGGAGCATTGTGATTGGTTAATTTATATTCAACCAATCAAAATATTTGAAAATATAAATATTTTTGTAAGGTTTTTATACACAAAATGAACAAAACCGTTTGATTAAATTTAAAATACTCCTTTATATTAAGGATCAATAATTTTATAAGTAACGTTTTCAGTAATAAATGTGAAAAGAAAAGAATGGTTAACGGTGGTATCTAAATTTTGTTATCCGACATCTAAATTTGGTTCACAAAAAATAAAAAATTGATGGTCATGCAACTTCTCTTTAAGAAAACAACAACAAGAATAACGTTTCAGCTAAAATTAGCAAAGTACCCGAAGAAAAAAGTGTAAGCTGAATAGGCATTAAAGGTTTTATCGTAGGGCAAACATTTCCTGAAATGGTATCCAAATTAGCCGCAGTCAATCCGCACCATAACTAGATCTTCTTTTATTCGAGAAAGTTTTTATAACAAAAACCTGGCATTGCAAAAAAATAAAACCGATGTAAAGAACATTATATTAAATTACTACAATCATGTAAAAGATATCATGATAAAAGAAATATCGAGCAATATTTCTAACAATAGGAGATTTACTATAATCTTAGATGAATGGACAAGAATATCACAAAAGAGATATTTGACCATACATATGTATAAACGGAAATAATTCATTTTATAACCTGGGGTTGGTTTATATATCAGGAAGATGTAATGCTGATAAAATAAGAAGAATTGTAAAAATAAGACTTGAAGAGTTTTATTTGTCTTTGGAAAATAACATTGTGGCCACCATATCTAATGGGCCAAGTGTGATGAAACGGTTTGTTTCCGACAGTCCAGTAGTAGGTGCTTTATGCTGGAATCATGCAATTCATTTGGCAGTGCTGCGAGTAATTTATGTGAAATCAAATGTTCAACATTCTGATATTTTTTACTTTGAATTCTCACTACACAGACTGCATTTGTACTGAAATAGTGTTTTTTTTTAACAAAAATTACTTATATAGGTGGTTTTCATTAACAATTTTGTTCAAAAATATTTTTTCATTCCCGTTTCCCGGGAAATAAAAAAGTCCGGGAAATTCCAAACCCTACTCTTGACATATTTGAAAAATTTTTAACAAATTGTTAACTAAAAACGCTTTTAAATTTTTTCAACATTTGACCACGCCTACCTAGCCTACTTTGTAGAAAAGTAGAAAAACAAGTACGGATTCTATTTCCTGCTACACAGATTTATATATACCGAAAATTTTACATTGATACGACATATGTTCTACGAGCTGGACATTTGGTGTGGAATGCCTCATAAGCTTTTTTTGTGCAATATTATTAACGAAACGCAAAACTTACAAATCCAAGGCTTACTACATACAAAAAGCCCATAACTTATTTCTTATTTTTTTAGAGGGATATGAAAAAAACTTAAGTCTAAATAACTTTGAATCTAAAATTTATTTGAGTGCATTTTAAATTAAGCAATCCAAAATTTTTAGCTTTTTAGAATACTGAGCTACAAAATATTTTTAAATGAGTATTTAACAGACCTCTCTTTGATTTCAAAGATAACTTAAATAAATGATCTAAACAATTTTTTAAACTTCATTCATTGGATTCATTTTAATTGTTGTGTTTTGTTACTAATAAACTATAAAACCTACAAAAAAATGGATAATTTTTGCGAAAAAATAATGAAATAAAATTGTTACTCGACTAATTTTAAATCTAACACGATTAATCGACTTACTCGAGTAATTTTAAAATCTTACACGATAAATTGAGTAATTTCAAAACCTCAAAATCGAGTTACTCGGTTACTTGAACAAAGCAAAACCCTAGTAATTTCAATACACTCTAATTAAATTCTGTTGAAATTTACCCAACTTATAGTAGGAAACTGAACTCCTACTATAAATTGGGTAAATTTACTCTATGTGCGTAATTGAAAAAAAATACGCACATTGTGTTTAAGTTGTTGCACAAATAATTTGTAATTTGAAAGTGCGTAAAAATTAAATGAAATTTTTAAATTAGTGTGTTAATTTACTAAATTTGTGTGTAAAAAAGCACGTTTCACGTGTAAATGTACGCATAAAATGAGTAAAAATCCACAAAAAATGCGCAAAAATCCACAGAAAGTGCGTAAAAATCCAATATAATGCGTACATTTACAACAGTTGTGCTAACTTTAAGCACCACCCTAAATTTTTTTTTTTAAATAAAATAACAAATTAATTTTTAGTACGTATTTTATTAATAATAATATCCGCGTCATTCTCTCATAATCGTTTATGTCCAAATTGGTAGTTTTGGGATCTTAAGGCATTTGTATAAAATTCACATAAAAATTTGTTACAACTATTGGATGGGTGTGATGACTCCTGCTCAACACAATGCCTTCTTTGAAAGGGAGGCAGTAACCGTCGACAATAACGGGAGAAAACGCCTTAAGAGAGATATAGCCTACGCAGGAACAACTGAGTGCAATGACTCCTACTTAACAAAATGCTTTCTTTGCAAGTTAGGCAGTACTCAATGAATACTGACTTTGTTGAGCAGGAGTCATTGCACCCAGTTGTTTTACCAAGGCCGTATCTCTCTTACGGCATTTTTTGACGGTTGTTGGTTGACTGCCTCCCTTGCAAAGAAGGCATTTTGTTGAGCAGGAGTCATTGCACCCAGTTGTTCCTGTGTAGGCCGTGTCTCTCTTACGGCGTTTTCAATTTTGAAATGAGGTTTAGATTACCACATGCGTTAGCAATAATTACCAAAAACAATTTCATGCTTATGTTGCTATTTCCAGACTCTAATGTGTTTGTGGATTTTGATTGCCTATTTCTCATTGCATAATAACTGTCCATTTTACTATTATTTAATGTTCTTAATTTTCTTTTTTTTTAATCTACTGTTACAATTATTTAAATTATTTACACATTCGTATTTATACTTGTATTATTTTCGTTCCATTTTTATTACCATTAATTCATATAACATTCAAATGTGTTGCTTTCCACTCTGTAATTCATGATTCGTGATGGCATTTTTAGTTCCAAAGACAATGTTTTTAACATGCTTAGAATTCTTGCCAAGCAAAAGTCCGGACTCAAAATAGTACATATAAATGCACAAAGTCTCAATAACAAGATGGATGAGTTTAGGTACATTTTTGTTAATTCAGGAGTTGATGTATATGCGTTTCTGAGACCTGGTTCGATTCTTCAATCAATGATGCCATTTTTAATTTGCCTGGTTTCAAATTATTTCGTGCTGACAGGAAAACACACGCTGGTGCTGTATCAATCTATGTAAGGAATGATATAAATACTTGCTTAAAACTGAAATTGAACTCCTCCAGTCAAATTGAATATTTATTTTTGGAGGTAACCACTGAGGATAAGAGTAAAATACTGTTTGCCTGCGTATATCGACCAAATAACGATGTCGATACAAATGATTTGCTAGATAAAATTGAATCTTAATCATTATTATATAATGATGTAATTATTGCTGGCGATTTCAACAGTAATCTGCTCACTGAAAACTCACTTTTGGAGCCTATGCAAACACTTGTCCTACTGCCCGTCAACACAACAACTCCAACCCATTATCCAAATGCTACAAACAGCTTACTTGACGTCTTCTTTGTAAATCATAAAAAGAAAATACTTCTTTATGATCAGTTATCTGCTCCAGTTTTTTCAAAGCATGACCTTATCTTTACAGTGTATGATGCCTTTATCTGCACTGAAGATATTTATTACTCATATCGTGATTTTCGAAACATAGATTATGTGGCACTAAACCAGCGGCTTGATTGCATTAGTTGGAATTTAATTTACGACCTTGAAGACGTAAATGATCAAATAGCTTTCATTCAAAATAATCTGTTTGAAGTATTTAATGAAACGGTGCCATAAAAAACAAAAATTTGCAAGGCCAAACAGCCACCGTGGTTTAATTCAGCAATAAAACGTTTAATTGATGTCAGGGATCTAGCTTATAAAAAATGGAAGAAATTTAAAACCCCTGAATTGCAATTTTTGTTTAAATCCGCTAGGAAAAAAGTTGTGGATAACATAAATAAGGCTAAAACAGCGTACTATCAACAGAAATTTTCAACAGCTATAGATAGCAAGAGCAAGTGGAAAGAAATCCGTGAAATTGGTATTGGTAAAAAGAGTGTTTGCATTACAAGTTCTGACGTTGACGTAAATAAACTAAACCACCAATTTGTTGACGTTAAAGTGGCAAGACCAACTGAAAATGAATATGAAAAAATCCATGTAGTGCCTTTTGAAAAATGTATTTATTTTCGATGTGTGGATCAAATAGAAGTTCTAAAAAGTATAACATCAATAAAATCAAATACTGTGGGTTTGGATGTACTTAATCCTAGATTTTTGAAACTTATCATCGCTCAAATTCTGCCATTCATTACGTACGTATTTAGTACAATATTAACTAAGTCAATATTCCCCGTTATATGAAAAGAAGCCAAAATAATTCCGATCCCTAAGAACAGCAGTGAATTTAGACCAATTGCCATACTACCTTTTTTGTCCAAGGTAATGGAAAATCTAATGAAAAGCCAAATATATAAATATTTACAGGAGCATAATTTCCTAACAGAAAAACAGTCTGGTTTTAGACAGGGAAGTAGTTGCATCACGGTGTTGATCGATGTGGTTGAAGAAATTAGGTCAAAACTGGATAATGATATGGTATCTTTTCTTGTGCTGTTAGATCACAGCAAAGCTTTTGATACAGTTGATCACTCAATTCTGCTGACCAAACTCCAAAAGCTTTTTAATTTTTCTAATTCGGCTAAAAAACTTATAGCTTTGTTACACAGACACATCACGATTCTTCAAGGTTTTTAATTCGAATTAGTTTTAAAATATCAACAATTTCTAGAAAGTGTACAAAAAATAATATTTTTCCCTTGTCAATAAATCAAAGAACTTTTTAGGGAAAGTGCAACACAATTGAACCTTTTAAAGACGTGTTCCCCCTTCTACACTCTAAAAAATGCTTGTAAATTCACTACTATAAAATGAGTAAATTTTTGTTTATTATAACGCATAGTGAGTAAATATAAACAAAAAATGGGCAAAATTATTTTGTACGCACTTTTATATACGATAATACACACTTAAGGTAATAATAGGCATAATATATTTATAATTAAACATGTTGTGCGTACATTTTTTTTATTTTGTTGATAATTCAAATTTTACGCACAAATTTTGTAAATTTACTAACTTGTAATAGTAATCAAAATACATAAAGATTGACATTTATAAAAATTCAAAAATTTTAAAATATAAATTAAAATTTTACAAAATAAATTGTTTTGTTATAAATTTTTATTTAAACATGTGCTAATTTTATCTGCGGTGGCTTCAGTTGGATTAGTAATTGTTGTATATCTGTGCAACATCTACAATTGAGAGTTAAGGATAAATTTTGTCTGTCTTTCACAGATTTCGATTAATAATATTATTTCTTTCCAGGCTTGTGGAATTTGACTCCGTCGAATTAAGAAGGTTCATTGGTAGTGCTTTTGTAAAAACAAAGCCTTATATTGTGATTAAGTTTTCTTCTAAAATCGTCAGGTTCTGTGGACTTTTTCTTATAGAAAAATTCCTAGATTCCAAGGAGTTTTTCCCACAAAAAAAACCCTCACAACTTTTTTAAAAAAGCCTCAAATGACTCTGAAAGAAAACCACTACAACTCTGAGCACTTTTACCGGATTCTAAGGACCCTGCCTATAAAACAAACTCCAGATTTCGAGAAATTTTTCTTCCACATACACCCTAATTCTGAGGAGGGCTTACAGAATATCCCGCACTTTCTTAAGAATTTTTCCTATGGCAAAACGTTTGCTGAATCTGAGATATTTCCATAGAAGAAAGTCCTCAAAATCTGTGAGTTTTTATAAGAAAATCTTATGAATCTAATGGTTTTCCTGTAGGAAAAAGAACACAGCATCTGAGGCTTTTCCTATAGGAAAAGTAGTCAGAGGCTTTTTCAATGAAAAAAAAAATGCTCAGAATCTAATGTGTGTCGAGAGAGAAATCTACTTAGAATCTGAGGCTTGTATTAGGCTTAAATAATATTATAACATTTATAGTTAATAAAACATTTTAAAGATAATTTTATTCTTTTATTTTTGGACGGTATTACGTATTTTATTTGGTAAATTTACGCATAAAGTGGTAAAATTACTTATCTTTTTCTAAATTTTTTTTACGCATTTTCAATGTAAATTTACCAAATTTGTGTGTAATTAACTTACGCATCGTGTGTGTAATTTATTTCATTTACGCACTGAGAGTAAATTTACCATATCTATAGTAGGAGTCCAGTTTCCTACTATAAGTTGGGTAAATTTAAACAAAAATTAATTAGAGTGTATCTCAGAAATTACATAACTTAAAAAAAAAATTCTTCTATCGATTGGTCCAACTATTTCACTCGTCACTTTAGACTAATTTTTATTTTGCTTTAGTTTTCTGGGCACCATCACCTGTATTTTCTCATTTCTGTTATTTATTCTTTTGTGTTGAAATTTACCCAACTTATAGTAGGAAACAGTACTCCTACTATAAATTGGGTAAATTTACTCTCTATATGTAATTGAAAAAAAAAATATGCACAGTGTGTTTAAGTTGGTGCACAAATAATGTGTTAATTTACATTGAAAGTGCGCACAAATTAAATGTAATTTTGAATATAGTGTATTAATTTACTAAATTTGTGTGTAAAAAAGCACATTTTATGTGTAACTAACTATAATAAATTTATAAATGTGTTTTAAAAACTGTTAACTTTGTTACGCTTTAGTGTATTTTTATAATATCAAGCCAAAAAACCAATTCATATTTTTACAAAAACTTATTTTTGGCATTTAAGAATACGCCACCCTCATCTCCTCTTAATCTGTATAAGTACTTTATAGACCCAAACCTATGGTAAATATGAGCGCTTGGAAGAACTTTAATTATCACTTTTGGAAGAACATTTTCTGAACAAGGGCAGATATGCTAAAAGTATTTATTAAAAATAATTACTGATATTCATTTAATGTTATTTACGCCAGACCTGGGGGTTAATCATTACACTTCGTAAATAATTACACATACAATTACACCATTACATGTAATTGTAATTGAAAAAAACTCAATTACAATTACACATTACATGTAAATGTAATTGTAAAATGTCAATTACAATTACGTGTAATTGTAATTGAAAAATTCCAATTACAATTACTATTGAAAACGAAGTGCTTCATTAAGTAATTATAAAAAAACTAAGTAATTATGTCTTTTTTATGTATTTATTGTGGAAGAAGTGATTAATTACAAAAATTATCAATTACATATAACAAAATTCAAAATAATAACAACAATCCTATTTATATAATTAAATAAGGTGCTTTATTTTAAAGCGAAAACAATGAAACAAGTATTTCTTAAATTTAATATTTTGAAATTATTTTATGCAATCGTTAACCTTTTTAACAAGCAATCAATAAAAAATTTAAAACCCCCTCATTATTGCTATTTATGTTAACTTTACCTATCCAAAACACTTCGAACTTCTTTTTTAAAAATTTTTAATTAAAAAAAAAATTTTTTTGAAAATGTAATTGAATTCGGTTAAATTGGAAGTAATTAATTACTGCTTAATTAAAATTACTTGTAATATGTAATTGTACATTTTCAATTACAATTACTTGTAATGTGTAATGAAATTTTTTAAATTAAAATTACAAGTAATTGTAATCGAATTTTTTCAATTACAACAATATACACAAGATTCTTCGGCTGAAAATTACCCAAAAGTCCCGCGTTTATCAAATGACGATAATGTTTTCTTCAGAGAGCTTATAAGAGAGAGTGAATATATTACGGGTGAAGTTATTAAAAATTCAATAAAAGAAAGCGAAAAAAAACATTTTGACTTTATAAAGAATTTATTAAAAGAAAGTGAGGAAAGAATACTCTCTATTATTGAAGAAAAAATTAATAACGTAAGAACTGAAATAACAATAATTACTGAAAGAGTACAAAAGTTAGAAATGAAGAGCTCGGAAAATGAGAATATGATGGAAGAAATAATCGAATTAAAACGAAAAATACTAAAACAGGAAAATGCTGTTGTGGCCGGTGGTATACGAATTACTGGTGTACCCTATTATGAAAATGAAAATTTGTGCAATGTTATTGAAAACATCTGTGGTAGTTTGAAAATTAAAAAACCTCAAATAGAAAATATATACAGATTGAAAAAAATTTACAAAAACAATAAGCCTTATAACCCTACGGATGAAGTTATAGTTGCGAAATGTCATTCTCCGTTTGAAAAAAACTTTCTTTTGAAATCAATAGCCAACATCAATCATGATGTTGGCTATTGATCAACATTATGTTTGCGTCAAGCTGGCTTTGAAAGTGATGAACCTATTTATGTTAATGAGAATCTAATGCCTCATAACCATACAATATTTAAGGAAGCACTTCTCTTAAGAAAAAACAAAAAAATTAAATCGGCATTTACCTTACGTGGACTTGTATACGTTAGAAAATTTGAAACTGATGATCCTGTCCTGATTGAATTTTTCGAGGACCTTAGTAAGCTTTTTCGTGAATGATAGATGGAAGTTTGTACGCAATCCTTATAACAATTTTAACATAAAATGTCATATAAATTATTTATTATATCACTTAAATTTCAGATTTTTAATTTTATTGTGTACCCCAAAATCTTATTGCGTTGTGATTTGTTGTAAAGATGACAAATTTATGGCATGATCAATTTGGTTCTAGAGATGGAAATTTTAACATGATTCGTATCTTAGCTAAACAGCAACAGGGTTTTAATATTTGTCATATAAACGCACAAAGTTTATTGCCAAAAATAGATGAATTTCGTTTTTTGCTGAAATTTTCAGGTATTGATGTAATATGCGTTTCAGAAATATGGTTTATACCAGAAATATGTGACAGTATTTACAAAATGGAAGGTTATCGTATTTTTCGATCTGATAGGGTTAGTAGTGCTGGAGGTGTTGCAATATATATAAGAAATAATATTTCATGCAAACTAGTTTGTTCTTGTAATGAACCTAATGGTATTGAGTGTGTCTTTATTGATGTAAATTATCATGGTAACAAAATGCTGATTGGGTGTGTTAATAGGCCAAATAGGAATATAAAATTTGACACTCTTATTGAGAAATTGGAACTTTTTTCAGTAACATACTCTGAAGTAGTTGTAACTGGAGATTTTAATTGTAATCTGCTCTTAAATGAAAATCTAACCAATATCATGTCTTCTTTTAACTTATCTGCTGTCAATACTTCATGTCCTACACATTTTTCATCCACAAATAGTACATTACTTGATCTATTTTTTGTAAGCAATGGGCATATTGAACAGTTAGCTATTACATTATGAACAGTTAGCTATTCCCTCATTCTCCAAACATGATTTAATTTTTGTTTCTTATAATTTTGCAGTTCCAAACCATGTTGATACGTACAGTTTTCGTGACTTCAACAATATTAATATTTCAGATTTAACGTTAGACTTTGAGAACATAATGTGGAATCAAATCTTCTACTTATCAACGGTTGATGAGCAACTCAATTTTTTAAATAATTCAATACTGGAGACTTACAACATTCATGTTCCAATTAAAAATAGGACAATTAGAAAGAGGGCAAAGCCGTGGTTTACAGATGAAACTAAATTGTTAATACAACACCGGGATAGGATGTACCATATGTGGAGACGTTACAAAACACCTGAATACCAAAATGAATACCGTTTGGCTAGAAAGTCAGTTGTTTCGAAAATTAAACACGATAAATCATCTTACTATTTTGATCAATTTAATGCAGCAGTTGACAGTAAGAAAACTTGGAGGCAAGTGCGTAATATTGGTATTGGTAAGACTACTGATCATAAAATGGTTATTAACGTCGATTTGCTTAATGAGAGTTTTATCAATATTCCTATGCCAACGGTTCAGCCTGAATTTTACGACCATATTTCACCTTGTGACACCAATGAATTTAATGTCCACTGACTAACTGTAGTAGATGTTATTGAAGGTTTTAGGGCAGTGAAATCAGATACAATAGGCCTCGATGACATTAACCCCAAATTTGTCAAAATGATCTTGCCATGGATAATTCGATTTGTTACATACCCAGTGTAGAAATGGTAATGACATATCATTATTTTTTGGAGTACCAGTAATGACACCCACTTACCTTCTGCATTATTTTAAAACATATAATAATGAGTTACTGATAATGACTTATTTTTATCATTATTTCATATAGAAAATAAATTTGTAGATTTTTTTTTAAATTTTTTTAAATCTATTTTTAGACTCAATATTTTTTAAACACTGGTAAGGATATATGTAAACACATATTTTTTGATTTTTCGTATGTTGGCGAGTAAGCTTACTTGTGTGCAGCAGGTCAATTATGTTTTTATCTATTAAATATTACATGTCGATATAGCTCAGATGATATAGCTGTTGACTGGCAATCTGTAGACCCAGGTTCGATTCCCGTACCAGCAAATTTTTTAAAAAACAATACTATAAAAAATACTTTTTTTTATATAATTAATTTTTTTGAAAATCAATTTTTAGACTCATTATTTTTGTCAGTACTAGTAAGCACATCGGTAACGATATATTTTTTGATTTTTCGTAAGCTAGTGTGTAACGACAACTCATTATTTTTCGCGACATCGCCATATAAAGGTAATAAGAAATGTAATAACAAAAGTAAGTAGTTACCATTACCAAGTATGAACTTACATAACCACATATCTGGTAATGATTTTCTACACTGGGTACCTTTTTAATTCAATAATTACGACCAACATTTTTCCAATGCAGTGGAAACATGCCAAAATTGTTCCAGCGCCAAAGGCAGGAAATGAATATCGTCCGATTGCAATTCTTCCATATTTTCTTAAGTTTTTAAACATTTATTACACAGGCAAATATATAAGCATGTTAATGAAAACAATCTACTACCCAGCAAAACCTTGGTAATGACTGGTCATTACTACATGTATTACTTAGATCTCATATCTCATTACCCGTTGAATTACTTTTAAACTGAATGTAATGGGTTACCGATAATTATACCCCACACATTACTATTTCACAATAGCTGAAACCAATAATATATGTTCTAAATCATTAAAAACCATAACTATGGCGTAGCCTAGTGGTTATCGTTTTTGCCTGACAGACATGAGGATCGCTGCTCAACTCGTGTTAGCTTCCATTGTTGTTTTTTTTTTTGTAATTTATATTAAACATCTATTTATAGAAATGTTGATGTTCATTAAGCAGTATTTAATAACAACAAGTTTTGTGAAAAATAGACATGTATAACAGTTGCCACAATAAATGTGTACATAAGTTAAAGCAATAAAAATCATAGTGATGTCGTGGTCTAATGGTTAGAGTGTTTGCCTGACAATCGTGGGGTACGCTGATCAATACGTGTCAGCTCCTATTGGTTTTTAAATTTTTATATTTTTTTAAATCTATATTCAACATCTATTTATAGAACAGCTGATAAACTACTTACAGGTAACATCAGTGTAATGACTTTCCTCCAATGACATCACCATGTTAAAATAAGTAGTTTAGTAATTAAAAGGTAACTAGTGAACACTTAAGATTTCAATACCTAAAACTCATTACATGGTAATGAAAGTTTTTGCTGGGATGGTAATGAAAGGTTTTGCTGGGTAACTGATCGTCAATCAGGATTTAGACCGCAACGTAGTTGTATTACGGCACTAACCGATGTAATAGAGGATATTCGAAGTAACTTGGATGAGGTTGTGCCTGAAACTATCAAAATGTTTCAATTTTTCATCGTTAGCTGTTAGGTTGATGTCCTCGTACCTTTCAAATAGATCTCAATCTGTTATTAGTGGCGAATCTATTTCACGTCCCTTAGAAGTATCAAGAGGTGTTCCACAGGGTTCCATCCTAGGACCGCTGTTATACTCACTATATTCTAATGATCTTCCACAACAACTTCATTATTCAAATATACAAATGCATGCTGATGACGTTCAGCTTTATCTTAGTTGCTCCAAGGAGTTGATAACTGCAAAATCCTATGAATTAAATTATGATCTGGATAAAATTTTTACATGGGCTTCACTAAATGGATTGCGTCTCAATCCAAATAAATCAAAATGCTTAATAATAAGGAAGAAACAATTGCAAATTGATGATGAGATAAATATTTTTCTTGGTGGTTCAAAAATTGATATTGTAGACACTGCTAAAAATTTAGGTGTTACATTTAATAACACACTCTCAAAACAATTCCGTTGTGACAACCGAATTTTTTCCAACCGAATTCGTTCGGTTGCTGCAACCTCGTAATTCGGTTGCCTCAACCGAATTCAGTTGTGACAGCCGATAATTCGGTTGTCGCAACCGAATTGAAATTGAATTCGGTTGTCGCAACCGAATTGAAATCTAATTCGGTTGCCACAACTGAATTCGGTTGCTGCAACCGAATTACGAGGTTGCAGCAACCGACTCAATTCGGTTGGCAAAAAATTCCGTTGCCACAACGGAATTGTTCTGAGAGTGCACGTTAACATGGTCAAATCATATTAACCAGGCCAGTGGTAGAACATATAGTATGCTGCGAAACCTATGGGCCACTCAACACTTTACCCCCTTAAAAGTTAGAATTAGAGTTTGCTAAAAACCGAAAAATTTGGAAACCGCGGTTTCGGTTTTTCAAAATTATAAAAACCGCGGTTTCGGTTATTTTTCGGTTTCCTTGTGATATAATACAATTGTTTTAAAACAATTAAATATAACAATATTCTAACTAAATATATGATAATTAAATATGCATAAAAATTAAATAGTTTAATACCTCCAAGATATCTTTTAAAACTCGATTGAATTTCACACTCGAATATTTAAAGGCAATAACTCCATTTCGAAACCTTTCCGGAAGAAGAAATAAACGCGAACCCATTATAAATTAATTTTTTTTCGGCAACTAAAGCTGTATTTTAAAGAGTTTAAATTTAAACAATATAAAGTTAAAATTTTATAAATTTCGCGGAATACGAAATAAGGCTTTTTGAAAAATACTCGGTGAAAATCTGAACTGAATATGTGAAACTCAACTCACTTGACTTTTTGGTGGAATTTTTTTTTTTTTAAACATTATAAGCCTTCCCTATAAACAATTTCACTGGAATTCAAGTTGAAAACAAGGTCAATTCCAGCCCTGTTTTCCAGATTCAAGGCTTGAATACAACTTTAATTACATTTTATTTCAATAGCATACTCCAGCAAAAGGGAAACAAAAATTCAAGTTTCAAATATTTTTGTTAAATATACAAATGCTAGAATTTGAAATGTACTTTACTTCAAGCTAAATTTAAAGAACTTGAATTTTTAAAACCTATGTGCTTATTGGGTTAGTTTATTTTATCCGTAATAACAATAACAAAAATAAAAAACTAAAGCAATTTTTAATGTAAAAAATATTTATTACAATTAAATACAAAATTTTGTAAAATAGAAGCTGAGCCTTTTTGAAATTCAAGATTCAATAATATGCAATTTAATTAATTATGTTAATTAGTTAAAGTATTTGTCAAAAACCGACTGTTTTTTGTCGGTTTTCGATTTCGGTTTTGAGGCTTGGAAAACCGCGGTTTCGGTTTCGATTAAAACCGAACAGCAAACTCTAGTTAGAATACTGCTTGCAAAAACATATCTTCTACCAACACTCTTATATTCTTCAGAAATTTTCACTGGTTGCAACTCTAACGATATGAGAAAACTTACTACAACTTACAACAATATAATCCGCTACATTTATAGTTTAAAAAGATTCCCTGTATTCCTGTCGTCTATTCAATATGCCTTTTTTCGACTACCTCAAGTTCAGATACGTTATTTTCATTTATAAAATTATTATTACAAAGGAGCCCAAATATCTTTATGATCGTTTACAATTTTTTATATCCCCAAGAGGCAAAGGCATAACCCAATTTCGTCATCGTGACCAAGCCTCCAAATGCCAATTTTTTATATTCACTATATATCTCTGGAACCAACTTCCAAATAATTTCCAGACCACAATCAACGCAATAAGATTTCGGAAATTACTTTTTATAAATTTTTTATATTTCATGAAAAACTATATTTTTATGTACATATATATTTATAACTGTTTTTTATTGTATGTATAAATATATCAGTAGTCCTTTTTTTAATTGTGTTTTCAATTAATTTGATATGTATTTTAGGTTGTTTTTAACGATAAAATATTGTGAGTGTATTTATATTTTTTAATTCTAACTTTCATTCACAGTTTAATTTATTATTACTGTATAACTCGCCTGATTCTAATACTGTCATTTATAAGATATTATGTCTTGTTGTATTAGAAAACCAAATTAAATAAATAAATACAAATACAAATTGTAATTGGGGATACCTCAATTACACATTACATGTAATAGTAATTGAAATGTAATCATTAACCCCCAGGTCTGATTTACGCCCTTGTAAACCATGTATTTTTGTAATCGCATATATTTGTAACTTCATCTGTTTATTTGCATGATGCACCTTAAATTTAAATTAAAATTTTGCATATATAAAACTATTTACTGAAATTAGTATTATAATTTCTTTAGTACGATACTAACCTTAGTAAATAAATGGATTTATTGTGATACTTTTTGCTTGATATTTTGCAAGAACAGTTTTTAGAGGTGACCCATTATATTAAAAGTTGGACTTTGGGTACAACTTGGAAAGCTATGCTGCCAAACTAAAATTTTGAAAAATTAAAATATATATTTTAATATATAGGTGGCAATAGATGAATAAATTTTTTTTAATATTTTCCTTTTAATTGCTTCTTTCCCAGCAAAATATAAAATAATGACTTACTCGTAATAGTTTAAATAAGTACTTTTTACACAGTTAAATTTTTTACATTTTTATTTATTACACTCAGGGAATTATGTAGGTAAACTCAACTGCAAATGACAGTTAAAATAACTGCATTTGCACTTAAAAAGGTGTATACTACATTTACATTTAAATCAACTGCAATGTGAAGTTATTTTTAACTGTTAAAAATCAACGGACAAATTTAGTAAAAACAACTACAAATGCAATTAAAACAACATTCAAATTATTGTATAACTGTATAAACAACTGCAAATGTAGTTAAAATAACATAAATATAAATTATTTTAAAAATTATTAATTTAAGAAAAACAAATTTATGTAAACACTCTTAAATTTTATTCTATAATAAATTTTAAATTGAGAAATCAAAATTTACACTTAATGTCACATTTATTCTTCACTATTAAGATATTGTTGTAGATGTCCGTCTGTGAGGGTTAAAATATTGTTTGGCTTCTTTTTTTTTCCAGGTAGAAAGAGATGAAAATATAAAATAACTGAAAGAAAATAAATACAATATTTTTTAACATTCCCGTAAATAAATTTATATTTTATATTATAAAACTTACCTTATTATTTTAATAATTTAATAAAATATATAACCTTTTCCGTATTACGCGTCTTCACTCTTTAGCGTTGTTTTATGACTAAGACAAGAGAAAACATGTTCTTCTCACATTCTTTCACTAAATATGAATTATATCGCGAAAAGAACAATATTATTTATACTTAAATGATCGTTAGACTGTAAAGAATCATCCAGCATAACCGACTTGAAGTTTTTCTGCAGCATGTAACATTTTCGAGATTAAAAAGTATGTTTTTAATAAGATTTGAAAAAATATTGTAAACTCCGTTCCTAATTTTTACCACCAGACTATTTAAAGAGTAAGAAAAGCAATGCCATATTTGGATTCACCTTGTAGGCATCATATGATCTTGTTTCGGAAAGAAAATTCTGACAAAGCGTTTCTGAAAGGAAACGAAAAAGTAACCAAATGTAAGCTCCGTAACCAAAATTGTTTCATGAATTTATTAACTAAATTGAATTTATTAATTAAATTTCATATAAAAATATATGTTTCACAATACTCGACATAAATGATTATATAAAAATCATAAATGATTACCCGAGTAAAAACGTTTGTATATAAGAATTTATAATTTCATATACCCATATATGCTTTTGTACGCCAGTATGTATAACCGGACATAATTATATGCATCCGTATATAATTTTTTTATTCTCAAAAAAGTTTAATAGGATGTCATATTTAATTGCATCTTATTACATATCGCTCTATATGTAATTGTATATTTATTTACAATTATATATGGTTAATGCAATTATATATGACGTTATATATAAATATTTAGTACATAATCCAAAATAATAGATATATTTATATGATGTCATATTTAAAAAAACACAATTTTGATTTGGATAAAAATATATATATATATATATATTATGCTATTCAGAGTCACACTATGAAACAATAGATAAATTTCTACCTCATTTTGTATATAATCATGTCTTGGGACTTTTGGCAAACAATTTAAGTCGACTTAAGAATATTTTCCAAGATTTTTGTCCACAATATAACTTTATAATTCGCATATTTATATGTTTTCCTCACATTTACAACATTTTACGAATATTTCCTAAAATATGTGAACCCTCTAAAATCAACTTATTTTATTTGCAGCTTTAGGAGTTTTCACTATAGGGGTATTTTCCATACACAAATTTGAAAAGAAAGTAATAAATTGTAACATTTATTTTCTGTATTTGTGCAATCAATTTTGCAAGGGTAAGGGAATACTTAATCATTTTGACGAAACACATTATTTCTACTTAATCTATTACATTTCTTTAAAATTAAAACTCCCTTTTCTTAAACAACTTTCATCGAAATGAGTCACAATATCCCAAACAATTGTTTCAAAGTTTTTTTTTAATTTTCTTAAGCAAAAAAAATATATTTTGGAGGTAATTTTTCCAGAGACTGTTAAAAATAATATTTTCAATGGAAAGAAATTCTCTATAATTTTTTTATAACAGAAGCTTTTAAAGTTTGTTAGAAAATGTATACAAACAATTCTAAACAACAGTGAAGGTGTTTGTGCTTTCCTGTAAAATGTTCTTTTGCCAAAAAGTAAGAATTTTAATGATGTTTAAGGCTGCATTCACACCTAATTCTAAAACACGTGTTTAGCTAAAACACGTATTTTAGCTCTTTATTCTACTACAACAGTTCTTAATTCTTTTACACTCGTTTTAGCTAAACACGTGTTTAAGATTTAGGTGTGAATGCCGTTTAATGTTAAACCTAAAAATTCATGAACTTTTCGATACTGACTTGACTATGACAAAACCCTTAAGCAGAGCTTTAAAGAATTAACTCCTTTTTGGAATGAATTCCCAAAAATTTGATTCAATTCTTTAATTCAAGGAATGAATTCATCAATAAGACATAAGCAGGAATTAATTCCTGTGAATGAATTCAAAGTATTCAAATTTATAAAATGAATTCCCTGACCAAAGCGTAAAGAATTAAAATTAAATAATTCATTCACAAAAGAATTCATTCAACACTATTTAATTCAATTTGAAGTCAAGGAATTCATTCAATTCTAGTTAATTCAACTTTTGGCTAAGGAATTCATTCAACTGTGCACTTAATTCAACTTTTGATCAAGGAATTCATTCAATTCTAGTTAATTCAACTTTTGGTCAAGGAATTCATTAAATTCTAGTTAAATCAACTTTTGGTCAAGGAATTCATTCAAGTTCAACTTTTGGTCAAGGAATTCATTCAATTCTAGTTAATTCAACTTTTAGTCAAGGAATTCATTCAATTCTAGTTAATTCAACTTTTAGTCAAGGAATTAAATTTATTTCGTTTAATTCCCTAAGGAATTAAATTTTTTTCGTTTAATTCCCTGAATTAAGTTTCAATTCCTAGGGAATTTAACGAAAAAAATTTAATTCCTTGACTAAAATTTGAATTAACCAGAATTTAATGAATTCCTTGACCAAAAGTTGAATTAACTAGAATTGAATGAATTCCTTGACCAAAAGTTGAACTTGAATGAATTCCTTGACCAAAAGTTGATTTAACTAGAATTTAATGAATTCCTTGACCAAAAGTTGAATTAACTAGAATTGAATGAATTCCTTGATCAAAAGTTGAATTAAGTGCACAGTTGAATGAATTCCTTAGCCAAAAGTGAATTAACTAGAATTGAATGAATTCCTTGTTGAATGAATTCATAAAATTTTATGAAGGCATTAGAAAAAAATGAATGAATTCCTTTAATATAAATCGAATGAAAAAAAAGGAATTCATTCAATTCCTTAAGTTTGGTCAGGGAATTCATTCCCAAAATATAAATTCAGTTCAAAAAAAGGGAATTAGGGAATTAATTCTTCGAAGCTCTGCCCTTAAGTAATCATTAATTCTGCAAATATTCAGGATTTCTATAAGTTCTTATCAGTTCAGTTTTAATATTATTCGGATACATTGATATCTGATATTATCAAATGGTAACTGAAATGATGCAAACTTATGCAATTATATGGGCCCATTTCTCAGATAAAATTATATAAAGATATATGTTAAATTACATATGACTATTAAGCACCATATCAATTTTTTTTTAATCTGGTATATAAAATTCATTTTTACTAGGGATATTAAATTTTTTTACCTTTTATTGTAGAGTACACCTCAGCCGATTACCATCCTTGACCGCCTATTGTTTTCTTATACCTTTTTTAGTATTTTTCTGGTTGCAATTTTTTATGGTAGAAAATATAAGTTTATTTGCAGCATCAAACATTCTACACAATGTTGTAATGCACACGTGACCTGCTTTAAAAAACTTCGTTGTTCTTCATCTGTGTTTGCTTTTTTCTTCCTTTGTATTCTTCTTCATCTTTTTCTGCTCTTACATCATCTCTAACACTTGGAGCATACATACTTTGTATTCCACACAAGTTATTTAGCAATTGGTTTCGTTTCTGTTTCTTTTTTAAATTTTGCTTGCATGTTTTCATAGTGAAATGAGAGTTTTCCCCAGTTTTTTCTTTTATCTAACACTTTTTATTTTATAAACACTATGTATGCAGGGCTGCCAGATGGTTTTGATGAAAAATCGGCACTTTTTTCCAAAAAAAATCGGCATTTTCGGCACTTTGATTTTAAAAAATCGGCAAAAAATCGGCACTTCCAAAAATACTCATTTATGTAATATTTAGGTTACTTTACATAAAAAAATATGTGAAAAAGACATTTCGTGTAAAATAATATTTAGACGACTATCAGAATATTAACCCACTCAAAGGCGAAAGGCACTGATGATGGCTTTGTAGCGAAAGCCGAAAATGCGCATTTTGCCTTGCTGGTCTTATCGAATTTTTTCAATAATTTTTATTCTTTGTAATTTACTTGTAAAAATTGTATCATCTTTCTTTGATTTGAAAAATAATTTAAACATAAAGTGATATTAATTTATGATCTTGAGTCAAACTAAAAAATAACATTCATTTAGTAAAATAATATGTTTTAAGTTTAACAACTAAATAAAAGTAAAGGATGAAGAGATAAGTGAAATGATAATAAAAAAATGTTAGTTGTAATTTTATGAATATTTTTATGATATATATTCAGATATTATCTGACCAATAACACTGTTCAAGTTGTAAAATGGTACTAACGTGAAAACCATATGGTTGTGTTTGGATGAGCCCCCTGACTACTACTCCACCGAAGAAAGTGCCAATTTGGCTCATTGGGAAAAATGTATGGTGTTTTTTTTTTTTGAATTTCGGTCAATTCGTCAATTTTTGACCATTTTCAGCCCATTTAAGTCGCTTTTCCTGTATTCAAAATTTCTTGTGTTATCTTTATACGGCTGACAATTACTATTTCCACCATTACAACGCACATTTCAACTGAGAAAATCAAAATTTTTAGCCTATTTTCATGATTTTTGCCCATTTTTCATCGATTTTCCCCATTTTTGTGCTGTTTTTATGCGCTTTTTTGTAGTTCTTGCGCAAACTTATCGACATAATTCTTACCGTTTTTCCTTTTTACAATATATTATGCAATATTATTGCCATTTCAAGCAACTCAACACACTTTTTAAATACAAAAACCATAGTTTTTTACGCTTTTTCGGTAATGTGCGTGGACAATTAAAAGGAAAAAAGGAAAGTGTACTTTTTAATTATTTGGGTTTTTCCGTTGGCTACCTGAATGATTTTTTTACACAAATTTTTTCCACATAAACGCACACGAATCAGGTATATAGCCACCCTTAAAAGATGCGCCAATTCATAAGTACCTCTCAGTAAAATATTGAAACTTACGTAGTATTTATAGATTTTCATTGATCGATTTTTGTCATTCAACAAGTGTCTCCGAACGCGTAAAGTACGATTTTTTTAAAGTGACGAAATAGTAATAAAAGTATAAATAAAGTTTCCAGTTTGAAGTGATTAATTTTTACGGTAAAAAATGGATGAATGCCTGAAAAACTTCAATCATTACTGTTATTAAATATTTAGAAATCAGAATAGAATATTGTAATACCTAAAATGCAAATCCTAACATGATATCTAGAAATTTTTAAAATATTTTTTTGTACAGTGTATAGGCAAAAACACAGTTTTAAAGTAAATACCAAAAAGTATGCTAAAAAATTTATGTCATTTTGCTGAAAATTTGTTGATCGCAAAGATATTTTGTTAATATTCTTTTTCAGCTAACAATAACAAAGATAGAATTATTTTCTTATTTATTAATGCATTGTAAATCACCAAAAATTAAAATTTCGTGTTTTTGAGTTTTAACAAAAAATCGGCATTTTTCGACTAAAAATCGGCAAATCGGCATTTTGCATATTTTTTATTAAAAAATCGGTAAAATGCCGAAAAATCGGCAATTCTGGCAGCCCTGTATGTATGATGGAAAAATTGTTCTTTAAAGAAGAGGTGTTAGTTCAGAATTATCTTCGTCTCAAAAATTAAAGCAAATTGTATCACCATACCGCATCCTTTTTCACCATACTTTACGTTTTGTATATGTATGAGTTAGTGAATGCTGTTCTTATTTTCTTTTATTTTCATATAAATAGAATGTTTTTTTATATTTTATAAATCCAATTTTCTTTTTACGTACTTCACGCTGGTATATTGGCATTCTTCTTAAACTTGATGCATTTATGTATAGTAGTACTTGTAATGTTGGTTGTAGTTTAATGTTTATTTCAGTTTATTTTTTCATATCCAAATTGAATAAAAAACCAGAAAATATGTCAGAGAAACGGCAAAGTGCATTTAAATGTTTTGCCTAGAATATTTTTTTGCCGATTTTTTAACGTTATAAATGTTGTACCTCTTTATAAAAATTATAAATTTTCTTTGAATTTTGTTTATATTTTTTTTACTCCATTGTTTTGCGTGTTTTAAAGTAATGTCTGCGCGTATCTTTTAGCGTTGCACAGTGGTATAAAAAAGTCTTAATAAGTATGGAACTTCTAAAGTACCGAATGTATTCCTCTGCAAATTTACACGGTTGTAGAGGACGAGTCAAGTTTTCAGAATCATGTCTTACTACTTAAGCCTGTAGCCGAACCAGAGACGGAGCTACATGGGCGAAAATTAACTAAATCGAGTTTTAACAAATTTTGCGGCTTGTGCAATAACTTTCTTAAATACTGACCGATTTTCAGCGATTTAGATTCTGCTTAGGATTTTTCTTTTCCCCGCCTTTTTCATTTCCCGAGACAGCGGGATTTTTTTTAGAATTTCCCGGGATCCCGGTAATTCCCGCTCTTTAGAAAATAACTAAATCCCACATATGTTGTACTTGAAAAACTCAATTTCTATTAAAACACCGACCGACAAAGTCCGTCTTTTGGTTGTACCCATGAGAAAATCTACTTAATATATTCTGAAAGAAGTTTTAATAGCAAAATATGCACATATTACACTTTTTCTAGATCAATCTGTTTTAACAGTTTAAGTCGCGAATTAATATTAAGGTTATATATGTATAAGGGCAGTCTTAATTTTAAAAAACAATTTGAAATATATTAACTAAATATTAATTCTCTTTTCAAACGGTAAACGAGTTGATTTAGAAAGAGTGAAAGACATTAGTGTTTTATTTTTATCCCTTCTTTCAGGATATATTGGAATTGTTAATAGGTGCACACTTTTGTTGGACGGTGAAATAACTAATTTATTAAAATGAAGTTTTAGAGAGATTTAATAAATTATTTTTATACGTTTCTTATATAAAATTTTGGACCATGTTCTTTATTTTTTCCTTTTGCGTCTTATGCAAATTTTAAAATTTATAATTAATAGATAACTCCAAAATTCTGGTGTATGCATTTTTATCAAAAATTATGACGAAAAAACGTTACAGAGTTGAAGTCGTTTTGGCATAGATATACGAAAAAGTTTGTAAAATGTAATAATTTTTCTTAAAAGCGTTAATTTTCCTCTCCATACAAATTGTTACAGTTAGTATTTAGCTTCATTGGTTATTAAAATATAAGCTATTAAAGTTAAAAAAACCTTATGAATTACTGGTTACGGAGTTTACATTTGGCCTATAAAATTGGTCACAAATTTTATGCATTAACCAAAAATTGGTCAGATTGTTATAAATTTTTTAAAAAAGGTGACAATGCGCTGATATATATTGAAATATATAACTCATGCATTAGAAATTAGCTGGTTACCTAGCTTTTATCACATTCTTTGATATCACCCATATGTATTTACTATGGCAAAAGAAAATAAAGTAGGTACATTTTTGAACATGCATATTTTAAAATCGTTATTTTTTAGGAATTTGAACTCCAATCATCTTAAACTTCATTAAAATTGATTAGAAAATATGTTTTACATTTCTGAATGGTTTTATCTGGGTTTTGTAATTTAAGGTTTGTCACAGACTCATTAATTTTTAGGTATCGAAAAAATCAATTTTTCAGGCTTTAGTCAACTTTAACTTAAAATTTAAATAGGAAATTGCAAATTTTTCTGATAAATTCAGTAACATGAGATGTTAACTAAAGGTGCAAATTCAAATATTGGATATTCCTTTCATCGCAGATTATTTATTAACGAAACCATGAAAAAAGAGAAACTTCAACTTTAAATGCATATATGTGACCTTCTCCGAGAAAAGGGACCTAGTGTGTCAAAAAACGGTTTTGGACTTAATAGTGGATTCTGGTACCTAAAGTGGTGTAGAATAAGATGAATTGAGTTAGATTTCTGATAAAAATTTATTTACCCCATAAAAACGTACAAAACGAACTTGGGAAAACTTGTGTTCAAAGTGATAATGCGTTATGAAACTTTAAATGCGTTCTTCTCAAAACTTCATTTTCACACACTAGGTCCCTTTTCTCGGAGAAGGTCACATATAGTGAATATTATCGCAGCTGTCGAAACGTAATATATATATAATTAAATGGCATATTTCATCATTTTAAAATGTTGCAAGAAATAATGTTATTACTTTCAATTCTGAATTTTTTTGCAAAAAGTTTATTAAAAAATTTAATTTTCCTACAAAATTGTTTTGGCAAATATTTCCTAAACTACAGCTAGTTTTAAAATTCTAAGGCCATATTCGTGATCTGCGCCCCAAAGTCTATTAGAAATGATGTGTGGTTTGATTTTCTAACATTAGGGTTGGACATTTGGGTGGTAACAACTGAGGTCTGGCGGGTAAATACTAGAACGGGATACTTGAGTTCAATTACCCTTAGAGCAATCTGATCTGACTGTAAATGCCAAAGATACAAAGAAAAATGTAAAATGGCGACCCCTACGTTCGGCAAAAAAATTTTTTTTTGAAACCTCCTTGCAAAAATAATTTAGATTGAGGTACGGTCTAATGAGCATAATATATTCCTAATGGTATAATATGGTCCTAAATGATCAAAATATGATCCTAAATTATTGCAAACTTTTTACTTTACCCCAATACGATCACTGGTAAAACAGTAGAATTTTATTAAAATATTATGAGCACTAGATATATATTTTAATTATATTGGGTGCATTGTGGAATTATATTTTTAACAATATTTTTCTACGCGCTTATATCACATGTTTCCATAATTTAATTTATATATAAGTGATAACTAGGGTTGCCATCCGTCCTCTTTTCCCCGGACACCTTCCTCCTTCTTTTTCAGTAAGTGTCCGGGGTTGTCCTACTTTTTGCACTTTTCTCCATAAATTTTTTTTGAATTGTTGGCATCGCTGTTTTGTGGCTCTTATTTCAATTGATTTGGCATCATTTACTTTAATTGCCAAATTTGAAGATTAGCAGCAGTGAGCCAACTGTTGAATTAAAAAAAAAATTAACATTGCTTTTAATGATGACAATTTATTTAATGAATTAATTATCCTCAAAAATTATGTAAAAAACATAAATTCAATTAACATCACTGATAAAAAGTTTTGGTGGGATTTTTTTACCAGCACACTAAGAAAAATAAATATTAAAATCAAGTAGAAACCTACTTAAAATGAATGAAAACACATTCAATTTACAACAAATTATGATTTTACTTATTTTAAATATTTTTATAATTAATATAAATATATACTATAATTTTTAGTTTTTAAATACAAAAATACTTAATTTAAATTGAAAAATAATTAAATTTTGTATTCCAATTTGTGGGTTTCTAGTGTTCCATTCCATTTGTTCTTCTTAATTGTTGCAAATAAAACAATTTATTTTATAAAAAACTTTTTTTAATAAGTTTAAATTAATTATTTAAAGGTTATAATAAAAGAATTTTTATCTTATTTGAAATTTAAATGGAGTAAATACACTTACAAATAAGTCACCACTTGCATGAAGTAAAAAACAAAAGATGACGCTCCAGACTGCTGCAGGTTTCTTGCAGAAATGAGCAAGATCGATGCTGCTATGAAGATAGTTATTTTTCAGAGATAAAAACCTGAAATTAAAAATATGTACATATGCAGACAACTTATTACATAATAACTTTAACAATGACTTTCCTTAAAAATATTGCACAAAGTAGTATATGTCTATTTATGGCATTATAATTATATACTTACCATTCATTTACAAAAAAATATTAACATAAGTAGCGAAAATTCATGAACTTTTAATTGAATATGTATTTTTCGATCACAAATTTAATGTTTATTTATTTTTTGTCATTAGTCTGGAAGTACGAATGAGATGTGAGTAGATGTTTAACTATTTTTTGCCAAAAATAAGTATGAATATATTTATTTTAAGTGTGTTTAAATTTTAGAAATGCTTTTTAAACATCTAATATTTTTAAATCAAGTATTACAAATATTTAATTTAATTATGCTTTTTTTTCTCTGTGCACATAAGGCCAACGTAGAACATACATACATATATTTTCTTTAATCAAGCCAAAAGTGGAAGCCAAAAAGAAATAAATTGAATCCAGAAACTATTTCTGATATTATTGGAGTCGAATATAATTTTGATATGAATTGTCAAGAGTTTTATGAATATTTGAAGAAAAAAAAATCTTCTTTGTAATTTACTTGTGAAAATTGTATCATCTTTCCTTAATTTAAAAAATAATTTAAACAGAAAGTGATATTAATTTATGATCTAAAAATCGAACTATAAAATATTCATTTACCCAATAAAAAGATCCAATATACATACCCCTCATTTATCTTAAAACACAAAGATGCGGTGCAAAATATAATTTAAATACCCGTGAAAAAACGATTAGATTTGATCAAGTTAGGTTTGATCCAATTGTATCTATTCATATTAAAGAGAGAATAACAACGTATAAAATTAAATATGAATTTATCTGCGATTCCGATTTTCAAAATTTTCTTATTCGTTGCCTTATATACCCGAGTAAAAAAAATTGATCTCGCGCAATATCTAATTATATCCAATTTGATATTGTTTAAGATCTGCTGTAATATCTAGCTGATCCAATTAGATCTCAAAATTGGGTGTATCCAATCATATCGTATTAGATCCCATTGTATATATGGGGATAAACTAAGATCAAGTTATATCTCAAAATTGGGAGGTCCAGTGATATCTTTGGGGATAAACCTAGATCTATTTTGATCCGAAAATTGGCGGATCCAGCTATATATTTGCGGATATTTTTAGATCTAATTTGATCCGAAAAATGGCGGATCCAATTAGATCCAGCTATATATTTGGGGATAAACTTAGATCTAATTTGATCTCAATTTTGGCAGATCAAATTAGATCCCGCAATATATTTGTGGATAAACGTATATCTAATTTGATCCGAAAAAGTGGCAGATCGAATTAGATCTAGCTATATATTTGGGGATAAACTTAGATCTAATTTGACCCGAAAAATGGCACATCGAATTAAATCCAGCAATATATTTGTGGATAAACTTAGATATAAAATGATCTGAAAAATGGCAGATCAAATTAGATCCAGCAATATATTTGGGGATAAACTTGGATCTAAATTTATCAGAAAAATGGCAGATCGAATTAGATCCAGCAATATATTTGTGGATAAACTTGGATATAAATTGAATAGAAAATTGGCAGATCAAATTAGATCCAGCAATATATTTGGGGATTAAGTAAGATCTAAATTTATCCAAAAAATTACAGATAAAATTAGATCCAGTAATATACTTCGGGATTGCGTAAGATCTTAACTTTTCCGATAAATTGCAGATCGAATTAAATCCAGTGATATATTTGGGGATTTGGTAGGATCTTAATTTATCCCATAAATTGCAGATCGAATTAGAAACAGCAATATATTTGGAGATTGACATCTAAAACTATCCAGAAAAATGACAGCTAAAATTAGATCCCGCATTATATTTGGGTACTACGTAAGATCTCCATTTTTTTGGGATTAAATAAGATCCCAGACAGATATTGACAATAGTTCAAAAAATAATACACTGGAAGAGCACTGATTTTATAAAAATTACAATATTTTGTTAAAATAAGGTTTAAACTCAGAAGGTCTCGCGTTCGATACCTTTCACGGCTGTGCATTTTTTTTTTATAAAAATGCGCATTCTCCTTGCTGGTCTTATCGAAATTTTTTCAATAATTTTTATTCTTTGTAATTTACTTGTAAAAATTGTATCATCTTTCTTTGATTTGAAAATAATTTAAACAGAAAATGATATTAATTTATGATCTTGAGTCAAACTAAAATAACATTTATTTACTTAAAAATAACAGATCAACTAAAAACATTTTCCCCATTCAAAAGAATTTCTTTTTATAAAATTATAATTTTATTTTCTATAAATGTTTTTATAAAATTATATTTTTTTTATTAAGTTGAATTTTTTTTAAAAAATACTTTTATTTACATATTTTTAACGCTCTACACCATTTCCAATTGTATCAATTGTTTATAAGATTTATCAATTGTATTTCAGAAATAATCAATTGAATTTCAGTTTTATCAATTGTATTTCAGAACTTATCAATTATTTTTCAGATTTATGAATTGTATTTCAGAACTAGTCAATTGAATTTCAGTTTTATCAATTGTATTTCAGAAATTATTAATTGTATTTCCGAAATTCACAACTGTATTTCAGAAATTATCAAACTATATTTCAGAAATTATCAATTGTATTTCAGAAATTATGAAATGCAATTTAGAAATTTTTCTCTATTAACTATGATAAACCATCAACAAGTTCTGAAATAGATTTGATTATTTCTGAAATACAATTAATAAATTTCTGAAATACATTCCATAATTTCTAAAACACATTTAAAATTTCTGAAATACAATTAATAGCTTCTGAAATACAGTTAATATTGTAGTTGCTGATCAGTTACCATATATGATGGCACCATATATGACAATATATTGTTTAAATGGCACCAATATGGAGCTTTATATGGTAATATATAACTTAGATTATTTGATTTGATCCGAAAAATGGCCCGATATAATTGTATCAGTTCTTATTTGTATCAGTTGTTATCTAATTGCATCAGTTTAGATCTGACCTGATTAAATTATGTGTTAATCAGATGAAATTGTATCAGATTTTTGACCTGATACAATTTTATTGGTTTATATTACATGGTATCAGTTTAGGTCCAAATAGATATATTTGTATACAAAATTATATAGTTATATCCCAATTTTGACCTGATATCAGTTTAAAACTTTGATACAATTGTATAAGGTAAATGTCGGATACAATTATATTTTATTTATATAAAATTGAACCAATTACGATCAAACCGATAAAATTGTATCAAATCAAATATCTGATACAATTTCATCTGATTAACACATAATTCAATCAGGTCAGATCTAAACTGATACATTTAGATAAACAATTGATAAAAATATATCGGGCCATTCTTCGGATGAAACTGTATATTTATACAGATATAACTTAATCACATATATGACTATATGTAACTATTTTTCCTCGGGTTGTTTAAATGATACGATATATAAAAGTATATGGTACAATATATGGTAGCATATATTATCATATCTGCATCTGTATTAAAAATGTCGTTCATCAGGTACCATATATGAGCATATATTGTTGAAATGGCACCATATATGACAATATATGGTTTAAATGGCTCCAAATATGTTAATATATTTCTTAAATAACAGCATATATAAACATATATGGCACTATATAGTAGCATATATTATCATATCTGGAACTGTATTAAAAATGTTGTTCATGAGGTCCCATATATGAGCATATATTGTTGAAATGGCACCATATAAGATAATATATGGTTTAAATGGCACCATATATGGTAATATATTGCTTAAATAACACCATATATAAATATATATGGTAGCATATATTATCATATGTGGAACTGTACTAAAAATATTGTTCATGAGGTACCATATATGGGCATATATTGTTGAAATTGCACCATATATGATAATATATGGTTTAAATGGTACCATATATGATAATATATGGTTTGAATGGCACCATATATGATAATATATAGCTTAAATAACACCATATATAAATATATATCGCACTATATATAGTACCATATATTATCATATCTGGAACTGAATTAAAGATTTTGTTTATGAGGTACCATATATGACCATGTATTGTTTAAATGGCACCATATATGATAATATCTAGTTTAACTGTCACCATATATAATTATATATTGTTTAAATGATACCATATATAATTATATATTGCTAAAATGCCACCATATATATTAAGATATAGTTCTATATATAACTATATATGCAATAAGATCAACCATGTTATGTATTATATAATTATATATGCCATATCTAATATTATGAAGGCCGATATCTAATTAGATGAAATTATATATGGCATAATATAAGGAAAATTTTTCGGAAAAAACGTCATATATAATTATATATGGATATACATAACCACATGTCTAATTATATATTGTAATATATGCCACATATGATTATATATAATTTTTTTTACTCGGGTAATCATATCCTAAAAAATCTTTTCTCTTATATCATTTTATATGCTATATACAAATACATATACTTGATCAAATTATATCTCGTTGAAGATACATTTTAATATTGCTTCGAACAACACTTTATAAATCTAAATGTGACCCAAGAATATTTTAGATAAAATTATTTACTATCTCGAATCGAACAAAATGTATGTGGATTTAAATACAATTATATACTTAATAATTCAATACAAAATTAAAAAGCTGAGCTTATATGTTATGTTGCATCTAGGGTTTCTAATGACCCAGAATTTTTTCATTTCTGGGATAAATGAGACATACCAATGTCGCACTTTTAAATTACAATATCTAATTATAAATCTAATGAAAGAAATAATAAGAAAAGTAACTACACAGAGAAAAAATTATAGTTAAATCAATTACTATATCAGATTTTAATTAACATTTGATTTTTTACGAACACTTTGTAAATAAAGAATGAATATTAGAGCTAGTGTTATACTTAGTCATCGATTGGTAGGATATTTTATTTAAGTAAGAAACTTTGAAACAAAATTTTCTAATTGGTGGCTGTAATGCTGATCCTTATTAAATTAAATTATAGTTAAACTTTTTCATATTTAAGTTAATGTGTTTTTCGATTTTAAAAATAAGCAGACAATTTTTTATATAAAAAGAAAAAAACCTGAGATTTGTGTGATTTCAAAGCTTTTTCTATCTTAGTAAACGTTGTTTCTGTATGATTTTAATTTTTTTCTTCTGTGTAGTTACTAATAACTGATAACGGATTACATAACCCACAAAGAGAGAAGTTTGCTGGACCAGTTTTAATGAAATTTTTTAGTAAAATAATAAAGTTTTCTTCACAAGATAAATCTAGTCTGATTTGCAAATTTAATGTGTTTATAACTTTTGAGGAAGGTTTATTCTTCTTCTTAACCCCAAACCTACTAAATTATAATTAATAAAAATACATATTAATGACAATATTATACGACGCGTTTGAAAAACCAACACTTTACTATGAAAAATTTTTAAATTTGGTAAAAAATCTTAATATATTTTATGAATTTAGTTTTAATGAAACTTTTTTATTAAGTGTATGAAACTTTTAATAAATAAAATGAATATTTTCACAACATTTTATCAAAAATTCCATTAATTCAATGAAATGTTTCAATAGACAAGGCCCAGTGAAATTTCATCGGTTTTGTGCAAAAATTTATTAATATCATTCAGATAATTCTCTCAGTTAAATAATTGGTCGTTTTCCTACACTATACATATTCATATAAACAAACAAAATTTAATGCAATTGAATAAGACCAAAACTCCGATAAAATTGGATGAAATTTATATACAATTTTATTAATCCATTTTCCGGATTAATTTTTATATAATTTAGTATGATGCCAAATAAAAAAAGATATGCTACCGAATAAATTTTTTTTCACGGGTAACATACATACATTTAAATTTAACGGTTCGTTGTAGTTCATAAAATCTGTGTTTATTATGCACAGAGTTGTGTAGAATGTTGAATGCGAAACTGAATTTTGAATGCGAAACTTGAAGAATTAAAGTTCAAAGCAAAAAACAGTAATAACAAAAGGATAAAAATAGCATTGTTAGACTTCCCATCAAGGCAAACGACACTGAAGATGGCATTGTAGCGAAAGCCGAAAATATGTATTCTGTCTTGCCGTTAATATATATGTAATTAGATATTTAAGGTTAATAATTTTTTCTGTGTACCTCTGAATATTGTATCATCTTTCTTTAATTTGAAAAATAATTTAAACAGAAAGTGATAGTAATTTATGATCTAAACTCCAACTAAAAAACATTCATTTATTTGAAGAAATGTGACAGCAATATGTTGATTCAAATTGGAAGCGTTGAAAAATATTCATGAAGCTCTGATAATTCGTATCAAGAAATTATAAAAATGTACATTCCTGAAAATGTATGCAAAAAAGTTGTTAATCGTTGTTTTTTTTTTTTGTTTATTCAGGTACTACTAATTTTAAGTTCAGAATGATTTTTTAGCTTTTTTGTGAAGTTTTTTTTTTTAATCAAGGCCCATTGGACGCCAGAAAAAAAAATTAATCCACAAACTATTTCTAGTTATTTTACTGATATTATTAGAGTCAACTAAAATTTTGATATGAATTTTCAAGTTTTTTATGAATATTTTTATACTAATTTAAATTGGAAGCTTGAAAAATATTCCTGAAACCCTTTACAAATCGTATAAAGAAATTATGGAAATGTACATTCCTGAAAATGTATGCAATGGATTGGTTAATCGTCATATTTTTTTGTTAACTTATGTACCACTAATTTAAAGTTCAGAATAATTTTTTTGTTTTTTGTAAATTTTTTTTAGTGGGAATAAAAATTGTTTTATTTATAAAATAAATTTTTATTTGTATATTTTATCGTTGTTGATTTTTGTAAAATTAATTTCTTAAAAAAAAAATTGTCCTCTTTTTTAAGACAAATGTCCTCCTTTTTTGAGGTTGACGTCCTCTTTTTCTCAAAATGGAAATGGCAACCCTAGTGATAACTGAAATTAAGTCAGGTTATTTAACTCTTTCACTACCCTTGTACACTACAGTGCACACATCTTTAAAAGAATATATAAAATTTGATAATGCAAACAACTTGATTCTTTTTGAAAGTAAGTTTATTAGGCTCTTGACCTTTAAATAAAAAGCAGTTCAACATGGCAATATAGTCGCGAAATTTGTTAACGACGTCTAAATTTTGAATAAATCATAATCTCCGAGAAAAGGGGGTTTTAGTGTGTCTCATAAACTAATGAAGATAGATAATTGAAATTTGGCATATAGCTTCGTTTTACGACGAGAAGAAACCAAACCAAGGGAAAAAAGGGGTAAAACGGGGATGAGAAGTTTAAAAAAATCAATTTTCGAACGTCATTTTTGGTGGATGGGAGGGGGAGGGGTACATATTTTTTTCTAATTTGAGGACTCTTAACAAGAATCTGAAGTCAAAATAACAATACATCCGCAAACAAAAAGTCGATAGTGGAAGGGTTATACTTATGTATAAATTATACCTTTTTAGCTCAGCTTCAAGAGAATGCTTGGACTACATATAATATGATTATATTGGGATCATTTAGCCTGTTGCATAACATTATTTCCTTCCAAAAATTCTCTGATTCTAAAATGTTTTAACTTTTGAATATGCGAAATTTTTCTAATTACATCGCATCTATAGTTCACGATGATAGTTTCAACTTGAAATACTTATTGAAGCTAATTAAATGTATTTGTATTCAGTTAAATTATACTATTATAAAAATATATTTATTATTATTATTATATATACTAGAGCTTCGAAAGACTTCATTCAATTTAAGCTTAATTGCTGAAAATTTTATTACAGATCTTAAAAATGTTTATATACCCGAGTAAAAAAATATAAATATATTCATATGTGGCATATATTACAATATATAATTAGACATGTCGTTATGTATATCCATATATAATTATATATGACGCCTTTTTCCAAAATTTTTCCTTATATTATCCCGAGTAAAAAAAATTGATCTCGCGCAATATCTAATCATATCCAATTTGATATTGTTTAAGATCTGCTGTAATATCTAGCTGATCCAATTAGATCTCAAAATTGGGTGTATCCAATCATATCGTATTAGATCCCATTGTATATATGGGGATAAACTAAGATCAAGTTATATCTCAAAATTGGGAGGTCCAATGATATCTTTGGGGATAAACCTAGATCTATTTTGATCCGAAAATTGGCGGATCCAGCTATATATTTGGGGATATTTTTAGATCTAATTTGATCCGAAAAATGGCGGATCCAATTAGATCCAGCTATATATTTGTGGATAAACTTATATCTAATTTGATCTCAATTTTGGCAGATCGAATTAGATCCAGCAATATATTTGTGGATAAACTTAGATCTAATTTGATCCAAAAAAGTGGCAGATCCAATTAGATCTAGCAATATATTTGGGGATAAACTTAGATCTAATTTGATCCGAAAAATGGCACATCGAATTAGATCCAGCAATATATTTGTGGATAAACTTAGATATAAATTGATCTGAAAAATGGCAGATCAAATTAGATACAGCAATATATTTTGGGATTTAGTAAGACCTAATTTGATCCGAAAAATGGCAAATCGAATTAGATCCAGCTATATATTTGTGGATGAACTTAGATCTAATTTGATACGAAAAATGACAGATCGAATTAGATCAAGTAATATATTTCGGGATAAACTTGGATCTAACTTTACCAGAAAAATGCCTGATCGAATTTTAGATCCAGCAATATATTTGGGGATAAACTTGGATATAAATTGTTCCGAACATTGGCAGATCAAATTAGATCCAGCAATATATTTGGGGATAAACTTGGATCTAAATTTATCAGAAAAATGGCAGATCGAATTAGATCCAGCAATATATATGGGGATAAACTTGGATCTAAATTTATACGAAAAAGTAGATCTAGGTATATGTGACCTTCTCCGAGAAAAGGGACCTAGTGTGTCAAAAAACGGGTTTGGACTTAAGAGTGGATTCTGGTACCTAAAAGGGTGTAGAATAAGATGAAATGAGTTGAGGCACCTAACCATACCAAATCGCATCTCCCAACTGAAGGTGCGTTTAAAGTGATAATGCGTTATGAAACTTTAAATGCGTTCTTCTCAAAACTTAATTTTCACACACTAGGTCCCTTTTCTCGGAGAAGGTCATATATATATTTTAGGATTAAGTTGTATCTAACTTTATCTGGAAAATGGCAGATCGAATAAGATCGAGGATTATATTTGGGGATTACGTAAGATCTAAATTTATGAAAAAAATAACAGATGAAATTAGATCCAGTAATATATTTCGGGATTGCGTAAGATCTTAACTTTTTCAATAAGTTGCAGATCGAATTGAATCCAGTGATATATTTAGTGATTTGGTAAAATCTTAATTTTTCCCATAAATTGCAGATCGAATTAGATTCAGCAATTTATTTACGTATTAAAATGGCAGATAGAATTAGAAACAGCAATATATTTGGGGATTGACATCTAAAACTATCCATAAAAATGACAGAAAAAATTAGATGCCGCATTATATTTGGTACTACGTAAGATCTCCATTTATTTGGGATTAAATAAGATCCCAGACATATATTGCCAACTGTTCAAAAAATAATACACTGGCAGAGCTCTGATTTTATAAAAATTACAATATTTTGTTAAAATAAGGTTTAAACTCAGAAGGTCTCTAGTTCGATATGCATTTTTTTTACAAAATGAATTTCTTTTTATAAAATTAAAATTTTTTTTTCTATAAATTTTTTTATAAAATTACCCGGGTAAAAATTTTAATATGGTGTCATATATAATTATATCTTATTTGATAAGTCCCCATATACAACGACATACAACTAGATCCGAAAAATGGGTCATCTTCTTGTGTCTAATTATATCAAATTATATATAATTTGATACAGTTTGATCCGAGATTTGTCCATATCCAGGACATCAAATTACATCTAATTCGATATAAAAACATTGATTTTATATAATTTTGTCTAATAGTAGGTATACTTTTTATGCATACCGGCTATTAAATTGTTATTGAAATTTCTATAGCTTGAACAATTTTAAAGGCCCAAATTTTATAACATAAAATAAAAATTTTAATGCTTTTGTCTTCTAAATCGTACGCATCACTTTTTAGTATAATTTTATATGCAAAAAAAATCACGTGAAAATTATATGGCTGTGGAGAAATTAACTCTTAATTTATATGAGATCATATAGAAAGTTATATAAAATTGCAAGAATATATTTTTAGTATGACGATACATACAGTCTTATATAACTTAGTATCAAACCATATATAATCATATCAGTCACTACATATATTTTGATTAGTTTTATATGGCTTATGTAGTTATATATGGAGTCAGATTTGGGGATATGTGATAACATCAATTACCGTACAAAAATTCATTGAAAAAATAATATCAGATGTAGTTGTAAATAATGATATGTGTTAATGTGACTCCATTCACCGTCAGATATAACCCAATCACATTATATATAACAATATATAACTATTTTTACTCGGGTATATATTTATTTTTTTATTAAATTGAAATCTTTGAATTAAATAATTTTATTTACATCTTTTTAACGCTCTACACCATTTCAATTGTATTAATTGTTTTTAAGATTTATTAATTGTATTTCAGAAATAATCAATTGAATTTCAGTTTTATCAATTGTATTTCAGAACTTATCAATTATTTTTCAGATTTATGAATTGTATTTCAGAACTAGTCAATTGAAGTTCAGTTTTATCAATTCTGTTTCAGAAATTATTAATTGTATTTCCGAAATTATCAAACTGTATTTCAGAAATTATCAATTGTATTTCAGAAATTATGAAATGTAATTTAGAAATTTTTCTCTATTAACTATGATAAACAATCAACAAGTTTTGAAATAGATTTGATTATTTCTGAAATACAATTAATAATTTGTGAAATACATTCCATAAATTCTGAAATACATTTAAAATTTGTGAAATGCAATTAATAGCTTCTGAAATACAGTTAATATTGTTGTTGAGTTACTATTTATGACCATATATTGTTTAAATGGCACCATATATGACAATATATTGTTTAAATGGCACCATATATGGTATATGTTCCCTATTAAAAAAAATAATATGGAGCTTTATATGGTAATATATAACTTAGAGTCATCCATGTACCATTTGATCCGAAAAATGGCCCGATAAAATTGTATCAGTTGTTTATCAGTTTTTAACTTATTGTATCAGTTTAGATCTGACCTGATTAAATTATGTGTTAATCAGATGAAATTGTATCTGATTTTTGACCTGATACAATTTTATTGGTTTATATCACATGGTATCAGTTTAGGTCCAAATAGATATATTTGTATACAAAATTATATAGTTATATCCCAATTTTGACCTGATATCAGTTTAAAACTTTAATACAATTGTATAAGGTAAATGTCGGATACAATTATATTTTATTTATATAAAATTGAACCAATTACGATCAAACCTGACACCATTACATATAAACCGATAAAATTGCATCGAGTCAAAAATCGGATACAATTTCATCTGATTAACACATAATTTAATCAGGTCTGATCTAAACTCATACAATTAGATAAAAATTTATAAACAATTGATAAAAATATATCGGGCCATTCTTCGGATGAAACTGTATGTTTATACAGATATAACTTAATCACATATATGACTATATGTAACTATTTTTATTCGGGTTGTTTAAAGTATATGGTACTATATATGGTAGCATATATTATCATATCTGGAACTGTATTAAAAATGTTGTTGAAATGGCACCATATATCATAATGTATGGTTTAAATGTCACCACATATGGTAATATATTGTTTAAATGATACCATATATCAATATATATTGCACCATATATAGTGGCATATATTATTATATCTGAAACTGTATTAAAAATGTTGTTCATGAGGTCCCATATATGAGCATATATTGTTGAAATGGCACCATATATGATAATATATGGTTTAAATGGCACCATATATAGTAATATATTACTTAAATAACACCATGTATAAATATATATGGCACTATATATAGTATCATATATTATCATATCTGGAACTGTATTAAAAATGTTGATCATGAGTTACCATATATGGCCATATATTGTTTAAATGGCACCATATATAATAATATATGGTTTACATGGTACCATATATGATAATATATGGTTTGAATGGCACCATATATGATAATATATGGTTTGAATGTCACCGTATATGATAATATATTGCTTAAATAGCCCCATATATAAATATATATCGCACTATATATAGTACCATATATTATCACATCTGGAACTGAATTAAAGATTTCGTTAATGAGGTACCATATATGACCATATATTGTTTAAATGGCACCATATATGATAATATCTAGTTTAACTGTCACCATATATAATTAGATATTTTTTAAATGATACCATGTATAATTATATATTGCTAAAATGCCACCATATATATTAAGATATAGTTCTATATATAACTATATATGCAATAAGATCAAACATGTCATGTAATATATAATTATATATGCCATATCTAATATTATGAAGGCCGATATCTAATTAGATGAAATTATATATGGCATAATATAAAGAAAAATTTTGTGATAAAACGTCATATATAATTATATATGGATATACATAACGACATGTATAATTATATATTGTAATATATGCCATATATGATTATATATAATTTTTTTTACTCGGGATGCCATAAATAATTTCATTTAATTATCTAATTGGATATCTAAATATCTAATTGGATATGGTATATATGATTATATATTACATAGCATGGCTGATCTTATTGCATATATAGTTGTATATAGAGCTATATCTTAATATATATGGGTGCATTTTAGCAATATATAATTATATATGGTATCACTTAAACAATGTATAACTATATATGGTGCCAGTTAAACTAGATATTATCATATATGGTGACATTTAAACAATATGTGGTCATATATGGTACCTCATGAACAAAATCTATAATACAGTTGCAGATATGATAATATATGCTACTATATATGGTACAATATATATTTATATATGGTGTTTTCTACGCAATATATTAGCATATATGGTGCCTCATGATCAACATTTTTGATACAGTTCCAGATATGATAATATCCCGAGTAAAAAAGTGTATAAAAATTATATGTGAATGGATATATTTGCAATATGTAACTGGATATAATTTCATCCGAAAAATGGTTATATTAAATTGTATCATATTGGATATAATTGTATTTACAAGGATACAAAGTTATATCAAATGATAAACTTATATCCGAATTTTGTCCCGATCAAATTGGATATAAGTTAATCCAATACGATATGATTAAATTTAAATGATAAAAAAAACTTTGAATTCGAGGGCTGCAGGATTTCGGGTCCTACACACTCAGGGGTGTGATGAAAATCGAAAACGAACAGTTTTTCAATCTAGAATAATTTGTTTCGCGAAAATCAAATTGGCTTCAAATTATTATTTGTCGTTTTATTTGATGCCGGACATCTAAATTAGGAAATAAAATATAATTGGTATTGTACAGATCCTAAAGACTAGATAATTTTTTATCAAATATGGGAATTTTCTTTGGACTTAGAAATTTTTTTTAAATATGTTAAGCTTTTTGTATTTTAAATAAAATTTTAAAGGTTAGCCCGGCAATGCACTTCTTTTTTGTTGGAGGCTCATAGTTCCCCATTTATGGAGCTGAAGATGATCTACAACAATATTCAATGGCTTATTTCTTATTTCTCCACTCAAAACTTATCGGACAAGAACAAAATATATATATCGTTGGGAAGGTACTTGAAATACCTATTCAATGATATGCAACATGCCTAGACTTATTAACCCATTACCAGCCGGGCCATGATTTTAAATGTTAATTTTTTTAAATTGGATTTTTTAAATTAAAAAAAACTTTTAGAAGTAAAAAAGTTCAGAAAATATTAATTTAATGAAAAAATTGAGTAAAGCATATAAAAAATTGATTTTGATCAAATATTACATTAATCTCGAATATATTAGTTAATCTCGAACTTGGGTCTGATATTAACTAATATATCGTCGGCTTGCCTGCAAGAAGTGCTATGTTTTTGGTTTTAACAGGTTTTCAGGAGAGCGAAAAAACTGATTTATATTATCCTTTTAAGATATTTTATTGACATCATATGCCCTATTGACTCACGACCTTATTTATTACAATCATTATTAAGGCATATGATGTCAATGAAATATATTAAAAGGATAATATAAACCAGTTTTTTCGCCCTCCTGAAAACCTGTTAAAAAACACATAACACTACTTGCAGGCAAGCCGACGATATTGTTATATTAAAAATATTTTTGTATCTATTTATATATACAATTTTGAACGGTTTTATCAATAATATATTCCTATATATAAGTTAACACCGTAACTATAATGACAACAAGTAAGCAACAATAACAACAACAACAACAAAAGGGTTCATCAGCCAATAAACGTGTCAACATTAAAAAGATAAAACCACAGCAATAACGACAATGAGTAAAACAACTAAGCAGCAACAACAACAAAAAGTTCAATAACAATTAAACGTGCCAATATTAAAACTGCATATCCAACAAAACTAGGAAATTGCTTCATAATAAATTCCCAGACGAAATATAAATCCACCAATTCCATGAGTGGCCTGATTGTGGGAAAAACAAAGTCGGCAGTTTTAAGTCAGGTTGAATATCTTTCACGCAGCCAGTGCATGAGTGGCCTGACTATGTGAACTACAGAGTCAGCAGTTCTAAGTCAAGTTGAATGTTTTCACGCAGCAAGTGCATGGTTATGGGAAGCGCAGCGTCGACAGTTTAAGCCAAGCTAAATGTCTTTATTAACTTTCAATTATTGTAAATTCTTTGCAGTCGGTTTTGAGTAGTTAAAAAATAAAGAACGTTCTATTAATCTCTTGGATTAACAGCAACAAAAAAATATTTTTTTTTCTTAAACTAATCATCAGTATCTTAATTTGCGCCCGAGCAGGGACCTTTGGAAAAAAAAGGTCCTTTGTCGTAAGAAAAATTTAGAGATCGTGGAAATAGTGCGCCCGAGTAGTCTTTCTTAAAAGACAAAAAGGAGGTCCTCATAAGGATCAGCGGCCGCGTTATAAAATTAAGTGTAACCATTAAGTAAAAAATTAAGAACAGTGAACATTAAACAATAAAAATTAAGAACAGTGAACATTAAGGAAATAAAGTTAAACAAATAACAGTGAATAAAGAAAAATATTATGAACATAAAATAAAAAAAATAAACTTAAGATAAAAAATGACAAAACATAGTGAATAAGTGAACATTTAAAATTTTTCCCTTTATAATGAAAAGAGTTTTAATAAAGGGTTACCGAATTAATTTTAAAATAAAACATTACATAAGAACACAAATATTTTTAACTACAAATACGTTAAAGTACTTGGAAAAAGAGGAAAGAGAATCCTTAATAAAAAACGCAAGAAAAAAAGCTTTAAAAGAACAAGGGCAGTGAACGGAAAAATAAAAAAAAAACCCCCCAACAAAAAGAAGTGAACACTAAGGCAGAATTTTTGTGTGCAACAGAATTACAAGGACTTCAACAAGGAGTTGACAATGCTGATATTTATGTAAGAAATAATTTTAGTATTATTAGTAGAAATAAATTTCCCTTTGAAAATTAAAAATATTTGAACAATTTCAGTAGTCAATTCAGAATTTTTTTTTATTTATTAAATATTTGAACAATTTCAGTAGTCAATTCAGAAATTTTTTTTTAACTAAAATTCATTAAAAATTTGTAAAATTTCAGTAGTCAATTCAGAATTTTTTTTTTTTTTCATTAAATATTTGAACAATTTCAGTAGTCAATTCAGAAATATTTTTTTACTAAAATTCATTAAAAATTTGTAAAATTTCAGTAGACAATTCAGAAATTTATTTTGTAAATTATAGAAAAGAAATATTATAAATTCCAAGCGAAATGCCTGAAGACTCAATTGACGAAATCACTGAAAGACTGAGTAGATCCCTAAACATGTCACAGAGTAGTTCGACCGTTCGGCCAAATACCCCTCAGGGATTAAACGAAACCCAGATGGGGCAGATAAGGGGAATAATAAATGAAGTTCTGGGTTCACGGCAAGATGTTCCATTAGATGAGGGAATAGATCAACCCATCGGTAATATTACGAAATTAGAAGAATTGGATAAAATTCCAGATATTGTTAGATCACTAAGGGATTTTTCGGGACAACCGGGAGAATTCAGTTCCTGGCGTAAATCTGTCGATAGGGTTATGGATCTTTTTAAATCCCTTCGGGGAACAGGGAGATATTATGCAATATTGCATACAGTCCGAAAGAAAATAGTTGGGGATGCGGACACTGCATTAGAGTCCTATCGGACACCGCTAGATTGGGCCAGAATAAGAAAATGCCTCATGATGCATTATTCTGATAAAAGGGACATTGGTACATTAGAGTACCAAATGATGGCACTTTGTCAAGGTGGTAGATCGATAACGGCGTTCTATCAGGCAGTCTACCAACATCTTTCCCTTATACTGGACAAAGTCGCTTGTCTGGAGATTGATGAGGGGAGTTTGAGAATAATGACGAACACTTACAGAGATAAGGCCCTGGATACCTTTATTAGAGGTTTGAACGGAGACCTACCTCGATTATTGAGCGTTCGCGAGCCAACATCTTTACCACAAGCATTACACATTTGCTTGAAACTGGACAACATGACTTTCCGCATGAACTATGCACATGCACAGATATCTCGGAATAATGTTCTCAAGGACAGAATTGGTACGGTCCATCCTTCCTCGGGAAATGGACGGAGATTCTATCCTGAACTGGCTCATGTAGGCGGGGTAGCACAGATCAGACCACCATTGCCACCACGTAACCCAAATTATACGAGAAACCCGAACACTCAGCCAGTCCCGAATTACGGGGTTGGGCCCCAGGTTAATCAATGGAATCAAAATGGGTACCGTCCACAGAATCCAGTCCCGGTCTTTCAAGGACCAAATAACCAACTTCAATACCAAAGCCCCGGTTATTCGAAACCGGCAATGAGAACTGAACCTATGGATGTGGATCGATCTATCCAATCCAAACAGGTAAATTACATGAATAGACCACAGATCTACCAGAACCCCAAAAGACCAGCTGGATAATCCTTTCAAGGACCTGTGAACAAATTCCAAAGGAACTTCCACATGGTCGCTGAGAATGAATCGGCTCAGGGGATAAATCAGGTTCCACAGTACTACGAATACTGCCCAGAAGAGGGCGCAGTTGGGGGAACAACGGAGGTAGATGAATATTATAGGGAATTTGCCAATAGTGGAGTCGAGACGTTCGAACAAATGCCGGAAACATACGAAATTGAAAATGGCAATCCCATAGGGACAGAGAATCTGTCGGGAGATCTGTCGAACGATCTTAATTTTTTTGGTTAAATAGTTCCTCGCTGCCATATTTCAAGATTGCAAAGAGGAACGGGCGGACCCTTAGAATATTATTAGACACAGGTAGCAATAAGAATTATATTAAACCCAGTTTAGTCAGAAACCCTAGGAGTAATCAGGAGAAATTCTGTGCAAAATCGGTTGCAGGAAATGTGGAGATAACACATCACACATTTTTGAATTTGTTTGGCATTGATAATATCCCTTTAAAGTTTTTCATGCTGCCAGGCTTGAGAACTTTCGATGGAATATTGGGCAACGATAGTTTGAAAACACTCTCCGCTGTAATTTATATTTCGGGAAACTTTTTCACAGTAAAGGGAGGGATAAAAGTTCCGATCTTTCAATACATATCACAAGACGTAAACAACATTGAAATCAGGACTGGACACCTTTCAGGGGATCAAAAGAGTTCTCTGGGAAATATTGTGGATCGCCACAAGGGGTTTTTGCAGACACAGATGAACGACTCACTTATACAACAAAGGTTGTGGGTGACATTCGTACGTCAACCGATGTACCAACATACACCAGAAACTACCCTTACCCAATGGCTATTAGGCGATGGGATAATAAGACCATCACGTTCTCCCTATAATTCACCTATTTGGGTTGTCCCAAAGAAACAGGATGCTTCCGGGACACGGAAATATCGATTGGTCATAGATTTTAGGAAATTAAATTCCTGAAATAAATGAGGTATTGTCTCAGCTTGGAGGCAATCGATACTTTACGGTAATAGATTTAAAGAGTGGTTTCCATCAAATACCACTTAAGGAGGGGGATATAGAGAAAACAGCTTTCTCAGTTAATAATGGTAAATATGAGTTTACGCGACTCCCATTTGGTCTAAAGAATGCCCCCGCAATATTTCAGAGGGCTTTGGATGATATCCTACGGGAACATATTGGCAAAATTTGCTATGTTTATATCGATGACATAATAATTTTTAGCAAGGATGAAAAATCCCATTTTGAACGTTTAGATAAAGTTTTTGAGACTCTTAATGCCGCCAATATGAAGGTACAGTTAGATAAGTGTGAATTTTTTAGAGAGGAAGTGGAATTTTTGGGATTCATTGTATCTAATAATAGGGTAAAGGCTAACCCAAAAAAGGTTGAATCTATAGTCAATTTTCCATATCCTACTACGGTGAAGGAACTCCTCGGTCTTTCGGGATATTATAGGAGATTCATAAAAGGGTATGCAGATTTGGCAAAACCTCTGACTAAATTACTACGAGGAGATGGGGGAATGATCTCCAAGTCTGAATCGTAGGAAAGTCGATATGGATACCGGAGCAAAAAAAGCGATGGACTCATTGAAGAATGCCTTGATATCACGGGATGTTATTCTTGCATACCCGGATTTTAGGAAGGAATTTCAACTGACAACTGACGCTTCTAATGTAGCGCTAGGAGCTGTATTGAGTCAGGACGACCGACCAATAGCTTTTATATCCAGGACACTGTCAGGGGCAGAAGAGAAGTAGGGTAGAGGGGGGATCCTTCGCCACTTTTTTTTCAAAGCACTGTTATTTCTTAACCCCTAATTATTTTTCAAAAATTACTTTCAAATTGAAGATCTACATATCTTGGCTTTAATTTCCATGATTTTTATTTTAATTATTTGCATATTTTCTATTACTTTTTTAATGGTTTTTAAAGTAACCCAAATCGGCGTAACTGCCCCAAACCTGGGGGATATTCGCCAAAAGACCTAGATACAATTTCAACAAAAAAATATTGTTAATACGGCAAAGTCAAGGTTTTAATGACTGAAATAAATAATTTAGAATAAGTTCTTTAAGGTGATTCTTTTTAATCAATAAATAAATCTTCATTACATTAAAAAAAAAATAATTTAAAACTATAATATAATGCTTCTTCAAAATTACAAAAAGTTAATAATTGATATAAATTTAAGAATGAACACGATTGTACTAATTTACTATTAAACATACTTTAAACATATAGAAAAGTCTTATAGAGCATTTTAGACAGGGAAGCACCAACTGTTCTTAGCTCCAGGGGCCACTTGGTGATTGTGCCCCAGAGGCAGGCACTAACATAAAATTAATATTTTTTTACACTTTTTAAGCATTTATTAAAATCAAATTATTATTTTCTGAAAGCTTAGGATCATAGGTCTAACATAATGAAAAATTATTTTTATATCACACGATTTGAGGAAGTTATTGCAAAATGTAGTTGCTTTCAATTATTTTTTTGGCGCCCCAAAAAACAGAAAAACACGTCTGTCTGCGACCACATGTGATATAAATTCGTCAAAGTGGATGTCAAGGAAAGGCAATTGAAAAATGCACAAAATATATTTTTTCCAACTTTTTATCTCCCTTAACATCGGAGAAAAATGGGATTAGTGTATGTGCCCTACTGGCGAAGGATCCCCCCTCTACCCTATGCTGCCAACGAGAAGGAAATGTTGGCCATAATTTGGGCACTAGGCAATCTCCGAAACTATTTATATGAGCACTAAGAATATTAATAAAGCCATTTTGGAGGAGTATAATTATGAGATGAAATATAAGCCTGGAAGGAGTAACGTGGTAGCGGACGCACTCTCGAGGCCTCCAACGACGAATGTAAATTCCGTAACGGGCACAGTTCATAGTAGTGATAGCTCTCCACAAGATCTTATTCCAAGCGTAGAAGTCCCGATAAATGCATTTAAGAATCAAATCTTTCTCACCATAGGTGAACCGTCTGATTACCAATTTAAAGTCGTCTTTCCAGGATACAATAGACACATTCTAACGGAATCTGATTATGATTTGGAAAAACTGATTTCAGTTCTGAAAGGATATTTAAATCCTTCCGTTATAAACTGTATAAAAACCCCAGAAACCATAATGGGGAAAATTCAGGAAATTTATCCTAACCATTTTAGTTCGTACAAAATTCGTTTTACACAAAACTTCGTAGAGAATATTTTGTCAGAGTCAGATCAGGAGACACTGATCATAGAAACCCACAATCGCGCACATAGAAACGCCGTGGAAAACAGATCCCAAATACTGAAAAAGTCCTATTTTCCTAGCATGTTCTCTAAGATTAAGAGAATATTGAAACTTTGCTCCACATGTAAGAAGAAGGTTCTAGGGGTTAGTTCCAGATAATGGATTACTCAAATTCTAGATTAGTCGTAATTAATACGGGTTCGGCGAAAATCCAAACTGGCGTATTCAAACTTATTCACACAATTAACTTGGGGGAATATGAGAACCTGATAGGGAATTTGGAATGAGGCATTAACTTTGGGGATAATACGGACAGTCAACTATTACCTTACCTAACCTACTCCATATCCCAAATGAAATCCTGTCTGTCCAGACTTAAATCCAAGACAAAGACGAAGAGGTCCCTGGACTTTGTTGGCAGCGCTTGGAAATGGTTGGCCGGCAGTCCGGATCACCATGATTTTGAGATAATAAAAGATAAAATGAATAATGTCTTAAGAAACACTAATAATCAAGTTGTTATTAACCAATAAACAATAGAAAAAATTAACAAACTCACAAATGTAACCAATAATGTTTCAAAATTATTAGAGAACAAACTAAACGAAAGAAATTTGTTAGACTTTAAGTATAAATTGGAAATTGTTAAAGAAGAACTGTCTAATATTGAATATGCCATACATTGGGCTAAAGCAAATATTGTAAATTAATTTTTTCTAATGCTGAAATTGAGATTTTAAGAGACATTTTTTATAATGATAATATTCCATTTGGTAATATGGGTGAACTGTTAAATTTTTCCAAAATTAAAGTTGCATCAAATGATAAAGAAATTGTTTATATAGTAAATATTGTGACAATTTTTCGATAAGACCTGTAAAAAGAATTAATGTAGTGATTAAGACGTATTTTAAAAAAATCTTGAAATCCCGAGTAAAAAAAATTATATATAATCATATGTGGCATATATTACAATGTATAATTAGACATGTGGTTATGTATATCCATATATAATTATATATGACGTTTTTTCCGAAAAATTTTCCTTATATTATGCCATATATAATTCCATCTAATTAGATATCGGCCTTCATAATATTAGATATGGCATATATAATTATATATTACATAACATGGTTGATCTTATTGCATATATAGTTATATATAGAACTATATCTTAATATATATGGTGGCATTTTAGCAATATATAATTATATATGGTATCATTTAAGCAATATATAATTATATATGGTGACAGTTAAACTAGATATTATCATATATGGTGCCATTTTAACAATATATGGTCATATATGGTACCTCATAAACCAAATCTTTAATTCAGTTCCAGATATGATAATATATGGTACTATATATAGTGCGATATATATTTATATATGTTGTTATTTAAACTATATATTATCATATATGGTGCCATTCAAACCATATATTATCATATATGGTGCCATTCAAACCATATATTATCATATATGGTACCATTTAAACCATATATTATCATATATGGTGCAATTTCAACAATATATGCCCATATATGGTACCTCATGAACAATATTTTTAATACAGTTCCACATATGATAATATATGCTACCATATATAGTGCCATATATATTTATATATGGTGTTATTTAAGCAATATATTACCATATATGGTGCCATTTAAACCATATATTGTCATATATGGTGCCATTTCAACAATATATGCTCATATATGGTACCTGATGAACGACATTTTTAATACAGATGCAGATATGATAATATATGCTACCATATATAGTCCCATATATATTGATATATGGTGTCATTTAAACAATATTAATATATAGACATATATGGTATCATTTAAACAATATATTGTCATATATGGCACAATTTAAACAATATATGGTCAAATTTGGTACCACATCAACATTTTGAATACAATTCCATATATGGTTTAATTTGAATAATGTAAAACTATGTATGTCGCTATAAAAAATATTATCAGATATGTTACTTCATTAACAATATTTATAATACAGTGTCATATATTGTAATATATGTATATCATTCAATATATATTGATGTATGGTAATGGTACAATAATTCCAATATCAGTTGAGATACAATTTGTGGGTCCATATCAACAATTTGTTCACGTACATTTAACATATATATATGTACATTTAAGTTATAATTTATAAACACTTTATAAAGTTAAATAGTTCCATAAACCTCGTCTAACTGTATAGAATGTTTATGAATATAAGATTTAATATATAATAATTACAACTACAAATTGGTACCATTATCTAAAATTCAATTTAATGTTAACTTATAATAAAATAAAAATGTATTTCCTAAAAATAAAAATATAGTGTTAATTAATGTTAATATACAATGCTGGCAAACCGTTGGCGATGGTCGGTTATGCGTTGGCAGAACGTTGCATTAACTATCTTGGCAAAAAAATAGATTTCAAAAAACATTTTTCAAAAAATTCAGAAAACTTTTTTAATATTTGCTTTTAAAAACATGAAATTTAACCCAGTCCACCAGATTGTCAGCCAAGACCTCTACACTCTAATCTAACGAGACTTGTTATAGATGTGTGATAGCTACAAATTAAATGAATGATAAAAGCATTTCGAGCTAACTTATAAGCATCGAAAAAAGGTATTCCAGAAATTATTAAATGTATTTTAGAAAATTTTAATTGTATATCACAAAATATTATTTGCACTTCAGAAACTACAATATTACGCAAATTTAATTATTTATTTATTTAGTTGTGTCCAGAAATAATGAAATCTATTTCAGAATTTCATAGCTAATAGAGAAAAATTTCTCAAATACATTTCATTTCGGAAATACGATTGATAATTTCTGAAATACAGTTTAATAATTTCTGAAATACAGTTGTGAATTTCGGAAATACAATTAATAATTTCTGAAACACAATTGATAAAACTGAACTTCAATTGACTAGTTCTGAAATACAATGTGAAAAATAATTGATGAGTTCTGAAACACAATTGATAAAACTGAAATTCAATTGATTATTTCTGAAATACAATTGATAAATCTTAAAACAATTAATACAATTGGAAATGGTGTAGAGCGTCAAAAAGATGTAAATAAAATTATTTTATTCAAAGATTTCAATTTAATAAAAAAATAAATATATAATTTTATAAAAAAATTTATAGAAAAAAAAATTTTAATTTTATAAAAAGAAATTCATTTTGTAAAAGAAATGCATATTGAACTCGTTACCTTCTGAGTTTAAACCTTATTTTAACAAAATATTGTAATTTTTATACAATCAGTGCTCTGCCAGTCTATTATTTTTTGAACAGTTGCCAATATATGTCTGGGATCTTATTTAATCCCAAATAAATGGAGATCTTACGTAGTACCCAAATATAATGCGGCATCTAATTTTATCTGTCATTTTTATGGATACTTTTAGATGTCAATCCCCAAATATATTGCTGTTTCTAATTCGATCTGCCATTTTAATATTTTTCTGATAAATTTAGATCCAAGTTTATCCCCAAATATATTGCTGGATCTAATTTGATCTGCCATTTTTCAGATCAATTTATATCTAAGTTTATCCACAAATATATTGCTGGATCTAAATCGATGTGCCATTTTTCGGATCAAATTAGATCTAAGTTTATCCCCAAATATATAGCTAGATCTAATTCGATCTGCCACTTTTTCGGATCAAATTAGATATACGTTTATCCACAAATATATTGCCGGATCTAATTTGATCTGCCAAAATTGAGATCAAATTAGATCTAAGTTTATCCCCAAATATATAGCTGGATCTAATTGGATCCGCCATTTTTCGGATCAAATTAGATCTAAAAATATCCGCAAATATATAGCTGGATCCGCCAATTTTCGGATCAAAATAGATCTAGGTTTATCCCCAAAGATATCACTGGACCTCCCAATGTTGAGATATAACTTGATCTTAGTTTATCCCCATATACACAATGGGATCTAATACGATATGATTGGATACACCCAATTTTGAGATCTAATTGGATCAGCTAGATATTACAGCAGATCTTAAACAATATCAAATTGGATATAATTAGATATTGCGCGAGATCAATTTTTTTTACTCGGGATGTTATAATAAGATATTTGGAATTAAGAATGACTGCAAAGACTATAATAAATTAAGTATCTGTGAGGTAGATAACATTATAGACATCAGTGAAACAGACTGCATTCCGAACCTTTTGAAGAGTAAACCATCCCGCTGCATAACAACAAATGATGAGCATGTGTCACAAATAGAGGAAATAGATGAAACCATGGTTCTGCTCAACGAATTCAAAGGACAAATCGCGATAGGCAACTCAACAATAAGCTTAGATGGCACCTTCATCATTCACCACCTAAATTCTACGGTACGAATTGGAAACAAAACCTATTTAACGACTCAAGTTACTCTTACTAAACCATTACCTGCATTGTTACAACCAAGCAATATAAGTTTCCAGGAACAGGTAATAACGCTAGAAAGGTTACAAGCTGTTAATGTCAACAATTCTCACCTTATTGGAAAATTACAAGTCGAGAATAAAATCAACCCATCCATTAATCTTGGATTAGTAATAGCCATAATATCACTGGTTATTATTAGTTGTATAGTGCAAAAAAAGAGCAAAAAAACAAATACTGAGATTGAAAAAAAATCATCCGAGACGAATAAACAATCATCGAAGGTAGAGGAAAAAGAAGAGATAGTAGGTGACAGTAATCGTGTTAATCCGGGAATTTCCTTATCATTACCAGCAAGGAGTCACAAAAATCAAAGAATTCACAACATTCCATTTTTTTAACCATTCATACGAGGACGTATGAACTTAAAGAGGGAGGAGTTAACACCGTAACTATAATGACAACAAGTAAGCAACAATAACAACAACAACAAAAGGGTTCATCAGCCAATAAACGTGTCAACATTAAAAAGATAAAACCACAGCAATAACGACAATGAGTAAAACAACTAAGCAGCAACAACAACAAAAAGTTCAATAACAATTAAACGTGCCAACATTAAAACTGCAAATCCAACAAAACTACGAAATTGCTTCATAATAAATTCCCAGACGAAATATAAATCCACCAATTCCATGAGTGGCCTGATTGTGGGAAAAAGCAAAGTCGGCAGTTTTAAGTCAGGTTGAATATCTTTCACGCAGCCAGTGCATGAGTGGCCTGACTATGTGAACTACAGAGTCAGCAGTTCTAAGTCAAGTTGAATGTTTTCACGCAGCAAGTGCATGGTTATGGGAAGCGCAGCGTCGACAGTTTAAGCCAAGCTAAATGTCTTTATTAACTTTCAATTATTGTAAATTCTTTGCAGTCGGTTTTGAGTAGTTAAAAAATAAAGAACGTTCTATTAATCTCTTGGATTAATAGCAACAAAAAAATAATTTTTTTTCTTAAACTAATCATCAGGATCTTAATTTATACAATTTTCAATAAAGAAAATACTGATATATGATTTAATATGATTACATATGAGAAAATTTATAAAAAAAATTTAGAATATATCACCATATAAAAACATATAAGGTCGCACAGAATATTTTATATTATCATATATTTTAATATTAAAAAATATATGTTATATATACTCTTTTTTACTCGGGATATCATATCTATACATGGCACTATATATATAATATACAGTATATAATTTATAATATATAATATATACATAGTGCCATATATATTTATATATGGTGTTATTTAAGCAATATATTACCATATATGGTTCCATTTAAACCATATATTATCATATATGGTGCCATTTCAACAATATATGCTCATATATGGTACCTCATAAACTACATTTTTAATACAGTTCCAGATATGATAATATATGCTACTATATATTGTATACCCGGTGAAAAATGTCCATATATGAACATTTATGATTCAACCATATATGTATGGATCCGAAAAATGAGGTAACACCTAAGTATATATTCACATATGGACATATATGAACATATACATTTATTAAATATATACGAATACATGCGAACGTTGCTGTCCTTTATTATAAGGTTGTACTATAGATATAAATTTATGTATGACATTCAAATTAGGCGCTACATATGTTCCTTTTTTATTCATGGCATTAAATATAATTTCAAATTTATCCAAATATGAGTTCCTCTTACACATATGGAAAAATGTATTCTTCCAAATATGTTCATATACAAGTCACTTTTGCATAAATTGAATAACATATACTTACATATTTGTCCATATATTAGTGCCTTTTCCATATATGAAATAGCAGATGCCTCCATATATGTCTGTGTATGAAATCTTTTTCCATATATGGAATCACATATACTTCCATATATGTTCATATTAAATCCGTATATGTTCATAAAAAATCCATATTTGTTCATATGTGTCCATACATAAACCATATATGAACATATTTGAGCGTATATGAGCATTTTTCGCTGGGTAGTACCATATACTTTGATATCATTTAAACAACATACCATGTATGGTACCATTTAAACAATATATTTTCATATATGGTTCCATTTAAACAATGTATTGTATAATGTATAATGTCATATATGATAACCAGGGCAAGTTTAAAATGGCACAAAAAAAGTTGAAATTGGCAGCCAAATTGGCACGAAAAAATAGTAAAATTGGCACAAAAAATGCAAAAATGGCACGCTTATTCCAAAACTTTTAAAGTATAACAGTTGATTTGAGTGTTTTTCTCAATGTTTTTAACAAAAATACAGTAATGAAAGGATTTACCGTTGAACTGTTAATGTGCATTCGCCGTATATTAGTATGATTTAAAAAAAGATCTGGAATTTTATTAAATATTAAAAAAATAAAGTTTTTTTTGTAAACTTTTTCCAAAAAATATTTACAAAGATTGAGTTTTTATTGAATTTTATAGCATTTTTTTTAATGAAAAACCTAAAAAATAGACAAAATGGCTTTCTTTTGGCAAGGATTTGTAAAAATGGCATTTTTAAAAAATAAATGAAAAAATGGCATTTAGTGGCAAATTCCAAAAAAAAACTTGCCTGCCCGAGTAAAAAAAATTTATCTCACGCAATATCTAATCATATCCAATTTAATATTGTTTAAGATCTGCTGTAATATATAGCTGATCCAATTATATCTCAAAATTGGGTGTATCCAATCATATCGTATTAGATCCCATTGCATATATGGGGATAAACTAAGATCAAGTTATATCTCAAAATTGGGAGGTCCAATGATATCTTTGCGGATAAACCTAGATCTAATTTGATCCGAAAAATGGCGGATCGAATTAGATCCAGTTATATATTTGTATATAAACTTAGATCTAATTTGATCCGAAAAATGGCGGATCGAATTAGATAGAGCTATATATTTGTGGATAAACTTAGATCTAATTTGATCTCAATTTTGGCAGATCGAATTAGATCTAGCAATATATTTGTGTATAAACTTAGATCTAAATTGATCCGAAAAATGGCAGATGGAATTAGATCCAGCAATATATTTGTGGATAAACTTAGATCTAATTTGATCCGAAAAATGGCAGATGGAATTAGATCCAGCAATATATTTGTGGATAAACTTAGATCTAATTTGATCCGAAAAATGGCAGATCGAATTAGATCCAGCAATATATTTGGGGATTAAGTAAGATCTAAATTTATCCAAAAAAAGACAGATCAAATAAGATCCAGTAATATATTTCGGGATTGCGTAAGATCTTAACTTTTCCGATAAATTGCAGATCTAATTAAATCCAGTGATATATTTGGGGATTTGGTAGGATCTTAATTTATCCCATAAATTGCAGATAGAATTAGATCCAGCAATTTATTTCGGTATTAAAATGCCAGATTGAATTAGAAACAGCAATATATAAAAAATTAGATCCCGCATTATATTTGGGTGCTACCTAAGATCTCCATTTATTTGGGATTAAATAAGATCCCAGACAGATATTGACAACAGTTCAAAAAGTAATACACTGGCAGAGCACTGATTTTATAAAAATTACAATATTTTGTTAAAATAAGGTTTAAACTCAGAAGGTCTCGAGTTCGATACCGTTCACGGCTATGCATTTTTTTATAAAAAGAATTTCTTTTTATAAAATTATAATTTTATTTTCTATTAATGTTTTTATAAAATTATATTTTTTTTATTAAATTAAATTTTAAAAAAAAAATAATTTTATTTACATCTTTTCAACGCTCTACACCATTTCCAATTGTATCAATTGTTTTTAAGATTTATCAATTGTATTTCAGAAATAACCAATTGAATTTCAGTTTTATCAATTGTATTTCAGAACTTATCAATTATTTTGCAGATTTATGAATTGTATTTCAGAACTAGTCAATTGAATTTCAGTTTTATCAATTGTATTTTAGAAATTATTAATTTTGTTCACAACTGTATTTCAGAAATTATCAATTGTATTTCAGAAATTATGAAATGTAATTTAAAAATTTTTTTCTATTAACTATGATAAACAATCAACAAGTTCTGAAATAGATTTGATTATTTCTGAAATACAATTAATAAATTTATGAAATACACTCCATAATTTCTGAAATACATTTAAAATTTCTGAAATACAATTAATAGCTTCTGAAATACAGTTAATATTGTAGTTGAGTTACCATCCATATATTGTTTAAATGGCACCATATATTGTATGTTCCCTATTAAAAAAAAAAAACAATATGGAGCTTTATATGGTAATATATAACTTAGGGTCATCCATGTACCATTTAATACTGATTTATTTATTTATTTATTTAATTGATTCCATTTCCTGTACAACAAGACTGTGTCTTATATTTATAGTACAGGAGCGTATTACGTTACAAAAAAGAATTTTTATATTATTATTAATTATAAATTCACATAAACAAACTTAGTACAAATATAACAATATTGATAAGCAAAGAAAGAAAAATTATTTGAAAAAATTAAATAAAAATATTTTGAAACTATTAGCATTGCTGTTTACTTGTTGACTTAGTGGAAGATTGTTCCAAAGACGAGCGGCATGTACAAAAAACTGCACACAGAAAACAGTCTCAGTTGTGGCCACCGAATTTGTTGCCAATCGAATTCGTGCGGTTACGACAACTATCTTTATATTAAATTATATTTTTCGTCGTGAAAGCCAATATTCGGTTGTCTAATTCAATATTATGTTCCACATAAATATTATTATGTTCCACAAAATTTTATTGAAATTAAAAAACTTTTTTTGAAATTTCTGGTATTGAACCCGGCCATTCAGGTTAATAGTTCACACTCTTACCCACTGCACCACAACTACTTTTAATTTTCTTAGCCATATTTACTGTTTATACATATTAATATCCCGAGAAAAAAAAATAATATGATGTCATATGTAATGATATCTAATTTAATATAATTGGAGATATGCTATGATCCGAAAAATGGTGGATAAAATTATATCGGATAAGTTCTAAATATTTTAAATCATATAGAATCTTATCCGAATTTTGACCCGATATAATCATATCTAATTTGATGTAGAAAGACATAATTATACAACGCATTATATTACAGGCTCAAAACAAAAACTATTAAAAACTACTAAAAAATAACACCCTTAAGTTAAGAATTCAAAATTTAAATAAAACTTTAATGTATAAATTCATGTTTTATAAAATTATAGGAGGTTTACAAAACATACAAAATTTGTTTCATAACTTTACAAAGCATTTACGAATTTACACATAAGTATTTAGAAGAAGTTGTACATAATTGTAACCAAGCATTTTAAGCCTTCTAATATAAACCCGTAAACTGTAATCCTGGTATGTTTATGAGTTTAATGTCAAATTCCATACATAAAAAATATGGCTTGTATTTATACAAGGTTTACAAGGAATTTAGGAGTTATAATGAGTATGCCTTTTATATTTTGAAATCGTACATACATAAATATAACTCAGAAAAACATAGAATTTTTTTTAAATGCGCTATACTTAAACATATCTAAAACTTAGAAAAAAAATTAACATTGAGCTATATAAGACTTTATATGTTTACCGATAAAGCCATTTGTAATTATATATGACGCTGTATTAAAATTGTCATAGCATATGTAACTAAATATGGTATATATTAATATATATGGCGACATATATATTTATACTGATCTATATATGACATTATATAAGAAATTTGTGGGAAACTCAAAGCTATACATAATTATATCCACAAAGATATAGTGTCACATTTGACTATATATAAACATATTAGTCCATATTAAATTATATAATTTCCTATATAACTATTTTTACTCGGGATTTTATTTAAATTAAAAAAAACATAAATTTTTGTCTTGTCCGGGATTTGAACTCGGAAATCCGGCGTGCTAGGCCAACTCTCTACCGACTACACCACAAACACTTAATAATTTTAATGACTAATTTTGAATTTTTGTGTTTTATTAATACAGTATAAAATTCGTTTATCAATACCAATTAATAGTTGTGTGTGTTATCAATACAATCCACAATTCGGTTGGTTCTACAGAAACTTGAATTTAAGGTCATATTTGATTAGGATACCCGTATTTGTAGTTACCACTTTCGAATATTGAAATTTTTTTAAAAAAGGTTATAGATAACACCAATTTTCTTGTATATTCACTAAATAAATTGCTGCTTCTACTGCATTGAATTACTAAACTGATACTAATTTTAAAATTGATTGGAGATACCAATAATTTGTTAAAAGGATTGTTTTTTAGTTCATTTTCCCTATTTTTAATACCTAGTCAAATATTTTTGATGTAGTATTCAATTATAGGTAATTCCAAATAAAATAAAGTCCTGGCAAATTCATTTTAATGGTTTTGATCGAAAGCCAACCAATCTTTTTCCTGGGTGTGCTATTCAGACATTAGGCATTGATGTCGAGGAATTACAATATTCCGGTTTCGTGGCGATTGGAAAAAGCGTATTTTGTCAAATAAATAATTGGGGATCCGACTGTTTATTATTTTATGCAAGAATGTCAGTGTGCGAATTTTTAGCAGATTATCCAGAGAGACTCCCTAAAGATTATTTGAGACAGAGGAAACATGATCAAACCTTCTCAATCCATACACATATCTAATAATATTATTAAATAATATATTTAGTCTTCTATTGCTAACTGAATCACAGCTTCCAAATAATTCACACCCATACATCAGGGAGGGAATCAAGTACGTCTTGGCAAGTAATGCCCTTATTCTTAACGGGGTGAAATATTGTGTGGACCAGACAGCTCGTAGCTTTACATAAGCTTGACCAACCAGTGAGTTTATATGATCAGTCCATGTCAAGTTGCTGTTGATAATTATCCCAAGGTTTTTCGCTGTGTTAACAATTTCAATCTTCTCGCCATTTATAACGATATCTTCAGAAATGGAGGGAATTAAACTTTTCTTACGTATCACAATACACTTAGATTTTCGTGGCTTCAGACAGAGTCCGTTTGCAGAGGACCAAAGGTAGATTCTGTTCAAGTCATCATTTAGATAGGATATGCCTGAAGCAATATTTTGAACTGGGCTACTTAAAGTGAGTTGCACGTCATCTGCGTATAAATGTATTTTACATTTAGTCAGTTGTTTTGGCAAATCATTTGCATATAACGAAAATAAAAGTGGGCCTAAAATAGAACCTTGAGGCACGCCCCTAATAAGGGATAAGCTATCTGACCATACATCGTTTATAAATACCGATTGTGTGCGGTTCGAGAGATACGATGATATAAGTTTAGTAGATGTGTCAGCAAATCTAAAAAAGTATTTAAGTTTTTTAATTAGTATATCATGGTCTACCGTATCGAAAGCCTTAGAATGGTCTAGAAGTACTAAAAAGTTAATATTTCCATTTTCTCGTCCTTGCCGTATATTTTCACTTACTTCAACAAGAGCTGTAACGCAGCTATGATTCTGACGGGAACCAGATTGCATACTGTTAAGCAAATTATGAGTATTAACATATGCAATCATTTGTTTATACAAAAGTTTTTCTAAAACTTGCGATAGAAAACATAAGATGGCAGTGGGTCTGTATTCTCCATTCGACTTAGGTAATGGAAAAATTTTTGCATGTTTCCAGTTTAACGGATACATACATGACATTATAATAGTACTAAACAGATGAGTAACATACGGCAAAATCAAGGGCAAAAGTAATCTTATAAATTTTGGGTGTAAATATCACTATTCACTGCGTTTGATTTTATTAAAGAGCACGTTGAAATAACGTCATATAACAGTTTAGATTTGACCTGATTAAATTATGTGTTAATCAGATGAAATTGTATCAGATTTTTGACCTGATACAATTTTATTGGTTTATATCACATGGTATCAATTTAGGTCCAAATAGATTTATTTGTATACAAAATTATATAGTTATACCCCAATTTTGACTTGATATCAGTTTAAAACTTTAATACAATTGTATAAGGTAAATGTCGGATACAATTATATTTTATTTATATAAAATTGAACCAATTACGATCAAACCTGACATATAAACCGATAAAATTGTATCAAGTAAAAAATCGGATACAATTTCATCTGACTAACACATAATTTAATCAGGTCAGATCTAAACTGATACAATTAGATAAAAATTGATAAACAATTGATAAAAATATATCGGGCCATTCTTCGGATGAAACTGTATATTTATACATACCCGGGTAAAAAAGTTTGATATAATCACATATTATTTTATCTAATTGCATATAGTAACTTATCGTTACATATGGCCACATATGCTTTTAAATTCAAGCATATATACTTATATATAGTCATATATTAGATATTTTTTCCTCAAAGGTTTTAATATGGAGACATATGTGATTTTATATTATTACATACTGGCCTACATATATATGTATGTGCTATATATAAGTACATAAAGTAACATGTAAAAGATATAATTACATATACGTTTATATATAATTTAGTATGACACTATATATAATAATATAAAACTATGTGGATCCATATAAGAAATATTTTATAATTTGTGTTAGTTATGATTATATATTGATGAATATGAACCCATATATAACTTATAACGTTCTTTATAAAATCATCTATAATTATATATCTTCCCACATAGGCAATTTTTTCAAAGTGATTTTATATAAAAATATATAAGGTCCATATAAAACCGTATTATATTATATTTGGTCCCATGTTATCAATGATTTTGAACTAGTTTTCGATTTAGTAATTACTAGGGATTGGCGCGTGACACGAAATGTTCGTGAGTCACGTTATTCACACGTAATCGTGAGTAATAATTACTATACTTAAGTGAGCATGAGTAAGAATAACCCGTGCATGATTCGTGTGTGAGTTTATTTTTTGCATCATGTTTTTAGTAATTTTTACTGTTTTGCGTGAGAATTTTCTGATTGTAAGTTTTTAATATACTCATGTGTGCTGAGTAAGAAACGAAATGCTCGTGCGTGAGTAATTTGTTTTTGTTTAGGAGCATGAGTCAAAAATGGCTTACGCACCCATAACAATAACAACACTGAAGCTTTAATACGAAATTTTCTTACTATAACGTACACTTGATTGATTTCTTATATCTTGGTTGTATATCATAATCCTATTGACTTTAAAATTTCAGTGTTGTTAACTTTATTTTAAAATTACTAAATTAAAAGAAAATTTTTTTCATGTTTATTGCACTGTCATGATAAATCTGGATAAAAGTAAGGGAAGATTTGTCGAAATTATAAGATCTCCAGCAGACCTGGGGTTAACCATTACATTTTGTAATTAATTACACAAGCAATTACACAATTACATGTAATTGTAATTGAAAAAAAAACACATCTACAATTACATATTATTTGTAATTGCAATTCAAAAAAGAACAATTACAATTACAAGTAATTGTAAATTTTTTTTATTTAAAATAATAATTTTTGTATGTAGATTGTTAGATAAATATATAAATATGATAAAAAGTATAAGGTTAATATTTAGATATAATTGTATCAAACTATGTCCACTTTTATAACATTTTATATAATTTTATACAAAAAGATATAATTTGATGTAATTGGATGAGGACAAAATTCGGATACAATTGTATCGAATTGCATAAAATTGTATCAAATTGTACCAAATTGTATACAATTGTATACAATTCGATGCAATATGATACAATAAGACGTTCTCATTTTTCGGATATAATTATATCTAATTACATAAAAGATTACATATAATTAAATATAACTTCATATAGCTCCATATATTTTTTTTTACTTGGGTATATAACTTAATCATATATATGACTATATGTAACTATTTTTACTCGGGTTGTTTAAATGATATGATATATCAAAGTATATGGTACTATAAATGGTAGCATATATTATCATATCTGGAACTGTATTAAAAATGTTGTTCATAAGGTACCATATATGACCATATATTGTTGAAATGGCACCATATATCATAATGTATGTTTTAAATGTCACCACATATGATACCATATATCAATATATATTGCACTATATATATATTCCAGATATTAGCATATATTATTATATCTGGAACTGTATTAAAAATGTTGTAGCATATATTATTATATCTGGAACTGTATTAAAAATGTTGTTCATGAGGTCCCATATATGAGCATATATTGTTGAAATGGCAACATATATGATAATTTGTGGTTTAAATGGCACCATATATAGTAATATATTACTTAAATAACACCATATATAAATAATATGTAATTCTATATCCATATATATATGATATATATAGATATAGAATTACATATTATCATATCTGCAACTGTATAAAAGATTTTGTTCATGAGGTACCCAATATGACCATATATTGTTTAAATATATGATAATATATAGTTTAACTGGCACCATATATAGTTATACATTGTTTAAATGATACCATATATAATTATATATTCCTTAAATGCCGCCATATATATTAAGATATAGCTCTATATATAACTATATATGCAATAAGATCAGCCATGCTATGTAATATATAATCATATATACCATATCTAATATTATAAAGGCCGATATCTAATTAGATGAAATTATATATGGCATAATATAAGGAAAAATTTTGGAAAAAGACGTCATATATAATTATATATGGATATCCATAACGACATGTCTAATTATATATTGTAATATATGCCACATATGATTATATATAATTTTTTTTACTCGGGTGATGATAACTCATCAGCAACTACAATATTAACTGTATTTCAAAAGCTATTAATTGCATTTCAGAAATTATAATTGTATTTCAGAAATTATCGAATGTATTTCAGAAATTATTAATTGCATTTCAGAAATAATCAAATCAATTTCAGAACTTGTTGATTGTATTTCATAGTTAATAGAGAAAAATTTCTGAAATACATTTCATAATTTCTGAAATACAATTGATAATTTCTGAAATACAGTTTGATAATTTCTGAAATGCAGTTGTGAATTTCGGAAATACAATTAATTATTTCTAAAATACAATTGATAAAACTGAAATTCAATTGACTAGTTCTGAAAAACAATTCATAAATCTGAAAAATAATTGATATGTTCTGAAATATAATTGATTATTTCTGAAACACAATTGATAAATCTAAAAAACAATTGATACAATTGGAAATGGAGTAGAGCGTCAAAAAAATGTAAATAAAATTATTTTATTATTGGACCTCCCAATTTTGAGATATAACTTGATCTTAGTTTATCCCCATATATACAATGGGATCTAATACAATATGATTGGATACACCCAATTTTGAGATCTAATTCGATCAGCTAGATATTACAGCAGATCTTAAACAATATCAAATTGGATATAATTAGATATTGCGCGAGATAAATATTTTTTACTCGGGTACTATTCCATTAAACCATTCCCAGATAATTAATCTATAAGCATCATTCCCAAAGCTTTAATAAGAATTGAATGAATTGCCCACTTCAATTATTCAAATCGCGCGTTCGTTCAAAATTTTACTAATTGAATGATAAAATTTTTTATAATTATTCACTTCAAGCATTGTAGTATGAAACTCATAAATAGTCGTCAATAAGTGGGCGAAGAGGTGGTTAATTATAAATGTTTTGACACATATAGTACCGCTAATGACTTAACCGATAATAAGTTATAGAAGTACTTATATATTCGTTCAAAGTAATCACTTACTGGTAATTGCTTAAATAAGTACTGATTAGGTCTTTTTTATATTAATATTTTATTTAAAAATTTGTTTTTAACTAATTTTACCAGCTATCTTTTCAAGCTGTGAGAAGAATTGATCTAAATTGATTTTCTCATTAGCAACAAGGTTAGGTATATTCACTTTGATAATTATCTTTTTTCCTTTCTTAATATTTATTGCGGTATCTTTAGTGTATAATCTTACACTTTTCTATAATTCGCTACTATTCAGCACCTCATAGACGTTTGTTTGAACTAAAATTTTATCTTTTGTAGCTTTAGGGGCAATTTGCTCCCTTTTTGATTGAAGTCATGTGGTTATTTTCAATATTTTATTAGTCTCAGTATTCATTATATCTGAGAATTCTATACGAGACAGCACATCAGCTGCATAATTGTCTCCGCCCCTAATATATTCGACTGTAAAGTCGTATTCCTCAAGATCTAATCTCATTCTCGTCAGTTTTGATGACGGATTTTTCATAGAAAATAAATAGGTTAGAGGTCTATGATCACTTCGGACCAAAAATTTTCTACCATAAATATATGGTCTGAAATATTTAATTGCCCAATGAATGGCAGCTAGCTCCTGTTCACTCGTAGATTTGTTACTTTCACCTTTTGTGAATGTTCTTGATGCATAAGCCACAGGTAGTTAAATACCTTGATATTCCTGGCTTAAAACAGCGCCGCAAGCATGTTTACTTGCATCTGTTGTTATACAAAATTCCCTTGTAAAATCAGGATATTGCAGTATTTTCGGACTTAATAATTGACTCTTGAGGTATTTGAAAGAGTTTTCACTTTCCTCAGCCCAATCAAAAGGAAAATTTTTCCAAGATAATCTAGTCAAATGTCTCGATGACTCAGCAAAATTAGGTATAAACCTTCTATAATAATTGCAAAATGCAACAAAGCGTTTAGCTTCATCACCATTTTTAGGTGTCGGATAATTTTCAATTATCGAAAATTTGCTGTCATCAGGCAGAATGCCTTTGTCCGTTCAAAAAACAAGGCTTTTTAGCCAATCAAAAAGAAGGCGTCAGTTGTCATGCAGAAGGTATAACAACGTTGGTTTGTCAAATACACTACACCTCCCCTTTACAGAAAAACGAAAACGCAATAAAATATTCGTAATTAATCGAACTTTTCGGCCTTCAGAATTCTGTAAAAAAAAAGCAGGGAGGAACTAAGCAAATATGAGCCTGGGGTTTTCCTGGAATTATCACTACCTCATTAACGAATAAAATTATATAGGTCCCCTGAAAGAAATCGTCTAAAATCCCTTTGGCTTATTATACCACTAATATCAATACATTCAATATCAGATAGGACCTCTTCAAGATTACTAGGTCAAAAATAGACCGATTTTAACTATTTTCAATAGCGTTAGTCCTTCATGCATTACAAACTTAAGTACTAAACTTCGTCAAATTATTTTTAAAAGTGCGACCTGTAATTTGCTTACAAACATCGTTCATTTTATATGGACAGACGAACTGACATCATAAGCGCAACTCAATACACTCATAGAATATAAAAAATATTTTTTGGTACTATGGAGGTCAAAAAAGTACTAATTTTTAAGCTGGTTAGTACTAGTATTTTGAAAATCCCATTTATCAGCGCTCTATAATATCCTCAATGAGAAGAAGAATAGAACAACTCGTAAATTAATTTGTATCTGTTTCGTATGCATTCAACTCATAAAACACATAAATGTATAGAGACATTCTGTTGAGAATTAATTTTCCCTCCACATTTACGTCCCTCCATCCCTTTTTTGGTTTTAGCAACTATTTCACAGAGAATTTAAAAAAACCTTGTAATAAATTTGTTTCTAGCAGAGTTAACTGAATTGTTCTCTGAAAAGCTCACATGTATGAAAGGTTATTTAGTACTGTAAATCAATTTTTGTAATTTCTGCAGATACTTCGTCATTCTTAAAAAAACGCCTTGCAGTATTACCATCGTTTGAGTTTCCAAAGCCTGGTTTTGGTTGGTTAACAATCAATCCAATTTTCTCTCTATATTCCTTTTGAATGCGATTTTTTGTATCAGTAATAATTTTTTTTCATCATCACATCTAGTTTGCGATTTTTAATATGAAGTTCATATGATAAGTGAATAAGACACTCAAAAAACAACAAAAAAAGCAACTGAGATATTTTTAAACTAAGCTTTTAAGTAATTTGTGCGTTAGTCTAGATTTCAGAGTTTAACATGGGGTTTCTAGAAGACGTTCGTTGTCACACGAATGAGTGACTACATGTATTTTGTTTTTGTATTGCATCTACTTTGTTATTGTATTTTCGTTCGTGTGGAACAAAACGTCATCTAGAAACACCACCTAAATGTATAAAATATATATAGAGTAAGCTTTAATAACACTGCATGACACTCAAAAAATAATGAAGATCTGACCATCAGTTCTATATATCCCGGATATGCTGATTACAACGGCGTACTTTATTTTTCGATCAATGGTACAGATTTTTCGTTAAATGTCTTTAAAGTTTGGCGGTTGTCCATTCAGTTTTTTATATAAAAAATTTTTCAAATTCAATTAATATCAATTATTTTGTATTAAAATGTAAGCACAGGACCTGTGGCCATATTTACGATATAAATGCGATGTGCTAATCTTGATATTTAAACTACTACTTAGCGTTTTATATAGGTTATTATGGTTTTTTGCTATTTCAGTGACTTTAGTCGCCGAAAGTACTATTGACCTCAGTAAATGTAATACCTTAGTAAGGAGGCATTTAAAAGGAAAATATTTCAATAAAAAAAATGTATTCATCTATAGCGGCCTATACGTTAAAATCGCGACTTTTCAAAAATTTTATATAGCAGCATAGCTTTCCAAGATGTCCCCAAAGTCCAACTTTTAGTATAATATGGGGTCACCTCTAAAATCTGCTCTTGCAAAATTTCAAGCGAAAAAGTTTCCATTTGCAAAAGTTATGACAATAAATACTTTTACTAAGGTTAGTATCGTACTAAAGACACTTCACAGATAAAAATAGTTTGTAAATACAATTAAACTTTTTGTAAATACAATAAAACTTTTAATTGGAATTGCGCCTATAATTGAGTTTGTAAATATAAACACCATGTTTGTTACTTGATTATTGAATTTATTTCAATTAAATACCCAACAAACACATTTGCTGAAATTCAAAGAAAATTTTAACAAACGATGTTGCCATATCAAAAAACTAGTTTGTTGATATTCAAAGCAAAATTTAAAAATCGAATTTGTTGATTTTAATTTATTTTTTAATTAAAAAACACGCCTTGAATAAAAATGTATATGTATTTGTTTTACAAATAAATTTTTAATTAGAAATTATTTAATAAAAGTTCTCCACTAGAATATGTAACACAGACTATGTTCTGTCTGGAACTTTAGATGTATTAAGTCCAATTTTACTCTGCGCACAAAGGTTTCCAAAAATTCAACGCACCGTGCTAGTTTGCGGCCAGAAATGTTTGGAATTGCCCTCAATACCGTCTCCACCTTTATGGCTTTGGTTTTTTTGGGTCCTTTTACTTTACAAATTCCAGGATTTCTTTTAATTGTCAGGTTCTTGTTAAACTTTTTGTCCACTCTGGAAACACCTTTCCCGATCACGGGTACTTACATTTGTTGCAATTTTTGTACGAGTCCACATTCGATTATATATACTTTGAATAGTTTCCATAATTTTTTTGTGAACTTGTCTTTGATTATTCGCCATTGTAAACTAATAAACCACTCGAATTTTTTATCAAGAAAATTATTTTTATTTAATTTACGCGTTTGTATAATAATAGAGTTGTGTAGTTCATGAACAAATTAGTTCAATTGAACGATTCACTATATTAATGATATGAACTGATCATCATTGTTCGATCTCCCAACAATTGTTTGTATCTATTTCCAATAAACTATTTGATATTGAAATGGTTTTTTTAGAAAATAATAATATTTTTGTTCGAAATTAAAAAAAATCAGTCAAAGTTCATAAAGAGAACAAAAATCTTACCAAAATCACAAAACAAAAAAGAACGATTTGAACCAACTAGTTCACTGGCTCGAATTGACGAGTCAGTAAAAAACTTATTGAGCTTCAACAAATATGTTTGTTGATTTTTAACAAACAAGTTTAATTAAAAAAAAAACTTGGAAACTTGTCATATCAACAAAATATTTAATTGATCCAATTAAAAATGTTATTGAAATGGAAATTAAATTTTAACAATTATTTTTGTCACTTAAAATTTGGTGATATTTTTATCTGTGTTTAGTATCTTAGTAAAAAATGTATTTATTGCCATAACTTTTGCAAATGGGAACTTTTTTGCTTGAAATTTTGCAACAGCAGTTTTTAGAGGTGACCCCATATTATACTAAAAGTTGGACTTTGGGGACATCTTGGAAAGCTATGCTGTCATACAAAATTTTTGAAAAATCGCAATTTTCACGTATAGGCCGCTATAGATGAATACATTTTTTTATTGAAATATTTTTTTTTTTAATTGCTTCTTTACTAAGCCATAGCATTTATTAAGGCCGATTTTTCTTTCAGCGATTCAATTGGCTAAAACCTTAAAAAATCGTAAAAATCCATATAAAACGCTAACAGTGGTTTTAATATCAAGTTTTATGCATCAAATTTTAAGCCTAAATATGAATACAGGTCCTGTGCCTACATTTCACCACAAAAAATTTATTTTGATTGCATTTCAAAATTTTTGTATATTAAAAACTAAATGGAAAACCGCCAAACTTTAAAGACATTTAGCGAAAAATCTGTACCATTGATCGAGAAATAAAGTACGCCATTGTAATCAGCATGTCCGAAATATATAGAATTGATGGTCAGATCTCTATTAGTTTTTAAAAGTCAAGATTTTGTCATGCAGTGTTATTTATGCATTAAGCTTTTACTAAATAAATATTAACTTTTTACGAGAAATTTCTCGCTCGTGAGTGAAAACCAAACTTGTGATGTCATTATAGCATGAACATATGTGAAAAATTCTATTCGTTGTGAATATACCAGAATTTTCGTGAGTGTGCGTGATTTAAAATTACTGACGCACCCATCTCTAATAAACACCGCACTCATTAGCTACAATAACAACTACCATACGGAATGAAAGACAAAAGATAATAAAAACCACTTGATTTTTGCTAGTTTTTTTCACATAGATTTTTACCAACTGGAGCTCTTTCACAAAAACTTTGACAAGTCAAAAACCGCAAAAAGACATTCTGGGATTTATTAGCTGAAATCTAATATTTTAAGAGCATATAAGCGGTTTTTCCCGGTTTCACCCGAAAGTTGTTGAAACTCAATATATTTATATATCAAGGGTGGGCACGGATTTGTCACCGAGGGCCAAATTATAATTTTTCACAAATTATAAAGGACCGGTTCTCAACTGCATCTGTTCCAAAACTAGTTCCACAAGAACCGATTGCAAATTCAACTTTTTGCAACTTCAACCCTACACCACAACTTATTAGTATAGCCGCGCTGTAGGGACAGGGTATAAGTTTGTGCTTATGTTTGTAACACAAAAAAATATGGGACCTAGATCCATCTTTTAGTATACCGATCGCCTCACTTTTTGTTTGGATTGTTTGTCTGCCCATGTATTCTTGTGCGCACGTTACAGGTCGCAAATATTAAGATATCTTAATGAAATTTGGTACACCTACTTATTATGGCCCATGAACGTTTGAATCGGTCCATGGTTGGACATACGAGTAGTGCCCATATAAAGGTCTCCCATAATTGGATTTTCCCACGCTACAGGTCACATATACGAAGATATTTTAATGAAATTTTATACGCTGACTGACATGTGCTCAAGCATAAAGAGATCCCTATCGCCCATAGGGACTATATTTCCGAGTTTCTTTTAAATATACCTAAAATTAGGTAAAACCAAAATTCCTTACCGTTTTCCTATTTCTTTTTTTATCATTTTATAAACAGATTTTGACACAAGTCCCATTCAGATGTCGAATCCAAACATTCAACCAAATTTATAGCTTTACCATACCATATCTTTCAACCAGACTGGAGGGGGTATCATATTTTTCGTTTCGAATTGAGTAACTTTTTAATTTTGGGAATATTTTTTAAAATTTTGCTTCTTTGATCTCCGGAATCTGACAAACGAAAATCTAAAACTAAATGAGTTATAAGAGAGTGAATAAGAAATTTTGATTAAATTTTTATTAAATAATTTTATTGTGCAGAGCAAAAGAAATTGCAATTTTTAAAGGAACACTATTCCCTAAAGGATTAATTTAAATGGTGATTACAAACTAAAAATGTTCGTGGTCTTTATGAAATCCCCACCGGAATTGGATGGGAAACGTATTCAAATTTGTAAACGAATTTATAAAAATTAACGAAAATGGCATTACAACGACGTCATAAAGCTTTTAATATATTTAAGTTTTAAAATATTAAACCAAAACATAATAAATATATAACGCTTAAATTTTTTTAAAGTGTTGGTTTTTAATTTTTATTTAAAAATAAAAATTGTTTTTTCGACCTTTTTAATTGATTAATTAGAAATTTATTACCTCAGTTCGAGGCCAATTTCCTTATTATGAATTAACATAATAAGTACTTTTTCAAAAACTTATATTTTTCTTCATCAGGATACTCTCCTGACAAATACTTCACAGAGTTTTTACTTTCAAAAACCTCTACACTTTCAGGAATGAAAAGACGATCGTTTCGGGTATTTTCCAAGTCCCCTTCATCAGTTTTCTTTAGAAAGTGGTGGCAGTAGTGCAATGCAATTTGAAGCATCAATATCTCATATTAAATGTACATTAACAAAATGGGAATGGAGCAAATTAAATTATTAAAATTAATTAATGTAATGAAGACAATTTTAATTGGATTGGAAATTTCCTCATCAAATCCGCTGGGACGACTTGTAGAACCCAATATCGGAAATTTCCGTTTAAAAATTAACGTACAAAATAAAAATTAGGAAATTTCCTACATTTTTCTTACGGAAATTTCCGATTGTTGAATTCTATAAATCAACTCCACGGATTTAATGAGGAAATTTGAGATCTGACTAAATTTTTTGTTCCTTAAATAACATATTTTGACAACCAATTTTTAGTTATTTATTTGTTACACATATTGATTAAGTTTACTGGAATATAAATATTTAAAAAGTTCTGTGACGTCATTGTGATTCCATTTCTATTAATCTTTATAAACCAGTTTACAAAATCCAATCCAATATTTTAAGTGCTTTTTGATGAATTAGAACACTAACTTTTCACACAGTTCTAAATTTACTACACTCACAATAACTTTACCGTAAAAGTTCAACAGTTGTTTAAAAAGTAAATCGGTAAAGTTATTTTAATTGAATAAGTAGTTAAATAGCAAAGAAATATATTTTTTAACTTTTCCTATCAGTCATTCAATAAATAAAATACACAAAATACGGACTTTCGGTAGAAGTTAAAATATTCAATCAAAATTTTCTTTTAAAAACAATCAGTTGTTAGAATACAATTAATTTTAAAATAAACGATAAATCTATTATTTTTACCGACTTTGCCAGTTAATTAAATAACAATTAAAAATACAATTGTTTTAAACGAAAAGTGGGTAGTCCTTTTTTTAACTTATTTTCTATTGTTTTAATGTATATATTCGGTTAATTTTAAGGAAAAACGAGTAAAAAGGTTAAAGTCGGGCATGCCGACTATACAATACCCTACACCAGTCTGGTGTATTGCTTGGATCCGAAATTCGAATGGGTTAAAATGGGGCTTGTGTCAAAATTTTCTATAATGTGAGTCAGCGCACCAAATTTCATTAAAATATCTTAATATTTGCGACCTGCAGTTTGTAACCAAGCCAATTTTGGGGGGACCCTTATATGGGCACTAGTTCTAAACATGGACCGATGTTCACCAAAATCAATAGGCTTCGTCCTTGGGCCAACATAGGTCTATGTACCAAATTTCATCAAAATATCTTAATATTTGTGACCTGCAGCGTATAAACAGTATACTTTTGGTAGGACCCTTATATGGGCACTAGGTCTAAACATGGATCGATGTTCACCAAAATCAATAGGCTGTGTTACTGGGCCAATATAGGTCTGTGTACCAAATTTCATCAAAATATCTTAATATTTACGACCTGCAGCGTATAAACAATATAATTTTGGTAGGACCCTTATATGGGCACTAGGTCTAAACATGGACCGATGTTCACCAAAATCAATAGGCTGCGTTATTGGGCCAACATAGATCTGTGTACCAAATTTCATCAAAATATCTTAATATTTGCGACCTGCAGCGTATAAAGAGTATAATTTTGGTAGGACCCTTATATGGGCACTAGGTCTAACCATGGACCGATGTTCACCAAAATCAATAGGCTGCGTTATTGGGCCAATATAGGTCTGTGTACCAAATTTCATACAAATATCTTAATATTTACGACCTGCAGCGTATAAACAATATAATTTTGGTAGGACCCTTATATGGGCACTAGGTCTAAACATTGACCGATGTTCACCAAAATCAATAGGCTGCGTTATTGGGACAATATAGGTCAGTGTACCAAATTTCATCAAAATATCTTTATATTTACGACCTGCAGCGTATGAAGAGTATAATTTTGGTAGGACCTTATATGGGCACTAGGTCTAAACATGGACCGATGTTCACCAAAATCAATAGGCTGCGTTATTGGGCCAATATAGGTCTGTGTACCAAATTTCATCAAAATATCTTAATATTTACGACCTGCAGCGTATAAACAATATAATTTTGGTAGGACCCTTATATGGGCACTAGGTCTAAACATGGACCGATGTTCACTAAAATCAAACTTGTTCGTCCTTGGGCCAACATAGGTCTGCGTACCAAATTTCATCAAAATATCTTAATATTTGCGACCTGTAGAGTGCGCACAAGATTGCATGGACAGACAGACAGACGGACGGACGGACGGACAGACGGACATCGTTAAATCGAAATAAAAAAAAATTCTGAACCGATCGGTATACTATAAGGTGGGTCTACGACCAATATTTTTTGGTGTTACAAACATCAGCACAAACTTATAATACCCTGACCACATAGTGGTGTAGGGTATAAATATTGTGAGTGTACAAATAGTATTACTTATAGTCGGAACTAATTACGAATTTTTACTAAAACTCAAGTAAACAATTTTCAAACGAAATTCCTACTTAAGTAAAATTTGAGTATAAAGTGGTGCTTAATTCTGACTATAAAACTTTCCCTATAGTTACTATTTTTATTTTAACTTTAATTTGATTTTTTTTTTTTTGGAAATAATTAAGAGTTAGTTTAATAGTCAGAACTAACATCGATTGAATTCTTGAATATTTCTTAAGTGAAAAAATTTTCAAATTAAAATCCTAGTTCTGACTATAAAACTGGCCCATGGTTTTTATCTAAAATTTTAGATATAAAAAAAATTTAATGAAAATTGTGAAAAAATATTTTAACGAAAATTGTGAAAAAAATAAAATAAAAAAAATTAAATTTGAGTTCAAGGGCCTCACTAAAATCAACAAGGGCCGCATTTGCCCACAGTTGGGATATATCAAAAATACCCAATTTTTAGAGCAATTTGATTTTTTTATTTTCAATATTTCCAAAACATTTAATTAAACAAAAAATAATTTATTATATGCTCAAATACCTTTATTTTTAGATATCTTAATAAAAAAATAATCACTTGAAATATCAAAATTTTCGCTTTTAATCAATGTGCGCAAAAATAATAATAATTATTGTACTTTAAATACACACTGCAAATAAACTAAACAACTTAGAACTTTTATTTTTGCAATTAGTGTTATAGAATTTTATCTTTTTTCACTCGGTACCAAATATGGTTCATCTTATGAATTAATCGGCACTTTTGATTGATTTCGCCCCTCTGTGCATCGGAACAGCCGCAAAGTTACCGTGAATTATGCTTTTGGGTAGCAATATTAGTAAATCTTAAATGTTTAAATTGTAGAAATATTTACCAAAACCCGTTAGAAAAAAACAAACTTTTAAAAATTTCGGAAATTAGAAATAACCCCCAAAAAAACGAAATTCTCCCCAAAAAGCAAGTGAATGCGAAAATTCACAAATTAATATGTTTGGGAATCCTTTTATTTGGGGCTTATTTCATAATAAAAAAAACAAAAAAATCGTAAACGAAACAATCCCCAAAATAAATGAAACAATCTCCAAATTTTTTCCTTGGGACTAACTTCATAGTGCCTTTCGCATTTATATTAAATCTATGGGTCATTTCCGATTCCAGTGCGCTAATGATATCAGACGAAACCATAATTCCGTTTTTGGATAAAGGTATATTTAATTAGTAAATGAATTAAAACCCATTTTTTTACTTTCAAATTTTGCAAGTTTGTTATAAAAATGCTATTTTTCCAAAAAATATCCATTTTTGACCACGTTTCCAAAAAAAAAAAAGTAATCGGATTCCTCCTTTTTGAACCAACTGGAACAAAAGTGTAATGAATGAAAATTAACAAATTGTATATTAAGGGACATCCTACTGTAATATATCAGCAAATGATTAATGCAATTTATATTCATGAGTTCTTTTATGCAAACTGTTATTATAAAAAACACGAAAAAGTTTTTATTAAATAAAAATAAAGTTTTATTTACATGGCTGGTAGTAGAACACCTGCTTTTTTATTTATTTTTTACTCAAATTACAAATGTTAAGTATTAAAAATTTTCTTTTTGGAATTTTTGCCAAGAAGTATGTTCTCTTTTTTATTTTGGTACATTAATTTTAGTTGCTTTCAGTTGAAAATGTTCAACTCATTTATCTTAACACTTCTGTATTATATCCCTTTTTTATTACATGTTGTTATACTTTTTTATTCATTTGTTGTTTTATTTTTATCATATTTTCATTTCTTTCATACTTATTATGTATTGGAGCGTAACTGATAAAGGCTGGTTTACACTATAAGATTTTCAGTGGGATTTTGCAACCTTGCCTATATGTTTTGCATGTGTACTAAAGCAAAATCTTACCGAAAATCTTATAGTGTAAAGCAGCCTTAAAGAACATCAGTAAATAAAAATGAAAATATAAAAAAAAGAATATCAGTCAGACATCATACCCAGAAGCAAACGACTGTAATCGTTTATAATATATTTTTATATCGATAGACATAAGTTGACATGTCATAACAAATATTTTTTTTATATTAAGATAAGGATAGTAAGGTGTCTGTCTATTCCTACTTGTGACTCATTGCGACCGTCATAACACTATTTTTGAGACTGAAAGTCATAACTTTTCATAAAAACACCACAATAAAATTCAAAAAATTCAAATTTTATTTGTTAATGTTATGATTGTGCCGATACCAGGTCTTAATTTTTTTGAAGTTTTCAAACAAAAATTTGAATAAAATAATTAAATGCGACTTTGCAACAACAAATACATGGGGAATACAGTCAAAACTAAGTCACAGACTTCTCGTAGGAATAGGCACGTAAATGACATTTGAATGATAGACAAGCCAATTGTTTATGTAGATAAAAGTCAGTTAGGATTTCTCAATTTATAACCATCAACATAAACATGAAATATTTATTAATTTTTGGAACAAATTACAAAGCTATGGAAGAATTCAATCCTTAATTCGAATTTTATAACCCAAGTAAAAAAAAATATATGGAGCCATATGAAGTTATATTTAATTATATATAATCGTTTATGTAATTAGATATAATTATATCCGAAAAATGAGAACGTCTTATTATATCATATTGCATCGAATTGTATACAATTGTGTACAATTTGATACAATTTTATGCAATTCGATACAATTGTAGCCGAATTTTGTCCTCATCTAATTACATCAAATTATATCTTTTTGTATAAAATTATATAAAATGTTATAAAAGTGGACATATTTTGATACAATTATATCTAAATATTGACCTTATACTTTTTATCATATTATATATGACCATATCTAACAATATAAAAAAACTATTTTTTAAATAAAAAAGATACGCAATATCTGGAGATCAGACCTGGGGGATTTCAATTACATTTCAATTACAATTACTTGTAATTGAAAATTTACAATTACAAATAAATGTAATTGAAATTAAAAAAACTCAGTTACATTTCATGTAACTGTAATTGAAAATTTTCAATTACAAATTACAAGTAGTTGTAATTGAAAGTGATTTCAATTACAAATTTCAATTACATTTAGAATTAAAGTGTTTTTTGTTAAAATTTTGTAGAAAAAACTGACTGCGATTGGTTGGATAGGCATGGATAAGTATAAAAAGAATACGTCAAGTTGGGCTGACCCCCAACTTGTGCTTTTTGTCATTATTTCTTTTCCGAAAAAATGTAATTGTAATTGACATTTTTTCAATTACAATTATAAGTAAAGTGTAATCATTGGCGGACTTAGGCCGGTCTGGAATGGGCAAAGCTCACCCTAGACTGCTTTTTGCCCACCCCAGAATTTAAAAAGCTACCTGTATTTATGACTTTGATGGTAAAAAGTATTACAATATTATTATTTTTTATTAAATATTTGTTGGAATTTAAGGGTCAGCTTTATAGTCAGAAGTAAGATCGATTTTTGTCTTAAATATTTCTTAAATAATAAATGTTGTTTGAAAATTTCTTCCTTAAGAAACAAATCGATCTTAGTCCTGATTATAAAACTGGGCCTAAGAGTTTTGTTTTTAAGAAAAATTAGAATCACAGAGTTGTTCAATAAGCATCATAGGAAAATGGAAAAGAACTTTTAAAAGGCGAATATAGCAGAATCTATTTTGATGCGATATATACATATACAAGACTTTATAGGTTTTTAAAGGAATAATTAGTTAATATCTAACAATCGAGTTACTTCAACTAATACGTTGTAGAAACAAAATTTCTAAGTTGAACACACTCTAATAAAAATTCATGTAACTTTACCCCATTTATAGTAGGTATTTTTTCTCCTACTATAATTTCATTAAAAATACATTTTTGTGCCTAAATTCAAATACTTACATATATTGTGTGTACATTAGTTAGGCATAAAGTATGTAATCATACCTATTTATGTGCTTAAAAAATGTTTAGGAACATACGAATTTCATGTAAAAGTACAGATTTTGTGCCTAAAATAGCATTTAAAAATATGTAAAGATAAAGATAAAATGCTTACAACCACACGTAAAATATGTATATATACATTCCTGGTGCTTTATATTAAACAACCCAAATGATTCCCACTGCCATTTAAAGGATTTAAAAACAATAAATGAAATTTTAAAGGATATTTTATTAGAAATTGCAAATATACTACTAACTAATATATTAATTAAATAAAATAATAAGTTGCATTTTCGCCAGAATTTTAGGCTCGAGCCAGCCTCGCTCATTTATCAATGCGCAAGAGCCGAAAAATAGCTCTTTCTCAGAGTTTAGCAACAATTTTGCTACCTCGCCGTGTTAAAAAAAAATAATAATAGATTATAAATTTAAAAAAACCGCACTTCACAAATTGCAAAATAATGGCGGAACACGAGAAATGGCTTTATGGTAAAAAAAATAATTAAAAAACTCAATTAGCGATTAACATTCTGCAAGCGAATATAATAATGCAAAAATTTTCCTTTTTGCAAATTTAATTTTTCGGGATTTTTTTTTCCAACTAGCCACCAAACTTTGTTGTATGAAATGTGTATTATAGTCCCATTACGAATTTAATAGAACCACATTTAAAAAATTGCAAAGTAAAAAAAAACTTTATGGTAGAAAAAATTAATTAAAGCACACAATCAGCGATTAAAATTCTGCATACAAATATAACGATGGAAAAATTTGCCATTTTGGAGAAAAAAATTTTCGCGATTTTTTTTCGCAAATCCTTGTTTTGTTAAATTGGTACTACAGTCCTTAGATTATAAATTAAAATAAAAATAAACACACTTAAAAAACTGCAAGATAACCGCGGAACGCAAAAAAGCCTTTATGTTATAAAAAATTAATAAAAAAACTTATTCAGCGCTTTATATTCTGCAATCAAATATATTGATTTAAAAATTTTCCTTTTTGCACATTTTTTCGGAATTGTTTTTTTCGCGTTCCGAGATTATTTTGCAATTTTTTAAGTGTGATTACTTAAACTCATAATCTAGGGACTATAATACCAATTTCATACGTTAAAGTTTGGTGCTTAGTTTGCAAAAAAAAAATCGCGGAAATTTTTTTTTCCAAAATGAAAAATTTTTGCAAAATTTTTTTCGTTTGCAGAATGTCATTCGCTGATAGTGTGTTTTAATTTTTTAATCAATTTTTTTAATTAATTTTTTGTACCATAACGGCTTTTTTTGCGATCCGGGACTATTTTGCAATTTTTTAAGTATGGTTTTTTTTAAATTTATAATCTAGGGACTGTAATACTAATTTCATAGAACAAAGTTTGGTGCATAATTTGCAAAAAAAAAATTACTAAAAATATTTTCCAAATTGGAAAATTTTTGCATCATTTAATCACTGGTGGAGTTTTTTAATTAATTTTTTCTACCATGAAGTCTTTTTCGCGCTCCGCCATTATTTTGCAATTTGTTAAATGCGGTTTTTTTATATTTATAATCTACGGACATTTCATACAATTTAGGTGGCTAGTTGCAAAATAAAATAATCGGAAATAAAAATTAGTATATTTGTTTGCAGAATGAAGATCGCTGATTAAATCTTCTAATTAATTTTTGTATCATAAAGCATTTTTTTCCGTTCAGCCATTATTTTTCAAATTTTTAAATGTGGTTTTTTAAATTCATATTCCCGAAAGTTTGGTGCTTAGTTTGGAAAACAAAAAATCGCGAAATTTTTTGTTTTTGCTAATTTGTGTCATTTATATATTTTAAGCTAGCTAGCCAAAGTTATAACTTAGAGCCCAAAATTTTAGTTGGCTCTTTTTTTAAAACTTAAGAGCTTCAATATTTTCAGCAGCTCGTTTGGGAACTTGCTGATTTTAAAAGGCTCATTTTTTTTGCTTACGAGCTGGTTCAGATATATATATCGGCTCCGAGCTTTTTGTAAAAAATGAGAAAAACTCTGGCTCTTTTCAGATCCTTTTCCATCCCTAGTTATAATAGGCTGTGCCAAATTTTGCGGTATTGTCCTTAAGGAAACTTTTTTGCATTTAATATCTGCAATGCATGAATAGAAAAGTATTATTTGTTAGTTACGACATTTAAATATTATGCAATTCATCCTAAATAACATACCTACGAGTATAAGAGAGATTCCTGCAATCTTTCTTATTTGTTATCCTTATTCTGCGTTGTTTTTTGAAAATAAATCATTAAGTATTTGACAATTTATTTCTTAATGTAATAAAGAATGTAACTTTAAACACAATGTGCCTAATATTGTAATTTACATACATAATGCGTACTTAGAAAGAGAAAGTGTTTATTATCTTAGAAACATGTTTAGCAACATACAAAATACTGTAGTTTGTATGTATTATTACACACCAGGGATAATAAAGTTAGTACTATAGTACTTTTTGTGGTACTATTGGAACCTCAAAAGTACTATGGTACTCCTCTGACTGATTTAGTACTATTTACACATTTTTCGATTTTTAAATTTTTTGTGCTTTTCTAATTTTCAGAGACATTATTGTGTTTATAGCGAACACATCAAATATTAGAGTTTTAAATAAAAAATACTTCTGTTGAAAATATTTAATATATTAGATATTACTATTGAAAACTCAAGTTAAACACATAAAAAATGTTCTTTCGCATTTTTTTATTAAAATATTTATGTATACAAAAAAAAAATATTAAAAATTAGGAGAATTAAGAAATCTGGAAATTTTTGTATTTTTTGAAACGAGCAAAATGTTTTTCTCCATCAGAGCTCCTAAAGAATTCACTCATTCCATTTTCATTTCTGATTTAAATACCTAAAACCTATTTCGAAGAATCAAATGAATTCTTAATGCACCTAATGCAATCATTAAATTAATTTGATTGTCAATCAATTTGTTCATTCGAAAATATTCTTATGACATTACAAGGTGGAATAGACCTGTAAATAACTTTAAAATAATATTCGCTTTGAATCGAAGTCGAATACGATATTCAGGGACTTTATATTCTGAACCCTACACTCACAGAAATAATCCTGTAAAAATAGCAGAAAAAGCTACTAAAAATGGACTTGCAAAAGAAACTGCTGAGATTAGCAGATTTTTTTTTACATATTTTATATATTTTTTATATTTAACTTTTAGTTTATTGAAAATAACAAATTATACTGTAAAATCTGCAGAAAATATTAATATTAGTAGAATAAAAATAGCAAAAATAAACTGTTATATCTAAAAAAATTTTGTTACTTTTAAGTTAAATTTAGTTGAATGAAAATAGCAGTCTATCTCGCTAAAATCAACGGAAATGGTTGCTAAAAATAGTAAATTGCTGATTTCAGAAGACTAGATTTTTATTCGTATTAAAAAAAATAGAAAAAAGCTTTCTAGATTTAAAATTCTTCCTGATTTTAAGTCTACTAATTATTATTTATTACTAATTTTAGCAGGTTAAGTTGTTATTTTCTGTTAACTAAAATTTATTCAAATATAAATAACAAAAATGTTGTATATGTATTTAACAGTTTGGTTTTTGCTGTTCTTATCTTACTAATATTTTACAAAATTAATCTGATAGAATTTTTTATGCACGTAATTTTGAACTAATTTTTAATAGTTTTAACCAAAATTTTTACGTTTTTCTATTGCTGTATGAGTTAGATATAACAGAACTCTTTATTTTTTATGAGTTTTTATTTGTTAATTTATAATGATAAAAGAACTAAATGAAATAAATTTTGGTACTATAGAGGTCGAAAAAGGACTATTTTTTAAGCTGGTTAGTACTATTTTAAAAATCCCATTTATCATCCCTGTTATAGACAAAAATATGTAATTAAGTTTTTTAAATATATTGTGCCTAAATTTACGCATTTTCTGTAATTTTACATGAAAATTTACTTATTTAACTGTAGTAATTTTACATGATTTTTTAGAGTGTACTATTAAAAATTCCCAAAATTCGAAATTTCGAAAAAAATTATTTTTTATTCCATTTGTTCATTTAATATTGTCAAAATGATTCATACATGGAATTTTGACTTCATCGGATATCATTAACTTTAGCCTGGAATCCAAAATGAACCACGAATTTGATAAAAATGTAAAAACGTTTTTTTTTTAAATTAATTTTAAAGATTTTTTAAAATGCCTAATTTGGAGATGTCGATTGCTATTTGTACCACATAATAGTTGATATTAAAGAAAAAAAATAAATTGGATAAATGATAATTCGAGTTTGTGTTTGGAGCGACTGCTTCTCAGGACATTTTACAAAAATTGCTCATTTTGTCAAAAATTAAACAAAATTTGAATGATTTCATCAAATTTTACACAGTTTTCGGAAAACCAACACTTAAATTTGGTTGGACTATAATTGTCTTTACATTTGTTTAAAAAATCTTTAACCCTTAGTGGCATGGGGTCAGAAAAGGCCCATGAAACTTAATATTAATTATGACTGACCATTAAATTGATAAAGAAAAAATCTCAACTGGATAAAAATAATTATTTTATGTAACGTGATCCATTTGGGGTTAATTTTTATACTTTCGGCCAAAAACGACCCACTAGGAAATTTACAGAATAACATCGTTCATGATTTCCGGAAAAATATCAGTTCAAATGGATCAAAAAAATCTTTTTTCCATTTGATAAAAATTATTATTTCGTGTAACTTGATCCATATAGGGTTAATGTTCTCACTTTCACTAAAAAGACCCACTAGGAAATTTACAGAATAACATTTATCAGATTTTTATAAAATTGGGATATGCGAAAGGTGTTATTCTGTAAATTTCCTAGTGAGGCGTTTTTGGCCAAAAGTATTAAAATTAACCCCATATGGATCACGTTACATAAAATAATTATTTTTATCCAGTTGAGATTTTTTTTTATGAATTTAATGGCTTTACAATCTTGTAGTCATAATTAATATTAAGTCCAATGGGTCTTTTCTGACTCCAGGCCACTAAGGGTTAAATTTTTTTTTAAAGAAATGAAAAGATAATTATAATCTAACTAAATCTGAGTGCTGGTTTTCCGAAAACCGTGTAAAATTTGATGAAAACATTTAAATTTTTTAAATTTTTGAAAAAAAGGAGCAATTTTTGTAAAATGTCCTGAAAAGCAGTCGCTCCAAACACAAACTCGAATTATCAATTTTCCAATTTATTTTTTTTCTTTAATATCAGCTATTATGTGGTACAAATAGCAATCGACATCTCCAAATTAGGCATTTTAAAAAATCTTTAAAATTAATTTTAAAAAAAACACGTTTTTGCATTTTTATCAAATTCGTGAGTCATTTTGGATTCCAGGCTAAAGTGGGTTAGTGATATCCGATGAAGTCAAAATTCCATGTATGAATCATTTTGACTACATTAAATGAATAAATGGAATAAAAAATATTTTTTTTCCAAATTTCGAATTTTGGGAATTTTTAATAGTAATACATTTTTTTCCAAAAGGGGCCATTTTCGTCCAACTTTCGGCAAGGGTTAACGTTTTCCAAAAAAAAAAAAAAATCGATTTCTTCCATTTGGGGCCATTTCCAATAAAACTGGGGGGTGTAATGAACGAAAATCGACAAATCGCTATTTTAAGGGACAGTCTAATATATATACATACATAAGAGTTTCCCTTAACAATATATTTGTCATTACACCCCCAGTTTTATTGGAAATGGTCCCAAATGGAGGAAATCGATTTTTTTTTTTTGGAAAACGTTAACCCATGCCGAAAGTTGGACGAAAATGGACATTTTACAAAAATTGCTCATTTTGTCAAAAACTAAACAAAATTTGAATGTTTTCATCAAATTTTACACAGTTTTCGGAAAAACAACATTTAAATTTGGTTAGACTATTATTATCTTTACATCTGTTTAAAAAATATTTAACCCTTATTTGCCCGGAGTCAGAAAAGAGCCATGAAACTTAATATTAATTATAACTACGAGATTGTCAAGTCATCAAAAAATCTCAACTGGATAAAAATAAATATTTTATGTAACGTGATCGATATGGGGTTAATTTTTATACTTTTGGACAAAAACGCCCCACTAGGAATTTTACAGAATAACATTTATCAGATTTTTATTAAATTGGGATATGCGATATAGGGTACAAAACTAACGAACAAGCGCAATTCACTATAGCCCCAATCTTATTTTTAAGGGTTAAAAAGGTGGGGCAAAAATGTCCGTATGTTAATAGCAATTTTAGTTGTGCAATCGTATTAGATTTGTTTCTTTATGCATTTATTGTTTTCTATTTGGAAAGATGTTTTTGTGTAAATTTCCAAGTGGGTATTTTTTTGCCGAAAAGTGAAAACATTAACCCTATTGTAACGATTCTGCCTCACTGGCTCTATCTAATAGGGAACATTGCTACCTACTGGTCCGGCCGTGCTCAGTGAGAAATGGGATGGATATCTTGTTCCATTAGGCAGAGAAGCTTTCGTTTTTCAAATATTAAATTTAGGTAGCTGTCAATATATTAAATAACCCCAAAAGAAAAAAATTTAAAAGAGAAAAAGATAAAAAAAAATCATAAAAGGATGCAAAAATAGTATGGAAGAGATGTTTGGTGATATGTCCCTCTTCCTTCTTAACCCACCCATGACCTTTGCTGTTTATTAAAATTTTCTAGACAGCCCACTAATCATCCTTACCTTCTACCGCCTAAATGTTTCGCGGAATTAAAATAATAAGCTTAAAAGTTCATTTTATAAAGAATATTTATTATTTAGTAATATAAACTGTTAAAACTAACCATCTCTAAATTCATTGCAAAAATAAATATTATAAATTTTTAAAAGACTTATTTATAAATGTTTGTGTTTTTATACGTGAGAAAAAAAATTTTTAAAGAATTAATTTAAAAAAAATAATTGTTTTGGAACATTATGGAAGTGGAACTTTAAATAAGAGCATTAAATTTAAAAAAAAAATTATGTTAAATTCGTAATAATTTAATAAAAAAAAGTAAGATGAATAGTTAAACTATTTATATTTCTATAAAATGAACACTAAATTGTTATATTTATATTCTATCCAGCTTCATAACATCCCAGAGATAGAATATAAATGAACTTTATGTAGTATTGAGTATAAAAAAAATTTTTAATGTATCAATAGTTTATAGACTCACCCATTAATTTTCATTTGATGACGCCAGTCCTGATGTATCCGATGAATTGGTGTTTACGACGGACAATTCGATACTCAATTTATTTATTTAATTTTTTTTTTCTGAGTGTATATGTAGAGTATGTGTTACTATGTAAGTATAAGTAATAAAATAAATTTACAAAAATCGAAACTGGAAATTTTTAAGAAAAGTTAATTAGAAGTTATAAAATGCAAATTGGTAGTTCAAATAAAAAAATTGTTAAGTAAATTAATTATCTTGTTGGGAACAAATAAATGAATGAATGAATAAAAAAATTGAAATTATAGCGGAAATAAAATTAAAGAAAAATTAGAAGTAAAATGTATTTTAGCTCGTTATTTAAAAAAAATATTTAAATAATACTTTGAAAAATAAATTAATGGTAAACAAATAGGAAGCGTACTAATAATAAACTGGATTATAAATTTATCGAATACTCGCGGTTAAGAAACTTGTTATTGATAAAAAAATTAAAACGATTTTCGAGTTTCGTGGCAACTTTGACTCTAATTGACGATATAACTAACAATGATGATGACCGTTATATAAGTTAGATGTTATATTTGTTGTTTTCGAATTTACACTGCTCCGGTTATCTTCCCGTAAGTTATGTTTGCAAGCGAAATCGATAGAAATACTAAGGATGTTTAGCTCAGCTTCCAAAATACTGCAGAAAATACAATTTTTTACCGTCAAACTTCAATAGAAATCGTGTTATAATTTTGATCTTTATTTTACAATTTGGTAGATCACCAAAACCAAAACAATATCCAAATCAATCTAATTCTCATAAACTAACTACAGTAGACGCTCGCAAATTAGAGCTTTCAGTAATTCGAACGTCCAGAAATTAAAATCAATGTTTGCAATACATTAAACGCTCTGAAATTCGAATTTAAAATTCTAATTTCTGAGCGTTTTTTTTTTTTTTTTGTTATTTGAATACACAGGAAATCCCCAATTTATTTTTATTCTGTTTGAATAAAGTAAAACTAAAAAGAGGAATCAGCATATATATATATGTTTTTCCCTATTTGTTTTTTTTTGTCGCATTTATGTACATTTTGGTCTAGTTAGTTTGTGAAATTTGATACGCGTGTACATATTATTTGGCAGTCTCTATTAAATAGTGAAAGTGTAACATTTAAAATGTTAAATAAACGTAAAAAAAACACTTTATCATTGGAAACGAAACGAAAAAAAACGTCCAGAAATTAGAATAATTCAGAAATTAGAATTGCCTCAAAAACAAAGCGGTTCTAATTTGCGAGCGTCTACTGTACTATCAACAGAAATCCTTCAGTTTCTGGATCAAATTTAAAGCAGATAGTCTCCCAGCGGTATAACAAAATTTCTGTTCTTAAGTACTTAAATTCAAATTCCAAATGAAAATTTTTGAAAACTTTTAGACAATAAACTTTCTGGTTCTTTAGAAATTTCCTATTATTTCCAAACAAAAAACTCATTTCAAAGTACAATACAGTGTACACCAAAATAACAAAAACAGTACTCACACTATATGGATCAAGTTGTATGAATGTAGATTTTTTCTTTTGTGAGGAAATTTTTGTTAAAAGGACGCTCACTACTGTTACTGCAGATCATCATGTCATCAACCGATGAAGAAAAAGAAAATGACGATTCTGATGGCCCTTCAACGCCTAAAAAAATTGGTGTCGGTAGTGGGAATACTCTACGTGAAAAACAAAAACACCGGAAGCAAAACTATCGCTCTGAATGGGAGCAAGATCCCCTTTGTTCTCCTTGGTATAATATCATATTAAACATATGTTGTGAGTATACCAATTTTTTGTTTCAAATAACAGCTTTTAGCGACATCTTTACCAGGTTTTTTTGGCCACTATCTAACATCACTGATCGAATGAAAGAAAAAGGAATTCATTCAGTTCCTTAAGTTTGGTCAGGGAATTCATTCCCAAAATATAAATTCAGTTAAAAAAAGGGAATTAGGGAATTAATTCTTCGAACTAAATGTTTGCAATGTATCAATCCCCCAGCAAAATATTGGTAATGACACCTGATTACTATCTGCATTACCAAAAATGATATATCATTACCTTTTGCATTATTTTATAATATAAAATAATGACTTCCTAATAACGGCCTTTTGTATTCATTGTTTCTAAATTTAAAAGAATGACTTACTCGTAATAATTTAAATAAGTACATTTTACACAGTTAAATTTTAAAAATTTTAATTTATTATATGTAAATATGTTTTATGTTTAAATTTTTACGACGAGTCCTAAAATTACACACTAGAGAAAACTTAAATTTTTCTGAATGTATTTCCTTAAGCTAATAGTATTTGCCTAAGTCCTTATTTTTAAGAATCAAGTAAGCAATCGGATAACCACTTATAATTCAACTTTTTGTAAGCATGTGTGTAACCACTTATTATTCAAAATCTCATAACTACTTGTTTCTCATTTTTTCGTAAGCGAGCGGGTAAGCGTAACTACTTATAAAAACGACCACGCCAAACAACAATAATGAGTTTAGACGCCAAAAAATAAGTTGTGCAAAGCTATGAATTTCTATTATTTCACCACTTATTTGGTAATGAAAGATTTTGCTGTGCCTGTACTCATAAAGCCTACAGGAGCCCATACACAATACTGCATGTCGTCCAACTTTCTGGACGGACGTGTGCATTTTGTTTTTGTAATAGTCGTCAAACAAGCCCACACACGATCAAAATCGCATTTTCATCAAACAAATTGTACAGCATGCAGTATCGTGTATGCCCCCCCCCCTCTTACGAAAAGAAAATAAGTGCTAAAATTTATTTTCAAAAGCGAAAGTTAAGTAAGAGTATGAACAGAACAAGCACGGCACGACATTTTTCATACGAATTGACAGAAGAAACCGGTGCTTGCACCGTCGTGAAATAAAATTTGATGTAATTTCACTGTTCAAGTTGTAAAATGGTACTAACGTGAAAACCATATGGTTGTGTTTGGATGAGCCCCCTGATGAAAGTGCCAATTTGGCTCATTGGGAAAAATTTATGGCGTTTTTTTTTGAATTTCGGTGAATTCGTCAATTTTTGACCATTTTCAGCCCATTTAAGCCCATTTAAGTCGCTTTTCCTGTATTCAAAATTTCTTGTGTTATCTTTATATGGCTCACAATTACTATTTCCACCATTACAACGCACATTTCAACTGAGAAAATCAAAATTTTTAGCCTATTTTCATGATTTTTGCCCATTTTTCATCGATTTTCCCCATTTTTGTGCTGTTTTTATGCGCTTTTTTGTAGTTCTTGCGCAAACTTATCGACATAATTCTTACCGTTATTCCTTTTATAATATATTATGCAATATTATTGCCATTTGAAGCAACTCAACACACTTTTTAAATACAAAAACCATCGTTTTTTAAGCTTTTTCGGTAATGTGCGTGGACAATTAAAAGGAAAAAAGGAAAGTGTACTTTTTTAATTATTTGGGTTTTTTCCGTTGGCTACCTGCATGATTTTTTTACACAAATTTTTTTTACATAAACGCACACGAATCAGGTATATAGCCACCCTTAAAAGATGCGCCAATTCATAAGTACCTCTCAGTAAAATATTGAAACTTACGTAGTATTTATAGATGTTCATTGATCTATTTTTGTCATTCAACAAGTGTCTCCGAACGCGTACAGTACGATTTTTTTAAAGTGACGAAAAAGTAATAAAAGTATAAATAAAGTTTCCAGTTTGAAGTGATTAATTTTTACGGTAAAAAATGGATGAATGCCTGAAAAACTTCAATCATTACTGTTATATGTGCGAAAAGTGGACCATTATGTCGTCTAAGAAAAAAATTACTGATGAAATTGCAACATTGTACGAGCAGTATTGCAATATTCCAGTGATTCGTAATGTTGACTGGGTGCCTAAAATAGCTTGTTCATCGTGTGTAGCACGTTTGTATGATTGGCGAACAGGTCGACGGGAAATCATGCCATATGGAATACCGATGATTTGGTTAGAGCCAGTCGACCACGAAAAAAACATGTGCTACGTATGTAAAAATAATGTTGTGGGTATGAACAGAAGAAAGGCGATGGAATATATTTACCAAAGTGTTCCGTCAGCTCAAACCACTCTTCCCATTCTCCGCTAGTGCCAATCCCGAGAAAACCGAGTCCAACTGAAGAATACATCCCACCATCCTTTTTTTCGGAGCCAGAATCGAATTTTTCTTTGTATCAGCCATCAAATATTACGCCACCATGCAAACACATTGAAGTTACACAACAGCGCTTGAACATAATGTCAAGACAACTAAAGTTGTCACAAATAAAACCATAATTCTTGCTCAACATCTTAAAGCTGTGAACATCCTGTCACCAGAAGTTAAAGTGTTCGGTTCGCGTGGTCGACAGCATAAATTTCTGCCGTTTTTTACTCGCAACGAAAACAATTCATTTACGTGCTGTAATGATATCGATGGTTTGATGTCGGCCATGAATTACACGTAAAATGCGGACCAATGGCGGTTGTTCATCGATGGATCGAAGAGCAGTCTCAAGGCTGTACTGCTGTATTTCGATAATACAAAAAACTCTGTGCCAATTGCGCTAGCCGTGAAAACAAAGGAAACGTATGATTCCATGAAACTAATCCTGGATTCTGTGAAATACCATGAACATTGTTGGAAAATATGCGCTGATTTGAAAGTGGTTGCACTTATCTGTGGCCTTCAAACTGGTTACACTAAAAATATGTGCTACTTGTGTACGTGGGATTCGCGATATACACCACAGTATCAAAAACGAGATTGGTTACCGAGAACAAATCGTCTAATCGGGCAGCAGAACGTTATCCACGAGGAGTTGGTGCCGATGGATAAGGTATTGCTGCCATTGCATATTAAACTTGGGTTAATGAAGAATTTCATCAAAGCGTTACTGGTGCGTGGAAATAGATTGGCTTTTGGACGATTGGAGTACATTTTTCCACGCTTGAGTGAAGCGAAAATTAAAGAAGGTAAATAAATATTTGGAATTCTTTTTCCGCCAAACAAAGATGAAGTATTCTTGAAAGTTTTTATATAAAATCATATATTTATTTCAGGTGTGTTGAATGGCGCAGACATTCGCAAACTGATGAAGGATGAAGACTTCAACAATGTCCTTCAAGAGGAGGAACTCATCGCTTGGGATAGCCTGAAAGCAGTGATCGAAAAAGTTCTCGGCATTCATCGAGTGGACAATTGGCGTGCCATTGTTGATGATATGCTGCAATCTTTCGAAAACATCGGTGTTCGAATGTCGTTGAAAGTGCATTTCATGCATCACCACCAGGATCACTTCGAGCGTCAGTTGCCATCTGAATCAGACGAGCATGGGGAACGTTTCCACCAGGTATCAGCACAGTTGGAACACTGGTATAGTGGAAAAAAATTAGATTCACTTTTGGCAGATCTTTGCTGGAATTTGTTAATGGAATTGGAGGATAACGAATGATATTCCATTGCTTATTTCTCTATTTCAATTGCCAATTTAAAATGAATTACATTAATACGGAGAAACATGCATTTCCATTAATTTTTATACCGAAAAAATGTATTCAACCACAAAAAATTTATTTAAATCAATAAAAAACCCGAAAATCATCCGAAAAAGCGTAAAAAACGATGGTTTTTGTATTTAAAAAGTGTGTTGAGTTGCTGAAATGGCAATAATATTGCATAATATATTGTAAAAAGGAAAAACGGGAAGAATTATGTCGATAAGTTTGCGCAAGAACTACAAAAAAGCTCATAAAAACAGCACAAAAATGGGGAAAATCGATGAAAAATGGGCAAAAATCATGAAAATAGGCTAAAAATTTTGATTTTCTCAGTTGAAATGTGCGTTCTAATGGTGGAAATAGTAATTGTGAGCCGTATAAAGATAACATAAGAAATTTTGAATACAGGAAAAGCGACTTAAATGGGCTGAAAATGGTCAAAAATTGACGAATTGACCGAAATTAAAAAAAAACGCCATAAATTTTTCCCAATGAGCCAAATTGGCACTTTCATTGATGGAGTGATGGGCTCATCCAAACACAACCATATGGTTTTCACGTTAGTACCACAAATTTCGTGTTAAAAACTTGAACAGTGTTTTTAAAGAAAACCGTCCCTCGTGCCGTGCTTGTAATGTTCATACTATAAGATCAATAATAAAAAATATTAGTCATGCTTTTAAAAATAAAGATGACAAAAGATGACGGATTATGAAAAAGATGACAGAAAGAGGACACAAATTTTATAGATGACAGCGAGTAAAAATAGATGATTGTCCTCTAAAAAGATGACGTATGGTCACCTTACGTTAAGTTAACGTGCATACGAAAAGTAATGTGTTAGTTTTCGCTTCAAGCACGTTTTTGTGGACTTTGCGTTTTGTTTTCTGAGTTGACGCATATAGTTAAAACGAAAATACAGCTAATTACGTATATGTAACATTAAAAATAAAATTATATCATTTAACAACTATCTAAATAATAATGCAAATTTTTTTGGCAGCGTATTAATTTTTTTAAAAGTTTTTGCATCATTATATTTGTTTGCAGAATGTCCATCGCTGATTGTATGTTTTAGTTAATTTTTTCTACCATAAAGCGTTTTTCCACGTTCCGCGATTATAACTATAAACCAATTTCATAACTATAAACCAATTTCCTACAACAAAGTTTGGTGCTTACCCAGGTGGAAATTATGTGTGGTAACAAAAAAGAAGCACTGGCAAAGCGCAAGTAGACCGCGGTCTTACAAAAAGAAGTATTGGCAAAGCACTAAATTTGGACGCCTTCCCAATGCTTTAAAAGGGTGAATTCCCAGCGCTTGTTTTCTTATAACATTATTTTGTTTTTAAAAAAGAAACTCCACAATACAATAACTCCAAGAATCGTCTATTTTTAGAGTAATTTAAAATTCTTCAGTGATGATGGCTCATAATTTGGTGGCAGGGAAAAGTTTTACCGGAAAACACTTGATTTTTTATGTTTCTTGGTGCTATCTCAATACTTTGCAAAGCATTAAATAGATCAGTGTTATCATTTGAGTGTCAGGAAAGCACTTTAATTTTTTTATTTGAGCGTTGGCAAAGCATTTGATTTTTATGTTTATGGGTGCTTTCCCAGGGCTTGGTAAAGCATTGGCACCACCGTGGAACGGTGTTATCATTTGGGCGTTGGGAAAGCGCTGTTAACAAGCACTCATACCAACCATTTCGGTGCTTTGCCAGTGCTGGCCCCTTTGTAATTTTCTACCTGGGTAGTTTGAGAAATAAGAAAAAAAAATTGTGAAAAATAAAATTTGCAAAAAGGAAAATTTTAGCACCATTATAATCGTCTATAGAATGTTAATCGCTGATTGAGTTTTTTAATTAATTTTTTTGTACCATAAAGTTTTTTCGCATTCCCCCATTATTTTGCAATTTTTTAAGTGTGGTTCTTTAAAATTCATAATTTATAGACTATAATACACATTTCATACAACAAAGTTTGGTGGTTAATCAGCGATTTACATTATACAAAGAAATATATTGATGAAAGAATATTCCTTTTTGCAAAATTCTTTTCGCAAACTTTTTTTTGCAAACCAATTAATCTTTATATAAGATATGGGTATTATAGACCGTGTTGTCTTTGTTTACCTGTCGGGTTGCTGGGATTCACGTCGTTTCTCCTCTTCCTTTTAAATAAAAACACTTCTTTTTTCCTTTTTTTTGTTTGCAGTTTGGTTTTATTTAATATGTGGCTCTCTTTTTTCTAATCTTTTTAATTAACAAAATTCTTCTTCTTTACAATTTTAGTACGAATACTTCTTTACTTTAAGCTTTTCTTTTATTACTTAGTTTTCCTTTAATTTTACAAATTTTTACAACGTTTCAGTTTTCTAGGGTTTCTTTCTCTTTTTCACTTTCGTTTCTTTAAATTTTACAATTTTAAGTTTGGTTTCACAATTTGACCCTTTATTTATCACTCATTTCACAATTCTATCGAACAAAATTTTGACTTTTATCTTTTGCTGCTGGTGTTGCCGAAAGAAAAATCACGATTGCAGAAGAGAAAAAAAAAAACAAAAACGACTTGCCCAGTGCGATCTAACAACGAGTAGTGCTGTGAAGGTGTGGAGTAGCAAGTAACCTTAGGTACTCATTATATGAGTACTCAAGTTTCTCTGTACCCACATCCTCACAGCACCAGTCGAATAAAACGCCTGGTACAGCAACCCGGACTGCCGTGTTGCTCCCGCTGGCGGCGTTTTATTGCCAGCGCAAACAGACCGTATATTACAAATTTTAAAAACCGCTTTTAAAAAATTGCAAAATAATAGCGTAACGCGAAAAAAGACTTTGTTAAAAAATTATTTAAAAAAATTCTATAGTGATGCAAAAATATCCTTTTTGGAAAAGTTTTTTAGCGTTTTTTTTTTTTTTTGCAAACTCAGCACATGAAATTGGTATTATAGTCCCAAAATTACTGCAAAATTTCAAGATAATAAAAAATAAAATCAGAAATTAACATTCTGCAAACGAATAAAATTATGCAAAAATTTTCCTTTTTAAAAAATTTTCTTCGCAAATTGTTTTTTGCATCTAGCCACCTTACTTTGATCAAAGATACGGGTGTTACAGACTTAGTGAGCGACTAACATTCTGCAAACAAATATATTGATGGAAAAATTTTCCTTTTTGAAAAATGTTGTAATCTAACCGCCTTTGAAAATGGCCAGTATCTCGAAAACTAAATGAGTTAGCGCAAAACGGACAGAACTGTTCAATTGGCTCATATTAAAAGCAGCTTCTTTTATACAGGCTCCGAGTTTTTTTTTACCAAGAAGATTAAAATTTATGCTCCTGCCAACTAGAAGATATTCCGCTATTAAAAAGGCCCACGAGTGAACGTTCTATCTAAAATGTAAAAGAAGACTGTTAAAAGCAAATTTTGTATACCTTCTCTTATTACATCTACCAAACCAGCAAATGTCATAAACGTTTTTTTGAATTTGCGGTCACTCCTCCAAACTTTACACGGGCGTTAAGCCATAATTGTGGTTTATACATATTCATTTCTTGACCACATTCAGTCTCTTTTAACTGATTTTATGGACAAGTTTTGTATGTTTTTTAGAAATAAAATTTTGACAATTTTAACATTACTTCTTTAAAGTAAGTACGATTACATACTTTGTGTATAAAACTAATTTTACATACAATATATGTAATATGTGTAAAGTGATAATGCTTATTCTAATAAAAACATGTTTACCAACATGCAAAATAATATACTTTGTGACATGTAACTTTATTCACAAGAAAGCGTAAATAAATTTTAGAATCACTTTGTGCTTAAAGTAATTTTACATGAAAATTTACATATTTTATAGTAGTAATTGTACAAGCATTTTTTAGAGTGTAGATTTGCCCATATACATTAATTGCATCAAAGAATTAAATATGCTAAAATCCCAAACGTATTTAACAAATTGTGGAAAATAATCCGCTGTAGGCATGTCCCCATCCGGATTTCATTTTTGCCTAAGGAAATCGTCAGGGGACGACGTTTTTAGAATTTATGGAAATATTTGTTAAGTTAAATTACAAACTCAATGAGAATTTCTTGTTCTCGTCTAGGAGCGTTATTAAACATTTAAAATATCAAAGAAAAAACAAAAACAACAACATACAATTTGCTTTGTCATCTTCCAATGTACTACTCTGTTGTTTTGACAGATCAAGCAATGTAGTGACATCCATTCATGTAGAAACATCAATAGAAAACAATGTTTTCTAAAGTGTCAGTAACTTTTAAATTTGCACAAGCACTTGCATATTACACTCAACCAAATTTTGCTGTTATTACGGGAAATTTAACTGTTTTTAGGCCAGCGGTATTTTTGCTAATTTTAGCAACACATGTCTGCTGATCTGTAGTACAATAAAATTAGTAGACAAAATAAGTAGCCGCTACTAAATTTTAGTAAAATTTATGTAAAATGCAATTCAAAATCAATTTGCTAAAATCAGTTAAAAAACTTACTAAATATCATAATTTTAGTACAATGAAATTAGTATAACTAATTAGTTGCAGCTACTAAATTTCAGTAAATTGCTGTAAAGTGTAATTTAAAATCAATCTGCTGAAATTAGCTAAAAATTGTACTAAAAAATAAAAAACTGTAAAATCTAAAAAAAAAAAATTTTCTTTCGATTGTAACAAGCGTATAATTACTTCATCGTACTTGAAATTTGGAGTCAGAATTGCAAACGGTTCCCCAGTTATTGCCGTTTTATACATTGGAGATGCAATAAAATTTTCTGGGTGTTATTTCTAAACTAAGAATATATCAATAGTAACAAATATAAACTAAACAAGAATTGAAAAAATCAAAAAAAAAATATTTTTAAATTAGTATATTTTTCTGCTAAATTTAGCACTCGGTTTTGAAAAATTAGTAAAATGTTTTTCTGAAATCAGCAGCGAAAATTAGTAAAAAAATCCGTAATTTGTAATAAGAGAATAGCAAAAATTATTACTAAAAACAAAAAATTTACTAATTATCAGTATAAAAATAGTATAGTGCGATTGAAAACTGTTTACAAATTTTTTTACAAACATTTTTAATTGAGTGTAGTTTTTCTAATTTTATTTTATCGGGATATATATTAATTGCACTAAAGGAATTAAATATGCTAAAATCTTAAGCGTATTTAAAAATTAAGTTTTTTATTTTACCGTTAATTTTCCAAAAAAGTCAATAAAATTTGGCATATTCGCTGATCTTCGCATATTTTTATTGTACACATTTTTGAGATTTTTTTAAATTTTTATATGCTTCGCTTTTATTTTGTATTAATTTTTTCTTTATTTCAATACAATTTTTGAAATGTTTTTAATTTGATAAAGTTGGGTATCATGAGTTTCGATTGGAAGTTAACAAAATTAATATGGTTAAGGCCTTTAAACAGTCAGTTAGTTGATTTTTAAAAATTTCTAGAATTTCTGATAATAGCACTATCATATTTTATTACGCTAAATGAATTTACAAATTGCTATTGATAGGATTAAAGTAAATGCGGAGTGTGTTCACCATCGTGATTTGCACATGATGCCAAAAAGCTCAAACTGTTATTTGCATTTTCTAAGCCTTGAGTAAGGACGATGCGAGAGTATCAAATGCGACCCGGAAGTACTACGGTACTTTTTTGAATCAAATAGAATCAAAAAAAGTTCGATCGTATCAACTTTCCCATCCCTGCTACGAATCAACTACATTTGTACAATATGCAGTGTAAATTTTCTCGAAAACTAAGCTTACGCATCTCCAATTTTTTTTCCTACGGTTAGAAAATTATCTCAGTAATTTTTAAAAATATTAAAAAAAAGAAAAAAGCAAAAAAGCCGAAATCTTGTCCAAATCCATAACTTGTTCCCAAAATTATAAATATCCAATAAAAAAACAATTTAAAAAAAATTTAAGGGGATAAGAAAGCTTAAAAATTCATTCTAAGATTGCATTTGCAATTAAAGTGCAGTTGCGAATTGAAATAATTTTTTTGAATTTTTTTTTAAATTATCATTTATATTCCGTTTAAATTACTACGATGCAATAAGCAGTTTAAAACGCATGGCAATCCAAAATTATAAAAATTATCTAGAATTTTTAAAAATTAGCATCTTTTTTGGAACTTCAGTTTAATGTGGAGACATATGCTGAGTTTGCGGACTGTACTTAAACTCTTCCTAGGTTCTTCGAATACATACATGTATTTTAGACTGTCCCTTAAAATAGATTTGTCGATTTTTGTTCATTACACCCCTCAGTTTTATTGGAAATGGTTCCAAATGGAAGAAATCGATTTTTTTTTTTTTTTTGGAAAACGTTAGCCCGTGCCGAAAGTTGGACGAAAATGGCCCATTTTGGAAAAAAGTGTATTACTATTAAAAATTCCCAAAATTCGAAATTTCGAAAAACAAAATTTTTATTCCATTTGTTCATTAAGTATAGTCAAAATGATTCAGACATGGAATTTTGACTTCATCGGATGTCATCAACCCACTTTAGCCTGGAATCCAAAATGACCCACGAATTTGATAAAAATGCAAAAACGTGTTTTTTTTTAAATTAATTTAAAGATTTTTTAAAATGCCTAATTTGGAGATGTCGATTGCTATTTGTACCACATAATAGTTGATATTAGAGAAAAAAAAAAAAACAAATTGGAAAAATGATAATTCGAGTTTGTGTTTGGAGCGGCTGCTTTCCAGGACAATTCATAAAAATTGCACATTTTGTCAAAAATTAAACAAAATTTGAATGTTTAAATCAAATTTTATGAACGATGTTATTCTATAAATTTCCTAGTGGGTCGTTTTTGGCCAAAAGTATAAAAATTAACCCCATATGGATATCGTTACATAAAATAATTAATTTTATCCAGTTGAGATTTTTTCTTTATCAATTTAATGGTTTTACAATCTCGCAGTCATAATTAATATTAAGTTTCATGGGTCTTTTCTGACCCCATGCCAATAAGGGTTAAAGATTTTTTAAACAAATGTAAAGACAATTTATGTGTTGGTTTTCCGAAAACTGTGTAAAATTTTATGAAAACATTCAAATTTTGTTTAATTTTTGACAAAATGAGCAATTTTTAGAAATTGTCCTGGAAAGCAGTCGCTCCAAACACAAACTCGAATTATCATTTTTCCAATTTGTTTTTTTTTTCTCTAATATCAACTATTATGTGGTACAAATAGCAATCGACATCTCCAAATTAGGCATTTTAAAAAATCTTTAAATTAATTAAAAAAAAAAACACGTTTTTGCATTTTTATCAAATTCGTGGGTCATTTTGGATTCCAGGCTAAAGTGGGTTGATGACATCCGATGAAGTCAAAATTCCATGTCTGAATCATTTTGACTATACCCAGCAAAAATAGTTCTGCCAAAGAAGCAAAAAAAGCATCACTACTATGGCAAAGGCATCACTTCTTTTCTAATGGTTTCATCGATGAATTTAACGTTGGCGTGTCATAGGACGGAAGCATTCAAATATGGCTACTTACCATTACTCATGCCTTTTATTCTAAAGAAGCAATTAAGATGCTATGTTCAGATATTCTCTAGTATGCGTGAAAAATATGCATATATTTTGTAGTATTTAAGCTCTTATGAAAATTTAGTTCATAAGAATGCATTAAAATAATTTATTAAAAAGCGAATTTTATGCAATGATGCATAAGTACTTCTTTATTAGTACAAATAAATGCTTCTTCATTAGTGTAAAGAAACACTTTCACATTGCTGATAAAAAACGCTAATCCATTGTAGTAAGCTACCGATTTTTGCCCCCTCACAGATTTAATAAAAATTATTTTGGTTATTTTTAAAGTTTCGTTTATTTTTAAATTTAAAAAATATTCATTTTGAGATTTATTTATAAGAAAAATGAGATTTATTAATAAAGAAATTAATATTTAAACTAAATCTTAAATTACGTTATATTCCGAAATAAATTAAGAATTTCATAAATATTTTGGATTACAAAATAGCTATTCATTTTTAATTTGACATTTTTATTCCTTCAGTCAATTTGTTATTTATAAAATACTATAAAAATACTGAGATCTTAAGAGCATTTTAAATGCATGTTCATATACTACTTAAACAGAAAACGATTAGAAAAAACTTAAAAAGATACATTTATAAATTATTTCAATATTTATAAATTCTTTCAATTCAATTAATTTGATTTATATACGAACTAAGATGTCAAAAAACTTTGATTTGTGAAACTAGTCTTTTGAGTTAAGGAAAAGAATAGTACAAATAATTATGCTGAAAAACTGCACTACAAATTAGCTAGCAAAGAATTAACTTGTTCCTTAAAAATTCCCCGAGGAGTAGTGGGTTGCGATCCGTTCTCTTTTAAATTATCGGTCTTCTTCTTCATCAAATACTTTTCTTTATGAAAACGGTTTTTTGCAACTTTTATAGCAGCTCTTAGTTCTTCTTTGAATGATTTATCTGTACATTGTTCGTTATAGGTTCCACCTAAAAAGAAAGAAAAAAAATTATAAATTTTATTTTTCAATTTTGAAAACAATTTTTTTCTTATATTTAAATTTATACTGCAATATGTGCTTACCAAATAGAATGTGAAGAAATTTTGGATAATCTAAAAGTCTTTTCTTTTCACGATCTCCATGTAGATTATAATTCACCAATAAGGCTGGCGACAGAATATCACATAGTCCCTTTTTCAATCCTCGGTTTCCTATAACAGCTCTTATTGAAGCGATCTGTAAAACAATTCAAATTAAATATTGGAGACATAAAGACAATGTACATCCTTACATATTCTTTCTCATTTGCCTCGTTAATATTTTCTTCTAAATTTTTGAATATTTCAGATGTCATAATTGGGAATATTTTTGTATATGTTGGGGTTCGATCTTTAATGCAGTTCTTCAGGGCTACAGTATTTTCACCCAATACGTCCACCCAAGGAATTCTGATTTTTTATATCTAAATTTAATGTAAAAGAAGGCAATATTTTTATTGGGGTTTGTTACATTAAAAACTAGCAATGGGTTTCATACTGAAGATTTAACTATTAAACAAACGGAAGCATTTCATACTCAAAGTTTTGGAGTTATCTCTTAGTTAACCCAAAAATTTGTTATTTTGTGTAAAATTTTTTAACACTTCCGTTTGTTTAATAGTTAACTCTGTTTTATATATTGTGTTAATTAAAAAGAATTACCTTTCATTTTAATGTCTACTATATCATGGATTTCTAGAATATAGGGATAAAAATTATTGTTATTAAATTGTTAAAATTTGTAAATTTTATTGCTACACAGAAAAAACAGTAGGCACCAACAATGGGAATTTGTAAAAGCAATCACATTTTTTTGGATTTACAAATTTCTTTCTTGGTGCTTTTTAAAAATTTTTTTTTGTATTTACAAATTTGGTATGAGAAAGGTGTTTAAAAATTTAATTAGAATACAATTATTTTAATTTTTGCATTAAAAATACAAAAATAGTTTTTTCGGACTTTCTATATTTTCATATATTTAGTTAGAATATTCTTCTACCTCAAGTCCAAATTCTAATATGATATTGTCATATTAAATTTTATTTGTTGTTTCAAAAAAAGGTTGATCATTTTCCTGATAGACAATTCAGCAAATAAAATCTAATATGACAATATCATATTAGAATTTGGACTTGAGGTAGAAGAATATTCTAACTAAATATATTTAATTAGAATTTTGTAAATTCTTATATCGTTAAAGCACTGACATGTGAATGGCGGTCAATGTCTATTCTATATCAAATCAATAAAAAAAAAGCTTGTGCAGATTCTTCTATAAAATGCGTGTTTTTGAAGTAAGTTATTTTGTTAATTAAATAATAAAATCATTAACAAAAATTTACTTACCTTTTATTTCGTTTTTTATAATTTTATAATTTTCTGTAACGAAAAATAAAATTAGGTTTTAATTATAATTTTTAAAAATATTATAATTTGTAATTCTTACCTGTTAAAAAGTTAAGTTTGTTGTTAATTGTTTCTAGCATCTCCATCATTTTAGTTTCTTTACTGTTTTGCGGTAGTACAGATGAATTTTTTTTTTGCCATTTTTAAAGACATCTTCAAGAAAAAAAATTTAAATATTAATTTGGTAAAGGTATTAACACAGCCCCTTCCCTATAGGGAAGTAACTGAATTTTAGTTACATCTTTCAATGAAAATGTGTTCTCAAAATCTTCAGTTTCCCATTTTTTGACGTAGCCAATACCAATATCCAACGAACATATGGGGTTTTCAAAAAAGTTTTGAACGTTTTTGAAAATTTTTCCTTTAATATTTCCATTTTGAAACATGCCAGATATAATTGTGGGAACAGGGTTAAACGGACGTACAACCAGAAGTGGACAGATTTACTAATTTTTGCAACACTGTATGTCATAATTGGGCGAATAGATTTAGCGAGTTGCAGTAACAAGAGACGGACGAAAAGAGATTTAGTCTAGTCTAGTTTTGAAACTCTAACGACCAACAACCTACGACAATAATCGTGCTGTATTATTTAAATCAATTACTTATAAGTTTTTCTTATTCAATAAATTAATAAAATCAAAATAAGTAAACTGTGTTTTCATTAAAAAACATTAAACCAAATAAAAACCTACATTTTTGGGGGCTCGTCCGGGATTGAGTTCGATTCGAGTGTATTGTTAACGTCGGAGGTGAAGCTGTGTGCAAACGAAAAAGAGAAGTTTCTAGAAATCTGTGTACATCTGGAAATGTAGTAATAGAACATTGTGTTGTTCTTTGAAGAAAAAGATCCTGAGTGGACATGAACATTAGTGTTAGAATATAATTCTGAGTGAATTAATTGCAAAAACAAAAAACAGAAATTGTTAAATTTTTGGTGAACATTAAACAATAAAACTGTGTGTTTAAAAGCTATTTTACGGTAGAAATTATGAAATCAGAGACAATAATTTAGGATTCATTAAAATCTTTAAAATATTGAAGAAAACTATGTAAAAGTGTAAAGCAAAAAACTAAGCCAACAAAGACAATTTTTCATAGAATGTTTCTAGAAAAAGTAAAAAAAAAGACGTTATTTCAAACAAATTAAATTAGCAATGAGTAGAAAATTTGTACAACGATTTATACAGAAACAAGAAGAAATTTCTAGAATTATGTGGAAAATTTAGATGTGTTCTAGAACATTGTGTTGTTCTAAAAAAAAAAAAAAAAAACTGTGTTAGAAAAGTCCTGAGTGGATGAGAATATTAATTTGGACATAGTGTTGCTAAATAAAGAAAAGGAAAAACAAATAAACCTGAGTGGTTAAAAAGCAAAGTGCGTGAATATTAAAACAAAATTCTTTAAAATTTTGCAAAACACACATATGTACATAAAACAGACAATCTGAAAAAAGAGTATATAGTAGGAAAATACGTTAATTTGAAAAGATCACAACAAAAAAGACTTAAGAGTGTTTAAAGAGAAAATAGTTGAGAAAAAAAAACTAACGCGTACTAAGTGAGAGAAGAAAAAAACAACGAGTACAAAAGTTTTTAAACTGTTGCAACGAGATGAAAAAACAACATAGATTTTGAAAACGACAACAAAAGCAGTGTATAAAGAGTAGAAAGATCTTGAAGAAAAGTATTCAAAATCATAGAGAACAGAAAAAAATTAAAACAGACTATAATCCAAGAGAAAAAAAGAAAACAAATCTAATTGTTACAACAAAAACAGCTACAAACAAACAAAAGAACATTTTGACAACAACAACAGTGAAGCTGATTATAAGGGTTGAAAGCTGCATTTCTACAAGATAAATTTTGCCAAGAGACGTTTTGCTTTTTGTCATAGAAGAAGGCGGAGCTAATATCAATAACACTTGTGTATTTTACGTAGATCTCTTCAAGTTAAGTCTTTTGAGTATACATGATTTTTTATTAGTTTAAATAGTTAAAAAGAATTCTATTTGATTTAGAAAATAACTTGTGTGAGAGAATCTTATTGGATTTAAATTTTTGTGTTTTTGTATAATGAGAGAATCATTCAAATAAGTTAGTATTTGAATTTAATTTAAATTTTTCAAATTTGGCTAAGTAACGTAAATCTAATAAGATTTTAAAAGAACCATTGTGAATTGCTATTGTTTAATTTCCTGGAATATTACATTTTTTTTGCTAATCATAGTTTTGTGATTTGTAACAAGAAAAATTTAAAATTTAAATGCTTAACGTAAATTTGATAATATTTTAATAAGACATATTGTGAATTATTGTTTAATTTTCTGGAATGTCATGTTTTTTTGTGCTAATTTAATTTAAATAAAATTTTAACGTAATTTTTGGAGAACTGTGTTGAAATAAATTAACAAAAAATAATTTTGTGAAATAATTTAAAATATTAGTGTTCACAATTCATAACTTAACATCATTATATTATTTTATTATATTTTTCCATATATTTTTATAACATTATATTTGATTGATATTATTCTATATAATCGGACAATATGGACTTACAGGAAATTTTAGAGTTAAACGTTGAGGGGTTAAAGGGTAAGTTAACTGAGTTAGGTTTGCCTACAAATGGGCGAAAGGAGGAATTACGGAATCGACTTAAGGAACATTTTGGCCTAAATGCTGGTGATTCGGACTCGGTATATGATGATGTTGCATCGCAACATGCCGCGGTTTCCATGAATGTTGAAAGAAGCATGTTTACCTTGCAGGATATAGAAGATTCCCTTACCACATTTTGTGGCACTGATAATATTGAGATTCGAAATTGGGTAGAAGATTTTGAGGACAACGCTGAAGCTGTTGGATGGAGTCAGCTTCAAAAATTCATTTACGCTAAACAGTTATTGAAAGGAGCTGCTCGTATGTTTATTCGCAGTCAAAATGGACTTAAGAGTTGGAGTATGCTTAAAGAAGCATTAATAGATGAATTTGGAGCTAAGTTGGCTTCAATTGATGTGCACAGAATGTTAAAGAATCGTAAGAAGAAGAACAGCGAAAGTTTTAGGGAATACCTCTACACATTAATGGAGATCGGGAAACCAATTAAAATTGACGAGGAGAGTTTGATTCAATATTTTGTCGATGGAATCCCTGATTCAAAATTTGGAAAAAGTATTTTGTACCAAGCGGGAAATATAGAAGATTTAAAAGAAAAGATGAAAACATATGAAAAGATTCGTGGATCAGCGCAGCAGGCATCAACCTCTAAAATATCTTTTGAGCAGGAAAAGGAAATGCTATAAATGCGGTGAAGATGATCATTTTGCTAAAGATTGTAGATCAATGACTTTTAAATGTTTTAGGTGTGGTAGACCAGGGCACAAATCATTCGAGTGCAAAAGTCAGGCGCAATATAATGTGAAGAAGGAAACGAATAATTCGTGTATGGTACAACATTTTGGTGATAATACTCAGAACACTAATTCTGCAATATATCGTAATTTTAAGGAAATTGAGATAAACGGTGTAACATTTTCTGCAATTATAGATTCGGGAAGCGATATTTCGATAGTTCGGTTGGACGTTTACAGAAATTTGGGAGATTTAGATTTCATTGAGAAGGAGCAAAATTTTGTTACAGCTGGTGACTACAGATTAGTTACAATTGGTTATTTTGAGAGGTTGATCAATATCGATGGTATTGATTTCAATGTTAAATTTTTCGTTGCTGAAAATTTTGTTTATCCCGCAGCGATCGGCAATGACATTTTAGAGCAGGCTGACATTATAATAACCTCTAAGGGAGCGACTTTAGTAGATAAATTGAATCGGGTTAAACGTGAGGAAGATGATGCAAATTTTTTAACCAATAATGAGCATGAATTTGAAACATTTTGTTCAACGGTTGTAATCAAAGATGATGATGAATATGATTTATACCACTTGTCAAAGGAAACGGTGGTTAAAGTGGAACATTTGGTTAATGGATATAGTCCAGGGAAACATGAACAGTCTCCAATTAATATGAAGATAATTTTATCGGATGATATACCAATATTTCAGAGACCTCGTCGTTTGTCATATGAAGATCAGAACATTGTGGAGCAACAGGTAAACGAGTGGTTGCGGGATGGTATTATACTGTCAAGTACATCTGAATATTCATCACCTATCGTGTTGGTTCCCAAAAAAGATGGCAGTAAGAGATTGTGCTGCGATTTCCGTAAACTAAATGAGAAAATATTAAGGGATAATTTTCCAATGGTATTGATAGACGACATTTTGCACAAATTACAATCCGCTAAGATTTTTACTACACTCGACTTGAGAAATGGGTTCTTTCATGTACCAGTTGAAGAACAATCTAGAAAGTATACTTCGTTTGTGACTCACAATGGTCAATTTTTTATTTTTTTTCAATTTATAGAGATTTGATTCAAGATGGTACTATCGTTGTTTATATTGATGATATCATAATTCCGTCACTAAACGAAGAGGAAGGTATTGAGAAACTCAGAAAAGTGCTTAGTGTAGCAGAGAAGCACGACCTGAAGATAAAATGGGAAAAATGTCAATTTTTGAAGAGTAGGGTGAATTTTTTAGGATATGTGGTAGAAAACTCTACTATTAAACCATCATCTGAGAAGACTTCTGCAGTGGCAAACTTTCCAGTTCCGAGAGATAAGAAATCGCTTCAACGATTCTTAGGCCTCACGTCGTATTTTAGAAGATTTGTTCAAAATTTTGCTATGATTGCAAAACCGTTATCTGATTTGCTGAAAAAGAACGCTGTATTTCAAATGGGAGATTTGCAGATGATATCTTTTAATCAGTTAAAGGCAAGTTTGGTCAGTGCACCAGTTTTAAATTTATTCAATCCTAAGGCAGTAACTGAAGTACATACAGATGCAAGCATGTATGGATATGGAGCCGTATTATTGCAGAAAAATGCAGAAGACCAACAATTACACCCAGTCGAGTACATGAGTCGTAAAACAACAGATGCCCAACAAAAGTACCATTCGTATGAGCTCGAGGTACTAGCTATTATCGAGGCATTGAAAAAGTGGAGAGTTTTTTTAATGGGCAATAAGATAAAGATAATAACTGACTGTAATGCGTTTACAATGACAATCAAAAAGAAGGATGTACCATTGAGAGTTTCTATATGGGCTATGTTCCTACAGGAATTTGATTACATAATTGAACATAGATCTGGTAGCAATATGCGTCACGTGGATGCTCTGAGCAGAGTATCTTGCCTTTTGGTAGATCATTCTATAAAACATCGTCTAAAAGAAGCACAATTTCAAGATGAATGGGTTAAAGCCATCCGAAAAGTGATCGAAAAGGACACTTATGAAGATTTTTATCTGAAACATGACTTACTTTACAAAGATCCTAACCAGGAACGTATTGTAATCCCAGTCAGCATGGAAGAGGAGATTATACAAATTGCACATCGTGAAGGTCATTTTGGAATAAAGAAAACTCGTGAATTTGTGGAAAAAGATTTTTATATACCTAATATCATACCAAAGGTCATCAAGGTGGTACGTAGCTGTATCGAATGTATAATTAATGAAGCAAAAGCGGGTAAAAGTGAGGGTCTATTAAACACTATTGATAAGTCAGACAGACCATTGAGAACCTATCATATAGACCACGTGGGGCCAATGGACCAAACACAAAAGCACTACAATCATATACTTGTGGTGGTTGACTCATTTTCGAAATTTGTGTGGTTGTACCCGACAAGAAGTACAGGTACTGAAGAGGTCATAGATAGATTGAAGTGGCAATCGGCAATTTTTGGTAATCCGGAAAGAATTATTTCGGACAGAGGAACCGCTTTTACTTCAAATATGTTTAAAGATTATTGTGAGCAGCAAAATATCCAACATTTGCTAATAGCAACTGGTGTCCCTAGAGGCAATGGACAGGTTGAGAGAATTAATAAAATTGTAGTATCATTATTATCTAAGTTGTGTGTGGAAAATCCTCAGCAATGGTACAAATATGTTGATAAAGTTCAACAATGTATTAATAATACTCCTCCGCGTAGTACAAAAGTATCACCATTTAGGATACTCACAGGTTGTGAGATGCGAATAGAAACACAAGGTAATATAGGAAAACTAATTGAAGAATTTTCCATTAAGGAACTGGACGAGGAAAGAGACGAAATCCGTAATATGGCGAAGGAAAATATTGCCAAAGTTCAGGCTGAAAACAGAAAAACGTTTAACAAGAAAAGAGTTGAAGCACCCGTATACAAGGCAAATGAGTTAGTGGCAATCAAACGAACCCAATTTGGAGCTGGTCTAAAACTGAAGCCGAAATATTTTGGACCTTACAAGATAATTAGGAAATTAAACCACGACCGTTATGAAGTTGAGAAAATTGGTGAAGGTGAATGTCCGCGTAGAACTAATACAGTGGCTGAATACATGAAAAGGTGGAATGTGTCATTCGGGGCGAATGACCGTGCAGGAGGGCCGAATGTGGGAACAGGGTTAAACGGACGTACAACCAGAAGTGGACAGATTTACTAATTTTTGCAACACTGTATGTCATAATTGGGCGAATAGATTTAGCGAGTTGCAGTAACAAGAGACGGACGAAAAGAGATTTAGTCTAGTCTAGTTTTGAAACTCTAACGACCAACAACCTACGACAATAATCGTGCTGTATTATTTAAATCAATTACTTATAAGTTTTTCTTATTCAATAAATTAATAAAATCAAAATAAGTAAACTGTGTTTTCATTAAAAAACATTAAACCAAATAAAAACCTACATAATTATGAACTTAGTATTGCTAATACAACAAATGTTATCAGGCGATGTTGTCTTGTAAGTGAAACCATTTAAAAAGAAAGATTTTACTTCTCCGTTTTTTTTAATTTGAGCACAGTTTTTAGAAACTGGTGGCAAAATAATTGGTCTGTCTATTAATTTATTATAAATTTGTTGATCTATGTGTTTAGGAACTCTAACACAAGATTTCAAGCCTTTTAAATAATTCTCAAATTTATAAGCAGACACATTCATTAAATTACCATAATCCTCATAACAATCTAACAAGTGTAGAATGTTATGAATATTATGAGAGCGATTTTCAATTCCATAATATAGTGCATAGTCTTTAACAAAACGGTCTAATATTTCTCCGGCATTTATAAATGATAAATGCGGATTAAATATTTTCGAGCCAATTAATATTCTATAGCTTACAATAAAGAGGCAAAAATGTTCGTAACATGCTGTGTCAACGAAATCTTTCAGCAGAACCATCCCTGAATATAGAGCGATTTGTCTATATTCGACTGCCTTCCATCTTCCCATTTCCTTCAGTGCTCTTGGTTTCCTTGCAAATTCATTTACTACATACGGTTCGAATGAAACCAGAGCACTTGAGATTCGAAGTTGGATTATAGGAGGGATTAATTGATTGCTCTTGTTGGTAAACAAGAGTGTAAGTATTTTCTTACATGCACCGAGTTCCAAAAGGTGCATAACGTCTAAAGGAAACTGCGTTACCATTTGTATCCCAAATGTTTCCAAATTGGATTCATTGTATAGTAAAATATCTTGATGAAAATCTACGTCAACTCTGTTTCTAAAATCTATATCTGTACGTTTCTCTCCAACAGAGTCTGAGAATACAGTTCTGCGTGCAATTCGAGTCCCTCTTTGAAGACACCTGTGGCACCCGTTCAAGGCATTGTGACCTTTTGTGCCACAAATAAAAGCCCTTGCGGGGGTGTCGCAAATAAAGGCCCGGATTCGCAGGAAGAATACTTTTCCCGCAATATATAAACCATTTTCTAATTTCTTCAGTTCTACGACGAAATCATGTAGATATTGGTTAACGTTAGTAGGTTTGCCTTTGCCTACATAAGTTCCTACTAAAAAGACATCAACGCGGGGCTCCTCCACAATTCGAGCCAAAATTGGCCACAATCCTACAGCAGAGCTTTTGTACAGAGGTAAGCCATCTATACCTATGTCTAAAACAATTTCATCACCCGAATGCTGCAGCAGCACTTCTTCTGATTTTTTTAATTGATTTTCTAAGCCTATATTGATGTATTTTCCCGTAGCGACGGTTCTTGGACGGCGTTTTTTTTTTGTTTCAGAAGACCGCCAACGCTTATGGGTACGTCCAACCCCTCTGACTTTATTATTTTAAGAATGCTGTTGCAGCATTTTACTGAGGGACTATATTTATGGTACCAGATTTTCAATTTCTGGCGTAGGGTTTTTACCGTAGGTTTTTTGAAGATTTGGGCTTGAGGAGATGGCGAGGGAGATGGTGCTTCTATCAATTGCTCTTGAAGAAGAGTTGAGGATTCCAGACCATCTGCGGTTAGATCTTCCTTTCTTCTTTTCAAAATATCCCTTTCTTTTCTAACATTTCTTTGAAATGTTCTTTTACTTGCCATTTCACTTACCTTGGATTTTCAAATTTTAGTAAAATTTTTTTCAAACTGCAGTTAATTTTCTAGAACAAATAATTCTTGCTGCACGTTTTTTACTTTTTTGTTTGCGTCTTTATTTATTTAGTGTTGCAATAGTATTAAGTACTCAAATACTTACCGGATGTGATATAAATATAGAGCAATTCCATATGAAAGCGATCACCTTTTGGACGACCCCTCTCCGATTCTAAAATAAATAGTCTCAATCGATTGCCCAGCCAAAAATAATGTACCTACATATTTTTTTTTTTTTATAGTGACTGGTTTAGTGGTGGTGTACACCACTGTCATGTGACAAAATTGAAGAATTCTTCATAAGGGACCTCATTGAAAGTTGTTTAAAAAAAAACTACTAAAGCGATCGCAACGAGTGATAGCTCGTTGGAAAGGTATTGAATCAGGCTTTAATTGAAAAATAAAATTTTCCTAATTTTTCTCAGAAATTTACCTTTTTTCCCATGAAAATTAAATTTTCCCATGAAAATTAAATTTTCCGATTTTCCACAGAAGCTCCTAAATTTTCTGGCTAATTTTTTTTTTTTTTTTGGATTCCTCATAATTTTTGCTTTAAGAATCAGCAATAACAAAATGGGCCCCGACTCCTTGTTTGGACAGGAGAGGAGCATTTAAGAGACCACCTTGTTCTCATTGTTTTTATATTTTTTATAATTGAATTATTTGTAATTATTTACCATTGTTTTATTTTATTATTAAAAATACATTTTAAAAATTATTTTACAGTTAAAAATACATTTATGAAGAAAAAATCTTTCTTATTTTGCTGCTTATACTTAATTACAATATTTATTAAAAATTTCAATTGTCTTGGCATCATTACAAAATTAAAGTAACTTTAAATTTAGCACGTCGGCAGACGAAGAGTTCCGTGCCTGTCTAATGCCAGCACGCATTCTTTTGGTCGTAGGATGGCAAACTTAGAAAATCCCACTTTTTCTGCTGGGTATTTCTCTTTGAACTGATGGTATGCTTCGGATAGTTTACATAATAATAATCTGCGCTGCTTGTGTACTTTTTCTCCATCTTCACGTGTGATAACATAGTCACGTGTACCTGGGCAGGCGCGGCTGTTGTCATCATTGCAGTAAAAATCTTGAATCAATTTCACCGTTGCTTCGCTGAGGGTCCTTGAGCCAAATTTCTTGGTGGGAGTCGCCAATATGCCCTTCTGTCGAACTAATTCTTTGCTTCTTCTCGCGATGTAAAAAGATGTTTGAAACTGTTCAGAAATCTTGCGTATAGACCATGATTGAGGCAGCACAGATAAAATGAGATATTTCTCCGGAAAAGTGGTCGCTAAATTGAATTTTCTTTTCAACTCCTCAATCATTTGTTTGCCGTCATCAACGTCATCTGCTTGACTGCATTCGTTATCAGAGCCTTCATCAAATATTGTCGCGATTGCACTCATAACCTTGCCTTTTTTCTCTTTCCTGTATTTTTTACTTCGCAACTTTCTTTTTGAATAGGCGATTCACCTAAAGTGGTAATAGCCTCATTCAAAGGACTCGAAGACATATTGACCATCGGAATGTCTGCCTCACTATCAGATGAAACATTTTGTTCAAGTGTCATTTCACTCTCGGATTGTGGTTGCATTTGTTTCAATGCATTTGCTTGTTGAGACAAATCGATTTTACACTTGGGGCAAATGAATTCTGCTTCTTCACCGTATTGTATATTTAATTCATTCATGTATCGCTTCGAAACACCAGTTAATTTTAATACTTTTATCTTTTTCGAACGATGTCCACTCTTGTTAAACGGATTGCAGCAAAATTTATTCATTTTACTTTAAATTGTCTTTACAGCTTCACTCTTTACTTTACAAAAAAACACTTTAACACTTTCACGTTTAGTATTCAACTAAAATTTGACTCAGAGTGTGTGAAGTATTTACATTTATTTTTTGGTAAAAAATAGGTAAAAAAAAATTAGCGATATTTGCTTTTCTTTAATAGGAAAATTTGCGTGAACTACTGGTCATAAAATGTTTTTTAAAGAGGGACTTAATTGGTTACTGCCAATAAGCCGACCACAGGTCATAAAATGTTTTGTAAATTTTTTTAAATTACCAGGTAATAAATATTTCGCCATATTTATGGAAAATCCGTGTTTTATGACTTGTTTCTGCACGTGTCATTTTAGGCGAAATATTTATTACCTGGTAATTTTAAAAATTTACAAAACATTTTATGACCTGTAGCCTCAGTCGGGTTTGGTGTGCCATTACATGCCACTGCTGCTATTATCCATGGATTTATGGCCGATCTTGTGAGGGCAGGCAGACCATATTCACTACACACTCAACTTGGGGCTCTTAAAAAAAATTGATTTTTTCTTCATAAATGTATTTTTAACTGTAAAATAATTTTTAAAATGTATTTTTAATAATAAAATAAAATAATGTTAAATAATTACAAATAATTCAATTATAAAAAATATAAAAACAATGAGAACAAGGTGGTCTCTTAAATGCTCCTCTCCTGTCCAAACAAGGAGTCGGGGCCCATTTTTTTATTGCTGATTCTTAAAGCAAAAATTATGAGGAATCCAAAAAAAAAAAAAATTAGCCTAAAAATTTAGGAGCTTCTGTGGAAAATCGGAAAATTTAATTTTCATGGGTAAATTTCTGAGAAAACTTAGGAAAATTTTATTTTTCAATTAAAGCCTGATTCAATACCTTTCCAATGAACTATCACTCGTTGCGATCGCTTTAGTAGTTTTTTTTAAAACAACTTTCAATGAGGTCCCTTATGAAGAATTCTTCAATTTTGTCACATGACAGTGGTGTACACCACCACTAAACCAGTCGCTATAAAAAAAAAAAAAATATGTAGGTACATTATTTTTTGCTGGGCAATCGATTGGGACTATTTATTTTAAAATCGGAGAGGGGTCGTCCAAAAATTTGCCAATTTTGATCGTTTTCATATGGAATTGCTCAATTGTCAAAATTTTATACTAAAAAACATACAAAACTTGTTCATCAAAATATTTGAAACGTAATTACCCTAAAATCAGTTAAAAGAGACTGAATGTGGTCAAGAAATAAATATATATAAACCACAATTATGGCTTAACGCCTGTGTAAAGTTTGGAGGAGTGACCGCAAATTCAAAAAAACGTTTATGACATTTGCTGGTTTGGTAGATGTAATAAGAGAAGGTATACAAAATTTGCTTTTAACGGTCTTCTTTTACATTTTAGATAGAGCGTTCACTCGTGGGCCTTTTTAATAGCGGAATATCTTCTAGTTGGCAGGAGCATAAATTTTAATCTTCTTGGTAAAAAAAAAAACTCGGAGCCTGTATAAAAGAAGCTGCTTTTAATATGAGCCAATTGAACAGTTCTGTCCGTTTTGCGCTAACTCATTTAGTTTTCGAGATACTGGCCATTTTCAAAGGCGGTTAGATTACAACATTTTTCAAAAAGGAAAATTTTTCCATCAATATATTTGTTTGCAGAATGTTAGTCGCTCACTAAGTCTGTAACACCCGTATCTTTGATCAAAGTAAGGAAAAAAACAATTTGCGAAGAAAATTTTTTAAAAAGGAAAATTTTTGCATAATTTTATTCGTTTGCAGAATGTTAATTTCTGATTTTATTTTTTATTATCTTGAAATTTTGCAGTAATTTTGGGACTATAATACCAATTTCATGTGCTGAGTTTGCAAAAAAAAAACGCTAAAAAACTTCTCCAAGAAGGATATTTTTGCATCACTATAGAATTTTTTTAAATAATTTTTTAACAAAGTCTTTTTTCGCGTTACGCTATTATTTTGCAATTTTTTAAAGGCGGTTTTTAAAATTTGTAATATACGGTCTATAATACCCATATCTTATATAAAGATTAATTGGTTCTTTCTCCTACTCTCTTTCTTATCTTTCTAAACGACTTTCTTGTTCGAACTTCAAATCCTATCTACTCTTTCGCAGATGACAGCAACATTTGTCATTCATATTCCTTCGATCATAGGCCAAGCCTTGCGGAGGTTGGGGGTAAAAGGCAGATTATGAATGACACACTCAGTCATGATCTATTGACAATCTCCGAGTGGGGTCGCGTGAATAGGGTCGATTTTAATGCACGCAAGACCCAATGTTGTTTGCTGACCCATAGGGCCGTGGGATCATCGTCTGCTGTCCACATGGGTGGTATCAATGTTGAGGAATCTGGAGCTCTTGATGTTCTGGGCATGAGAATCCAACGTGATGTCCGCTGGAAAAATCATGTTGTACAAGTGTCGAAAGAAGCATTCAAGTGTCTTGGTTTTCTTAATCGGTGTCGTAAATATTTGACTTCCTCTGATCTCCTTACTATTTGTACCACCTATATCCGACCGAAGATGGAATACAACTCCCATTTATGGGTAGGAGCTTCAAAGTCTATTTTGGAGCTTCTGGACCGTGTCCAAAGGAGGGCGAAGGCGCTTATCAATGACAGTAGGATATCCAGCTCTATTGATTCATTGGAGCATCGCCGGAATGTGGGTTGTGTAACACTGTTCTATCGATATTACCATGGGAAGTGTTCTAACGAAATAAGTGAACTTATTCCTAGGTCCCATGTCCCATGAACACACGCTTATCTAGTAGATCTCATCCGTTTGTAATCGATTGTCCAGTGGATCGCACAACGCATTACAAGGAAAATTCGATCATTAGTCGAACATCCCGTATGTGGAATAAACTCCCCGCGAATGTCTTTCCTGATACTTTCAATTTAGGGAAATTCAAATCAAATGTCCACAAACACTACTCCCTCTTTCCTCCTTCCCACAACCTTTTTTCCTGATATCAACACAATGCACTGCATTAGTAGGGGGCATCCCCTGAGTGTTGGTCTATAAAAAAAAAAAAAAAAAAAAGGAGTGTAATACACTATTTTTCCAAAAGGGGCCATTTTCGTCCAACTTTCGGCACGGGTTAACGTTTTCCAAAAAAAAAATCGATTTCTTCCATTTGGGACCATTTCCAATAAAATGTGTAATGACAAATCTATTTTTAAGGGAGACTCTAATATATATGTACATTAGCGCGTTCCACCTTACAGGCGAAAAAAAGTGCGCCGTACACCCTCCAATATGAAGTATTTTTGCAAGGAGGTTTCAAAAAAAAAAATTTTTTTTGCCGATCGTAGAGGTCGCCATTTTACATTTTTCGTTATATCTTTGTCATTTACAGTCGGATTTTAAAGTATGATACATCGATGTTTTTTTAGTGTTTTGCTCTAAGGACCATTGACCTCAAGTATCCCGTTCTAGTAGTTACCCACCAGATCTCAGTTGCTACCACCCTAATGTACAACCCTGCACAGCGCATACTCCCACGAAATTTTTTCGATCCGGCGAAACTTTTATAAAATTTCTATTGTTGGCTATGCTTTGCAGAAGACTTCGAAAACATATTTTATTTTCCCTATATTTATTTTTATCGGGACATACATTAATTGCATTAAAGGGATTAAATATGCTAAAATCCCAAATGTATTTTACAAATTGTAAAAAATAATTTGTTAGAGGCATGTCCCTATCCGGATTTCATTCTTGCCTAAGGAACTCGTCAGGGGACGATGTTTTTAGAACTTCTGGAAATATTTGTTAAGTTAAATTACAAACTCAATGAGAATTTCTTGTTCAACAACAAAGAATTTACCACAATTTGCTTTGTCATCTTCCAATATACTACTCTGTTGTTTTGACAGATCTAGCAATGTAGTGACATCCATTTATGTATAAACGCCAATAGAAAACAATGTTTTCTAAAGTGTCAGTAACATTCAAATTTGCACAAGCACTTGCGTATTAGTTTCTCCTATATTTATTTTTATCGGGACATACATTAATTGCATTAAAGGAATTAAATATGCTAAAATCCCAAACGTATTTTACAAATTGTGAAAAATAAGCTGTTATTGTTTGCTCCATTTCCATTTTGTTGATGTAGAAGACTACATTTAATATGAGATTTTGATGCTTCAAATTGCATTGCACTACTGCCACTACTTTCTAAAGAAAATTGACGAAGGGGACCTGGAATATCCCCGAAACAATCGTCTTTTCATTCCTGAAAGTGTAGAGGTTTTTGAAAGCAAAAACTCTGTGAAGTATTTGTCAGGAGAGTATCCTGAAGAAGAAAAATAGCAATTTTTGAAAAAACTACTTATTATGTTAATTCATAGTAAGGAAATTGGCCTCAAACTAAATTAATAAATTTCAAGTTATAGTTTGGGGACATTGTTGGAGATGTCCTCGAAGAATGAGTAACACATACATATGCATGTACAGTAGACCCTACCACAAAAAAAGTTCGCTGTACACCGTCGCAGCGAAATTAGTTTTGCAAGGAGGTTTCGAAAAAAAATTTTTTCCGAAAGAAGGGGTCGCCTTTATCAATTTTTCGTTATATCTTTGCCAATTATTTGGATGTTAAAGTATGATACGTTGATATTTTTTTCCCGAGGGGACCAATGTTTTTCTCTAACGGTCATTGACCTCAAGTATCCCGATCTAGTATTTACCCACTAGATCTCAGTTCCTACCACCATAATGTAAAACCCTAATGCCAGAAAGTTAAAGCTCGCACAAAATCATAAACTTTTGCTAAGGAAGTTTTTCAATAATACCAGTAGAATAACAATAACTTGCAACCGATGGGTAACTGCTCTTTTTTCTGTGTGTAATTACTAGTTAAAAACCCAATGTAGAAACGGTAATAACATATCATTATTTTTTGGACTACCAGTAATGACACCCACTTACTTTCTGCATTATTTTAAAACATATAATAGCTGTGTTTGTGCGGCAAGCTATCAACGGTGGCTTATGTCATTCTCATATAAATTTGACACTTGCCAACGTTTAGTATTAACTCTTAACGTTACTAAATGTCAAAATTGTATCGGAGTGACATAAGCCAACGTTGATAGCTTGCCACACAAACACAGCTAATAATGAGTTACTGATGATTACTTATTTTTATCATTATTTTAAATAGAAAATAATTTTATTCGATTTTTTTGAAATCTATTTTTAGACTTAATATTTTTTAATCACTGTAACCACATATTTTTTGATTTTTTGTATGTTGGCGAGTAAGCTTACTTGTGTGCAGCAGCTCAATTATGTTTTTATCTAAAGGGATTTTCAATAAGAGCGCTACAAAAGTAAAAAAGTTTAAATAAAACAAAAACGGTTTTGGTTATCAATGAAATTCTTTATTCCTGTGAATGCCATTATGTATGTAAATCGATCTCTTTTGCATGGCCACCACGGGCACGCTTGCAGAAGTCCAGACGCTGAACCCAATTTTCGACGGTTTTCAAGCATAAATCGGCCGATACTGCTGCAATTTCACTTTCGATATTCGTACGAAGTTCATCAATCGTCGCTGGCTTGTTGGCATAGACCATAGATTTGACGTAGCCCCATGCTCAATTGTTGATCTGCTAGGACGATTATGACGACCATAAATTGGACGTAGCGCTCTTAACGTTGAGGCCACTGACTCCGAATTTCGGTAGTAAATTTTAATATTTTCGACTCGTTGTTGGCTCGTATATCTTTCCATCATGAAATGGCAAACCTTACTGAAGAGAAATGTCAAAAGAGCGGCAAGAAATATGGCGTCGTTTGCTGTCCCTGTCTTTCTACTTTTGTAGCGGCCCTGTTGAACAACCCTTTATTAAATATTACATGTCGATATAGCTCAGATGGTAGAGCTATTGACTGGCAATCTGTAGACCCAGGTTCGAGTCCCGCACCAGTAAATTTTAAGTTTGTTTTTTTCGAATTTTATAACTATAACTACTTGCAAAAAAACGACTATCCGTACTTAAATGACAAATAAAATTTAAGAATTTGGGGTCGCCTTTGTACGAAATCTGTTTTCGTACAAGGACTTTGCCGGAACGCGAAATAGAGCAATTATATTGTGTGCCCTGCTCAAAATTTACTAACAAAAGCATAATTCATTTGTTAGCTTTTGTTGTTTTTAATATTTTATAAAATTAAAAATATCAAAATTTCAAATATTTTTGTGACAAATATTTTTGTTTACATTTGAACAGAGACTATCAATTATAGAGAGAGGAAATCAAAAATTACACTACTCACCGGTAGGGGGCGCTGAAATTTAGCATTAACTGAGCAGCTATTTAGTATCCATTTAGTATCAGCTCAGCTTATATTTCAAAAGCAAAAATTGTTGAAAACAGCGCAAAATTAAAACGAAACACGCGCTAAATATGTTTGATTAATAAAAATTTTATTTTCTTTACTTTTTTTCACTTTTTTGTTTGTTTTTATTTAAATTTTGAATAAAAATGAAAAGTGTCAGTTTACTGAACAAAGCGCCACCTATAGATAACGATGTTGTTATAACTTATTTTTTTGGTGATGCCCTGCATTTGAAAGAGGAAAGCCAAGAATTTGCAAGACTTGGTAGCATTTTTATAACTACCCAGTGTAGAAACGGTAATGACATATCATTATTTTTTGGACTACCAGTAATGACATCCACTTACCTTCTGCATTATTTTAAAACATATAATAATGAGTTACTGATAATGACTTATTTTCATCATTATTTCAAATAGAAAATAATTTTCCAGATTTTTTTGAAAATTTTTTGAAATCTATTTTTAGACTCAATATTTTTTAAACACTGGTAAGGATATATGTAACCACATATTTTTTGATTTTTTGTATGTTGGCGAGTAAGCTTACTTGTGTGCAGCAGGTCAGTTATGTTTTTATCTATTAAATATTACATGTCGATATAGCTCAGATGGTAGAGCTATTGACTGGCAATCTGTAGACCCAGGTTCGATTCCCGCACCAGCAAATTTTATTAAAAAAAAAAAATACAAAAAAAAATATTTTTTTTTATATAATTTATTTTTTTGAAAATCTATTTTTGGACTCATTATTTTTGTCAGTACTGGTAAGCACATAGGTAACGATATATTTTTCGATTTTTCGTATGCTGGTGTGTAACGACAACTCATTATTTTTCGCGACATCGCCATATAAAGGTAATAAGAAATGTAATAACAAAAGTAACTAGTTACCATTACCAACCCAGTGTAGAAAATCATTACCAGATATGTGGTTATATAACTACATACTTGGTAATGGTAACTAGTTACTTTTGTTATTACATTTCTTATTACCTTTATATGGCGATGTCGCGAAAAATAATGAGTTATGGTTACACACCAGCATACGAAAAATCAAAAAATATATCGTTACCTATGTGCTTACCAGTATGTACTGACAAAAATAATGAGTCTAAAAATAGATTTTCAAAAAAATAAATTATATAAAAAAAAATATTTTTTATTGTATTATTAAAGGACAGTTACTTAAAAAAATATTGGGATAATATTATGCCTCTCCCAGGGGCATAATATTATGGTTCAAAAGTCAAAAAATTTCCAATTTGTAAAACCGTCTTCAAAACCAACCAGTTCTAAGCTTCATCGAAATCGGACAAAGGAATATGAGGTCAGCTGTTAGTGGATTCATTTAATGTGGTGTATTATATAACTTTATGGAACAGTTGCATAAATTCTACCAAACGCCTCATTTTATTCAAACATTCATCATTTCTATGAAACTGGTCATATACATTGATCTTAATGAAATGTGTATCATAAATTCCCAGCAAAACCTTGGTAATGACTGGTCATTACTACATGCATTACTTAGATCTCATATCTCATTACCCGTTGAATTACCTTTAAACTTAATGTAATGAGTTACCGATAATTATACCCCACACATTACTATTTCACAATAGCTGAAACCAATAATATATGTTCTAAATCATTAAAAACCATAACTATGGCGTAGCCTAGTGGTTATCGTTTTTGCCTGACAGACATGAGGATCGCTGCTCAACTCGTGTTAGCTTCCATTGTTGTTTTTTTTTTGTAATTTATATTAAACATCTATTTATAGAAATGTTGATGTTCATTAAGCAGTATTTAATAACAACAAGTTTTGTGAAAAATAGACATGTATAACAGTTGCCACAATAAATGTGTACATAAGTTAAAGCATTAAAAATCATAGTGATGTCGTGGTCTAATGGTTAGAGTGTTTGCCTGACGATCGTGGGGTACGCTGATCAATACGTGTCAGCTCTTATTGGTTTTTAAATTTTTATATTTTTTAAAATCTATATTCAACATCTATTTATAGAACAGCTGATAAACTACTTACAGGTTACATCAGTGTAATGACTTTCCTCCAATGACATCACCATGTTAAAATAAGTAGTTTAGTAATTAAAAGGTAACTAGTGAACACTTAAGATTTCAATACCTAAAACTCATTACATCCCAGCAAAACCTTGGTAATGACTGGTCATTACTACATGCATTACTTAGATCTCATATCTCATTACCCGTTGAATTACTTTTAAACTGAATGTAATGAGTTACCGATAATTATACCCCACACATTACTATTTCACAATAGCTGAAACCAATAATATATGTTCTAAATCATTAAAAACCATAACTTTGGCGTAGCCTAGTGGTTATCGTTTTTGCCTGACAGACATGAGGATCGCTGCTCAACTCGTGTTAGCTTCCATTGTTGTTTTTTTTTTGTAATTTATATTAAACATCTATTTATAGAAATGTTGATGTTCATTAAGCAGTATTTAATAACAACAAGTTTTGTGAAAAATAGACATGTATAACAGTTGCCACAATAAATGTGTACATAAGTTAAAGCAATAAAAATCATAGTGATGTCGTGGTCTAATGGTTAGAGTGTTTGCCTGGCAATCGTGGGGTACGCTGATCAATACGTGTCAGATCCTATTGGTTTTTAAATTTTTATATTTTTTTAAATCTATATTCAACATCTATTTATAGAACAGCTGATAAACTACTTACAGGTAACATCAGTGTAATGACTTTCCTCCAATGACATCACCATGTTAAAATAAGTAGTTTAGTAATTAAAAGGTAACTAGTGAACACTTAAGATTTCAATACCTAAAACTCATTACATGGTAATGAAAGGTTTTGCTGGGATGGTAATGAAAGGTTTTGCTGGGTTGTATAAAAAGTTCCTATGGACGAGTTCCAGTGTATATTTTTATGTAAACTGTGAAGAAATTTTATACAGAAGTGAAAATAATTATCTCAGCGTGAAAACAACATCATTTTTTTTTTATTTTCTGTCTTAAGTTTAAGTTTATTTTTCCTTATACTTCCTACAAAAAAGCTGTAATTTTATATAGTTTTGTAAGAAAAAATGGGTGGATGAAGTTAGGTGTAAAGAAAATATAGAGAAAAAATATCTGTTGTTGACATAAAGTGGCAATTTTCATGTTAAGATAACTGCTATTCCACACAAAAAATAAAACTTCTACTTTACACCAGTCAATTCATGATTAACATTCCAACTCACGTACTATGTGTAACTGTGATTCAATATATGTATGTGTGCATGCATCTGTATATGTATTTAGAAGGTTCTTGAGGTTATGATCGTATTTCTGTTTAAATAAGGTATGTGTTAAAATGCTTAAATGAGCCTATAATATAAAATGACGAAAGGTCAAACCAATTGCGCTCCTGTTATGTTTTACAAATAAAATAAATTTTTATATAAAATTAAAAGTGCTTCTTAATTACATAGAACAACAAAATAAAATGCGATTACCACACATCACTTTTGATAGACTTATGGCCCTAGAATTTCAAAGTTAGCTAGTTTAAGAAATATTTGAAAAATGCTTTTTTAAGAAAATTAACTATTGTAATAAGCTTTTTGCAAACAAATACAAAATTGAAAGTAAGAATGTAATGTACAAAATAGGGAAATAATTGAAATTTACACTTTAATTACAATAATATCCTAGATTCCTCACTTTATCAAAATAAGTTAAATTGGGTCTAAAAGCCGAAGGTACCTTAAACTCATACTAAAAATTATACGTGGTTTATTGAGATATATGAACAAATAATAAATTTTAAAGAAAAAATTGTATTTTCGGATAAAGTTAAATTTAATTTTGCGAATATTTAATTTAAATTTGAGAATATTTTAAAAGTATACCTAATTTTAAAATTTGGTGTTTACATTTGAAATGTTTGTCCTAAAATATATCAGAATTGATGTGTCCTACGTCAACTCATTTTTAGTATCGTACTGTATTAAAATAAAACAAAAACGGAGGAAATGATTATCCTGCCTCTAAAAGAAATTGTTTTCACCATTAAAATATGTCTCATCTCTGTATGTGTAAAACAATGGTTAAAAAAAATCGCATACATACACTGATAGAATTTTCGTTCATACTATTAATGAATCGATTTCATTAATCTGAATTCATTGATTTAATGAAACATTTTCATTGAATTAATGAAAAATTCATTAATTTGATGAATTTTCTCATTCTATATTTTCAACTAACCCGTAAGATATGCTATAATTTTTATAAGGGGTTTGAATTTGCTAATTACTAAAATAGATATATGTTCCAGTAATGAACGCTAGGGTTGCAAACTGAAATTATTTAAATATAAAAGTCCAAATAATGACATCATTTTGTTGTGGTTATTTAGATCAATCGGTAACGCGGTAATGTTTACATACTGATGATTGCAGGTTCAAGTCGAGTTCAGGGAGATGTGAAAAACGTTATAAATATAAATATATGTACAAATAAAAAGAAATAAAATAAATAATAAATAAAAAAAGTAACGCAAAAAAATATATCTTTTTCAATTAGTTTTCATTTAATGAATACGTTTCATTGATTTAATGAACGCGTTCTTTGGGGACTTTTCAATGAAAAAAATCATTGGATTAATGAACAAATTCATTAGTACTATGCACAAAATTCTATCAGTGTAGAAAAAAGATGGAAAGACATTTAATTTATTTTTATGTATGCTAAATTGTTAATGAGAAAGGAAATTAAGTTCATTTGTACGAAAACAACACAAAAAATAAGTTATAAAATTTTAAATTAGAATTTAAAATTTTTTATAACATTGGCTTAACTTTGACTATGGTAATAATTAAGGAAATAATGAAAGGGTTTATTACATTGTTCTTGCTTTAATTGTTAAAACGTATGAAAACGTGAAAATGAAATTTCTAATTAAAACACGTTTTTATCTTTGAACTCTATATTTTTTTAAAAATTTTCTTGTTTCAAAAATGTTATTTTAATTTGAACACATTTGTAACATGTCATTCTTCTTTCTAATTATTAGTTTCAACAGTAGCTGTTGAAGCGGTGTTGGGTCGTACAGCCATTTTGCCATGTGACATCGAACCGGATGCCAAGGATGATAGAGTTTATATGGTCTTGTGGTTTCGTGAAAGTGCTGGTAAACCACTTTACAGGTAATGCTTTTTTCAAATATTACGGTATCCCGTTACTTACGAATTGTCGAATTTCAATCCTAACACCCTGCAGTTTTATCTTGTTTGGTTTCAACTGGACGAATTATTGAACAAGACGTTTTTAGAAAAAGTGTTTAAGTTACAAAAGAATCGGCTTTTTATTTTACTCGATTAATCGTGCAAATAATTATTCGGGTTTTTTTCTTAACCGGTTAATAGAACAAAATTTTAAAATTAATCGATTAATCGAAAAAATTTTATGTAAAATAATATACATACGCTTGTTGCATTTTTAATCATTTTATTTAAAAAAAGGAACAAATATAAATTCAGTAACTCTTCTGAAATTCATAAAAATCACATATTATCCAAATCGAAAGAAAGATATTAGACCCCGTACATTAATTTGTATCTCTTTCGTATGCATTGAATATATAAAAAACGTAAATGTAGAGAGGAATTCTATTGAGAATTGATTTTCCCTCTACGTTTCCGTACCTCCATCCTTTTATTTTATTTTATAATTTCCGAGTGCTCACTAAACAATCTTTATTACATTGAGTATTGATTATAATTAATAATTCTAGTAATCATTAATTACAATAATTATTAATGCTAAAAAATAATTAAAAATTTATTATACGTAAATAGATACCCTACACACAGAAAACAGATTCGTAGTTCCAACCGAATTTTTCGCCAACCGAATTTTTGTAGTTCCAGGTACAATCATTTTATTTATTTTTAATACCATTGTAACTACCGAAATTTATTTACAATTTTTGAATTTTTGTTGTGTTAATAGATTACTTTAATGTTTGTGGATTATAAATTCTATAAATAGAAAAACACGTTCCACAAAATTATTTTAAAAACTAAAATTTTTTTTGTCGCTAACTGGGATCGAACCTCCGACCCTCCGCTTGTCAACCCATTGCTTCCCCTCTAAGCTAAGCTCTATTTAAATTTTTTTAGTCAAATTTCAAATTTGAATTTCTTCAGGTTTGAATATTTTGTCTATAAATAAAATTATATCAACAAAAGAAAATCAGTTGTGTCTTTTAGTTTGAATAAAAAAAAAGTTAAAAAAAAATTTATATCGCGAACTGGGATTGAACCGGCGACCTTCCGTTTGTCAGCCCATTGCTTTTCCTCTAGGCTAAACTCGACATAATTTTTTTTTGTCAAATTTCAAATTTGAATTTCTTCAGGTTGAAAATTTTGTTTTTGAATAAAATTATATTCACAACAGAAAATCAATTGTGTCATTTAATTTGAATCAATAAAAAAATTATTTAAAAAAAAAGTAATGTCTTGGTTGAGGTTTGAACTCAAATCTCTAAGGCTATAAGGCTGTGTCTCTACCTCCTGCGCCACTGATACTTACGTTTAGTTGTTGTCTAACTTAGAATTTAAACACGCATATGTATGAAACGAAAAAATATGATAGATTCCAAAATTTTATTATGATAAATAAAATTTCTGTTCCTTGTCTCAATATATTAGCTGTGTTTGTGCGGCAAGCCATCAGTGTTGGATTATGTCATTCCCATATAAATTTGACATTAGTCAACGTTTAGTGTTAACTCTCAAAGTTTCTAATGTCAAATTTGTATGGGAATGACATAAGCCAACGTTGATAGCTTGCCGCACAAACACAGATATTATTACAATTACCAAAATAATGGAAGTTAATGGTTAAAGCTACTAAAGTTAAAAAAATTTTTTAAACTGATTGGAAAAACTAATACTTTGGATAGAGTGATCGATTTTATTGAAACACAACTGATACTAAATTGTTGCTGCCGATATTTTATTCAAATGACTAAATCTTCGATAAATTGATGGTTGTTGGTATTGAAGGTAATGTGGAAGTTAGTATTTTTTCAATATTGGTTAGAAAAGCCAATATTTTGGATAATCTGACAGTGTTTTGATTCATCATATATATTTTTTGTTCACAAATAAATATAACTTTCCTGATGATGAATTTTAAATAACTGCAATTAAAATTATTAAATGATGAAAATATTCCGTTGGTTCTGATAGAATTCCAACCAATTTATTTTCTGTGTGCACTAATTTACTAGATAAGTCACAACAACAGGGTAGTAATTTGGAAGATGACAAAGCAAACTGTGATAATTTTATGTTGTTTTTGTTTTTTCTTTGGGATTTAAGATGTTTATTAACGCTCCTACTTGAGTTGAAGCTAACCTTAATTATTTTCTTAGGCTAGAATGAAATCAGGATAGGTGAAAGAAAGCCTACAGCAAATTATTTATCACAATTTTTAAAAAAAATTTTGAGATTTTAGCACATTTTTGTAATTTTCTAACAATTTCGATTAATCGATTAATCGTTTGAAATTATTCGAATTATTCGTTATTCGAAATTTGGACATTTTAAATTATTCGATCAATTTTTGAGAAAAATTGTTCGATTAATCGAATAACGATTAACCGATTGAATACCCTAGTAACAACTCAAAAAGTCTTGCACCAATTAAAAGAAAATATACATATACTTTCGTGATTATCATACCAAAGTTATGTAGGTAAACGAGTATTTTAAATTTATTTTTAAACATACGATTTTGTTAATTTTGTGTATGAAACCCCTACAGAAATATTCACAGTTCCAAACATTTTGATTACTTTAAAATCAATTAACCAACCCCAATACAAATCAAACCCAGTCATAGTATATTACGATCTAAACTTTTAACTAAAGAGCATAGTTTAGAAGGGCTTTATATGTCATATAATATACGAAAATTATTAAAATTTTATAAATTTTCGAAACAATTTTTTTTATTCTTACAGTTGAATAAACTATAAATATATAAAATAATAAAACATCACTGGGTCGTGCTAAACCTGAAAATCGACAATTAGTAAATAATGGAACACCTTAATTTATTTACTATGGGAGAATAATATAGAAAAATTATAAAATAATATTACTTATACATTTCTAAGCATGAAAAATTTCCTGTTTTACGATTTTATTTCCGCATAAAAAAATTTAGAACCAACATGTTATAAATAATGTAACGCAGGATTTTTGCTAAATGCAAATTGGATGTGGTAATAATGAAATTTCGTTATGATTCATATGTGTAAATGTTTCATGAAATAATATTGAGAATATTTACTTCGAACAATATTCTAAGTTAGTATTTATAACTTCATATGCATATGAGTTTTATAAAATATTTAATTAAAAGTAACAAATTAGAAACTGAAATTGAATGAATTCAGTGGTGAATTAATTCAGTAAGGAATTAGTTCATTTTTTTTCCGTTCGATTTATAAAATTGAACGCGTTCACCGGTGAATTAATTCATTTGATTTAATAAAAAGAACTATTGTAATTGAATTAATTCTTTGAATTTGTTGTTTGATGAACGCATTCAGTTGAATGAATTCAGTGAATTACTTAAGAAAAGGAATTCATTCATTTCTAGAGAAAAATGAATTCGATTGGTAGTGAATTCATTCAAAAGGAATTAATTCTTCAAAGCTCTGCTTCAAATTATAAAAAATAGCTGTGTTTTCGACTTAACTATATCCGTTAACTCATAAAAAAACTCACAGTGCATTAAAACGCGTTTCAGACGAAAACTAACATATTACTTTTCGTATGCACGTTAACTTTCAACACGGATAATTATCAACGTTGAAAACTCAACATTTATACATTTTCACATCTAACGTAACTTATTCGCGTTATTTCCTAAAAACTTTTGCTGACATACGTTCGATTACAACGGAATAATTATAAACATAACCTGTTTAAAAATTTTGTATACTACAATCGGTTTAACGTAGATTTGCTTTTAATACTTAACGTTGATAGGCATGAGACAAAATACAGCTAATATAATTCAAGAAACTCAAAATCAAAACCATCAGAATCTACTTTTTCTCCTAGACAAAAATTTTTGTTTTCAATTTGAAGTGCTAGTGCAAAAATATAGCACAACCAAAAGTTCACAAATGGAATTTAATTGGATGTGGCTGTCACTTTAGAGCAGGGCTGGCAAAACTATGACACGCGTGCCAGTAGTGGCACTGCGATAGATGCATTAAAAAATCAAAAAAGTTAATAAAAATTTCTTAGCCTTCGACGAATAGACTGATAGAATTTTAAATATTTCGATGGGAAAAGGCGAGAAATTAAAAAGTGGCAGAAAGGTTTTTTCTGCTAAAGTTACTAAAAATGGGTTCAAAAGGGCCCTAAAGAAAAAATGCTGGAATCGATTGAACCTGTTTGCTAAATATTAGTAACAAACAAGCGGGCTAAAGCCCGCTGGATGGTTTGCATAAGTCCCCAGATGACTGGGAACTTATACAAACCAAAGATTAAATTCGGCTGTGCCGAGTCTTTAGATACCCTCCATCCTGGTGTTTTTATTCGGGGATTCTATTAAGTACAAACAAGTATGAATTATTACCCATTTTGTATTCGGTCAATCCACTGTGCAACAAATGTGTATGCTTTTTTCCACCACTACAAGTAAATATTTCAGTTTAATCTTGTTTAATCTAAGTGCTGCCACAAGCAAGATTCAAAATTCCCAAAAGTGTAGACAAAATTACCCAAAAAATATGAAATTCTAACATGAAAATTCAAAAAAAACTTTTTGTCTTATTAAAGGCTAATTGAACGATTTTTGTTGTTGTTTTGCATGTTAATTTGTTTTATTAAACTGTAATAAAATTCAAAACATTTTTTTTAATACAAGCCTAAATGACTTCAATTAACATACATATTATTACAATTTGAACTCCGAAAAAAGGTAATTACCTCATCAGTAAACTTAAAAAAAGTGATTTGGCGATTTTAATTGTCCCATCGTTCTGGGCGTTGTATTATTACAAAGAAAAGTTCCTTAAATATGCAGCATTTATGATGAACTTTTGAGTCTTATATGAATCTTCATAAAATTTAGAGCAAAAATTAACTTTAGAACAAAACACTTAAAAAGCTTGTAAATAAGAATCAGTTATGATCACATGTGAACGATTTAAAAATAATCTTATTTTAGAGTCTTTCAAAAATCAAGTTTTATGTGCGCTTTTTAAATACACACAAAAAAATCTTTGGCAAGCAATTGGGAGCACTTCAACTAAAATAATGTTTTTTTGGCATATACAATATAATAAATTATTCGATAAAACTTTATTAGTTGAAATTTTCTTAATTACTTGATAACGATTTTTTTGTGTACGTTAATAGCTTATTTGTATAACGAAAGAATTTTAAAGCATGTATAGATTAATACACTTTCCTGATGTGTCGGTTTAATTCGTGGATGATCAGTCGCTGTGAATCAATTCATTAACTCGTATGCATAAAAAATAGATATTGGAATTTCTATGCAAACTTCACAATTTTAGTCAGTTTGCGAGTAGTCTAAAATTTTTATTTTTATTAATATTTCACGCTCTTCTACAAGTCAACGGATGAATTAGATGTTAAGTCATTCATAAGCCAAAAGTAATTACATACATTGAGGCAGAGTTGGTAGGCTCTATCGCTAGAATACTGTTATAGATTCAAATATCGATACATTTAAAATACCAGTACCGAAATTAATGAAATACCATTATCCTTACAATACCATTACTTTTTAGTCTAAAGTTTTTATAATTCCACATCGTAATTGTGAATTTTACATACACTTAGGTAATAAATTTATTTTACTTTATTTTCTTTTTTTGTAAAAAAATAATTTGCAGAATCCACCAAAATAACTGAATACCGGTTATCTTAAAATACCATTATCGAAATAATTGCAATACAGTTAACCTTAAAATACCGTTATCGAAATACAATTATCCTTAAAATACTGTAACCGAAATAATCTACAATAGCGTTACTTACCCTCACCGATAATCGCACCGTTTCTGCTACCAACAATGCTTTGAAGTAATTGCTAAGTTGTATTCATAGACCCACTATCTACTGGCTAGTTTACGAATTAAATTTTTTTTTTTGTATAATATATTTTTTTATTTACAAATTTGATAACTTTCCCAATTCATTCATTTGAATTGAAATTAAAGTGAAAAACTAAACTATTTAATAATTGCTATCATCCATGCCCTACCCATAAAGTGGCAACACTGCTTATGTTATTCATATATATGTGTGCAGACCTTTAAAAATATAATTCCTTAATTCGTATTTTAAATCTCAATTTTGCAATAAGTTGATCCAGTGAATTTCTTTTTTTACCCCGATGTAGTACTTTTCAAGCCGATTTGAAAAAAAAAATCCGCGGAAAGACCTCTGTAGGGAGTTTATATCTGTGCAAAGTTTGGAAATGGACTTGGCTATATCTAAGTCATTTATAGTCGGATTGGAACAATATAAATATATATACCATTGGAAAGATAGTAAAAATATCTTATGGACGACATTTTTGTTTTGTTTGTTTACCCATTACTTGTAGTCTACACGAGACATCGATTTGTTCAACCAACGAACAATTTCTTGTTCGCCCATGAATTTGTCTCGTGTGGACCACTCTTGTTCATGTTTTGTTCTTGTTCAGACAACATTGTCAGCACAATTGTTCTCACAACTGTGTGCAACAACAACCACGATGCCAGATCTAATTTTTACTTAGTGGCATTACTAAAAAATAAAGAAAATTAATAAAATGTTAAGAAAAAGTAAATAATTTGTATTATTATTGAATTTAATGCAATTTACTTTTTATTATTGGAAAAAAATTAGTGAAAAACACATTGAAAACATGAAAATAAATAGTTTCGTTTGTGACCCACTCCAACAAAAAATAATGAATTGTCTGCCATTACGTATTCTCCACCGAAAACAAATGGACAAATTTTTTACCGTTATTCTGCTGACGATTAGTTTTTGGGCAAACAAATCAATGTCTCGTCAAGACGCTAAGTTACTGGCGAATGAGATTTATTTTTAAGATTTTTTAAAATAAACCGTTTTTATAAAAACCACCGTATACTACCACATAATTTTTTACTTATTAATATCCCTACGGGAAATGGATCAGTCACAGAGCTGGTCACGTGACTGGAACTTTGTGGGAGTCACCGGTCCTCGATTCGGTTTTTTTATATGAAAGTAACCGGCAACTTTAACATGGGCTTGTCATAGGAGGTGGCAATTTCCTCCTTTTGAGCTACTTCTAACTTGTCGCAAAGCTTGTCGTTTATAACATATCACACTACTGGTTTAAGAGAGTATGCAATATAACAAGTTAAAATTATCTAATACGGAAGTAGTCTCATGTTAGACATTATGTGATATGTACCGAAACTAGTGAGAAATAAAATATCAGGTGACTGGTTTAAGCGCACCTATCACAGAACTAAAGAAAAATATTTGTTAAAAAACTAGTCACACATTAGTCAATATGTGTGTTGTTGCTGAACTAGTACAAAATAATAGTTTCGTGACATATCACTATACTGCTCTAAGTTAACAAGTCACAGGACTAACTGAAACTAATTGACTTGTAACATTTCACTTATTATTCACCATGTGTCATAATAAGTATGGGTGCTGGAAGAACCCAGAAGGATCCAGTCACTGAACTTACGTAAAACGACAAGTCACCGAATCTGTTTTTAAAACATCACAAAGTCACAAAATATTATTTAAAAAAAAACAGTTTATTCCAAATTCCAAAAACATAAATATTAGGGGTTTTCATATAAACTCGTAAATTCCATGTAAATCTTGTATAAATATAAACATATTTTTCATGTATGGAGATTGATATTAAACTCATAAACATACCAACTTTACACTGTTTACAAGTATAATACGCATTTATATGAAAACCCCTATTAACTCATGATTACAATTCAATATAAGCTACACATATAAATTATTTTAATTTTTGCACTAAAAATTCAAAAATAGTTTTTTTGGACTTTCTAAATAGATTTTCATACATTTACTTAGAATATTGTTCTACCTCAAGTCCAAATTCGAATACGATAATATTGTAATATTAGAAATTATTTGTTGCTTCAAAATGTCATATTCGAATTTGGACTTGAGGTAGAACAATATTCTAACAAATACATATATGAAAGTATACATATAAATTTTAACGTAAGTTAAGAAATACTAGTCACACCATACACCACTACTTCGACAGGATAAAATAAGTTTATACTGCTGTTTGTAACACCAAAAAATATTGGACCTAGACCAACCTATTAGTGTACCGATTTACTCAGAATCGCGTTTTGAGTCGATTTGGCGATGTCCGTCCGTCAGTCTATCTATCTGTCCATTAGACCGATTTTGCCTCGAGGAGACCAGTGTTTTGCTACATAGTAAAAATCAAATTAAAAACAATTTAAAAAGGCGACCCCTACGTTCGGCAACCAATATATAAAAAAAATTTCTACTGGGTTTAGCGAAAAACTTCCTTAGCAAAAGTTGAATGATTTTTTGCGAGCTTTAAATTTCTAACATTAGGGTGGTAGCAACTGATATCTGGTGGGTAACTACTATAACGGGAAACTTGAGGTCAAAATGCCCTTAGAGCAAAATACTGGTCTCCTCGAGAGAAAAACATCGATGTATCATACTTTAAGATCCGACTGTAAATGCCTAAGATATAACAAAAAATGTAAAATAGCGACCCCTACGTTCGGCAAAAAAAATAAAAAAATTTTTTGAAACCTTCTTGCAAAAATACTTCATATTGGAGGGTGTACGGCGCACTTTTTTTTTGCCTGTAAGGTGGTACGCTCTACTGTCCATGTACCCTTGTGTGCACGCAACAAGTCGTATATACATACGGACCAAATTTCGGCAAAATGGAATGACGTTTATAGGTCCCTAAAAATTTCAAGTTTCTTTTCAGGATTTCTGCATAAATTCTGAACAATTTTATATACGTTTCGAATATGAAATACAATTTTTTAAAATTCATTTACAAAAAGAAGTTTATGTGTGAATTGATCAAAATATTTTTTATCGTTAAATTGCCTCTATATGAAAAACTTTGTGTATTCCATGACCGGAAATCAAACGACCAACCCTCTACACAGGCTACGACCCATAGCATCATCTCTTAACGAAACACACCATGGTCGACACATCGATGAGTGTGGCTAATTGAAGTCTTGTCAATCATAACCTACACAATGAATGTTTTGTAATCGGAAGAAAATTTCTATCGTTATTTCCTTTTCACATGTAATTATCACATTATGATGATTTCTTTGGCCAAAATTGGATGATATGGATGTGAACGACATGTGGCTCTAACAGGCGGCGCTACGTGCCACATAGCTGAAGCGACCTGGCCATTCTGCACGACCGATTTGAGGGCATGGTTATCCCACACAGAAGCGACTTAAACTAGTCACCGAAATCGTGCGGTTTGACCGCTTTAGACTTGTTCTTGTGAGGTTCCATCAAGTTGCTTGTCTATGCCAATAAGTCAATTAAAAATTGTATGTAATATAATAGTTATTAAACTTCGAAAAGTGTGCGATAATCGTCTATCGTATTATAGAATCTGGGCACATATTTTAAGTAAAACCCTGTTAAGTTTACATATAAAAAAATATATGCGCAATTTACAAAGACCATTCCTGAATTCAACACTAAACTGGTTTTCGGGTCATTTTAGGCTTTTTGAGCTAGTTTTTAGATATTAACATAAATTTAATCTTCTCTTTAATTAAAATACAGATGTGATGTACCTATTTTAGTCCAATGGGTCATTTCGACCCCTTAGTGATTTAAGCTTCCCTAGTGATTTTTTTTGGAATACTTTCCTCTATTTCATAATGGTAATATCGGTATTATAAAACATTTTCACCAACGATTAGAGAAAAGAACCGGAAATCAAAATATCCAATAAAAAATTCTGACTTTTTGGATATAACATCCCCAGTGTTTGAGAATAAATCCAAAAGGGTTGTACAGCCTTTCAGTCAGTCACTGAACAGTTTGTTTTGTTAGTCATTGACAATATATTATGCATACTCGTATCCGAACAATATTTTTAAACTACTCGTAGTTTATTATTATGTCATCATTTCTGTGGCCACAAAGTTAAGTATTATGTAAACTTTGTAACAGTCACGGGATAGGGTTTTACGGTACCGATCGCCATTTTTTCATACACATCTAATTATACTGCACCTGTTCTGTGTTATATCACTACTTCAACTGCAAAGGTACTAGTTACTTTTGCCAATTTGATGTTATGATACTTTTTCTCCAGTTATAGGATATATCCAAAATGAACTAGTTAATGTTTGGCATCCATTTCAATAGTCACGATGTTGAATATTTTGCTGCAATTACCACTTTTTGATACACCGAAATTTGGGTTTACATCAGTTTTGTAACCTGTCCCCTATGCACCTGTCACAGATTTGTCACTTTGGATCAATCGACCCTTCATTTCCCGTAGGGATATTCTCAAGATTAAAAACTTTTGAGATATAGTTCAAATTTTATCACTTCAAACACCGAAGATATTAGAAGTCAAACCTAATTTTTTTGCAGATGGTACAAAAGATACAACTTTGACTCTAACCAACTATTATACTGAATTAACTCATAGCAATCGAACATATTTTGGGAGTAAACACATTTTAAACCTATTGTCGGTATTGAGATTTTCCATTTGTCAAAAGTTAGCCATACTTTGAAAGAAAACAAATCTCACGATTTTGACCTCTAATATCTTCGGTATTTGAAGTGATAAAAACTTGATCTATATATCAAATGTCAATTATCGTCTTGATAACATACTAATAAGCACAATTTTTGTTCTTATATAGGTTTTTTATGAAATAAAAACATTAAAAAAACAAAAAAATTAAAATTCCTACGCCGAATCATAATGGGCCAAGAAAAAAATCCTATCCTAAAGATATTTTTATTACCTTTCAAATGGTGTACATATTGTTCCAACCCTATCATAAATGAAGAAAATGTAGTTAAGTTCATTTTTAAACTTTAAACCAAAGTAACTCCCCATACAGGCTTTTCAGTAAAAAAAAAATTTCTTCAGGCCCCCAAAAGAGAGTTATATCAGTAGTAAAAATTTTGAATCAATCGGTGAGGTGCCTCTAAAGCCAACATACGTCCAAAATATTTAATCGAATCAAAATTGAATCAACACAAATAGGAACAAATCTTATCTCACTTTATTCAATGTCCAATCATTGATTTAAAGGCAATATGAATTATTCAGTAACTTATAAAATGAATCCAATTTTATGCATATAAATTCAAAAAAAGAATTATCTCTTTCAAGGTCTGGGTATGTATGTATGTATATTTTCTTATTCAGTAACAACAACAACACACAGTTAATATATATTTTCATGTTAATATGGAAAATTCCAGAGGTGCTTTTACATTTTCATTCATAATTTTTAAACGTCTAGACCAAATATACCCATTTCCAATACCAAACTGCTTAAGAAATTGGACAAAAAGTTTGACTAAAAATTAACATCCTAGCACAACTATTTTGAGCGTGATCGTGATTTCAACAGACAGACAGAGAGACGGACACGGCTATATCGGTTTCGCTATTGATAACGACCAAGAATATATATTTTTTTTTATGTCCCAGATTTTTTTTTCGATGAGTTACAAACGGAATGACAAAATGATATATACCCTCCTGCACAGTGGGATGGAGGGTATAAAAACACCAGGAAAAAACCTGTTAAATTTACAAAAAAAATTTTAGATGTATTTTCGTTAATTGAAAATGACAATTTACTCTGCTAAAATAAAAAAATATTGTTTTTAAAATATTGTTGAATAGTTACTTATTCAATCTTACCAATTGTTAATAAAACTTCAGATATTTGTTATTTAATTGTAAATATTATAAGGATAATATTACTGCACTGTAATAGACGACGATGCATACACAACTACAGCTTAAAGTTTGGTTATGTAAACATTCACTGGAAGAATAAGGAGAATATTTATAATAAAATCATTGACCTCGAGCTCAAATATCTGAAGTTTTATTAAACGTTGTTGAATATTAGTAGATTTAAAGCACCATAAAAAGTTTTATATTTCGAATTTTTTTTTTTATTCTTTTTGAATATAATTCACAATCTAACCTCCTAATATCAATGTTTAAAAGATTTTTCCCGCTGTTTCTTTTACTTATATTCAGCAAATATATTCTGATACTGATATTAACAGATTTTGCTGTGGGTTCCTTTTTAACTAATTTTCAACAAATTTTTCTGCAATTTATAACTATTTATTTTTATCAGTGTAATTATAAATAAAAGAAAAATAGAAAAAGTAGAATTTAAAGGTGCGTTTACAATGACGGAGTACTCCAATCTGTAGCAAATTTTGTTTTTTTCTCTATCATACTAACACATTTTTGTATTGTGCTATCTCTTGTTATTCCACTCCAGAGTAAAAGTTGTTTGACTCTGGAGTACAGATTTGCTACACTCTGGAGTTAACGTTGGTCTGTTACCTGTTTAACATGACAAATATACTCAAAAAAACACATCTCTAATTTGTTCACATCTCTAATTGTCAACAAATTAAACAAAAATAATAACAAAATATATTAAATAAATATAAAATTTGTGGAGTTTTTGGTATGATTTAAAATAAAAAAAAATATTGAAATAAAAAATGATACAAATCAGGGATGATAAATGGGATTTTCCAAATAGTACCAACCTGTTTAAAAAATAGTACTTTTTCGACCTCCATAGTACCAAAAAATATTTTATGTACTCTACACCACTCTATGGGTGTATTGAGTTGGTGTTAATGATGTCGATTCGTCTGTTCTTATAAAATGAACGATTTTTATAATAAAACTATAAGTAGTTCGCATTTGAAAAGATAATTTGACAAAATTTGGTACATAAGTTTGTACAGCATCGATTACTAACTCTACTGAAAATGGTTAAAATCGATCCATGTTTTGACCTAGTAATTATGACGAGGTCCTATCTGATATTGAACGCATTGGTATTTAATGGTATAACCAAATCACAGCATTTTTTTACAATTTTTTCCACGGGACCTAAATAATTTTATTCGTTAATGAGGTAGTGATCCTTCCGTGCAAAGACCCAGGCTGAAGTTTGGCTCCCGGCTCTTTTTACAGCGTTTTGTACTCGAAAAAATTCGAAAAATGAAGGTTGTTTCAAACCACTTTCGGTTGTCGCAAAGTTAAAAAAAAATAAAAAACCCGAAAAAATCAAGGCTTTATCTCGCAAACTGTCGGGCCAATATTTACAATTCAGGAACTAGAATATCAGACGTAATAGATATCATAAGCACGGAACTACGATCCTTTCCACTATCGGAAAAATCGATGTTTGAACTTGTTAAACTTGTTTCTATGGAATTATACAATGAATTATGTGGTAAGGAATATAATAACTTTGTGCTGACGTTTGATTCAGATTTTGATTTGAATGAAGTTGAAAGTCCTACTCAATTTCCTTTGAAAGCGAAAATTATTTTAAAGTGATTTGATGAAGTTAGTTAGTTTGATTTATTCAACCATTAAATTAAGTACCACCTCAATTAACATAACCCTCGATGAACGCAACTTCTTGGTTATCAGTTGCGATTATTAAGGATTTTTTAAATAAAAAGTACGAAATTTTCGAAAAATTAAATTCGCCTTATTTTTGATATTTTTGTAAATATATTTTAATAATTTTTTTCACAGAATTAAGTTTCCATATATTTTAAAATCTTTTACTTGGCACTTTTTTATTTTAAACTCCGATAGTTAATTTCTTCATTTTAAACACAATATTTGGTATGAAAATTAAAAAAAAAATAAAATATGAAAATATTAAGGGTTTTCACAAGGGGTGTACTATTTGTTGTATCGTTGTATCGTCCTAACAAAAAACAGAGTTGTTAAAAATTAAATTGAAAACATACAACATTTGAGAATAGCACGATACAACATTTTTACGTATGTTTAGTGTCCTATGTTTGGGTGTGCTAACAGATAGAAAACTGAATAGAAAATCGTTGTTAAACACAAATAAAAATGTTAACAACTCTGTTTTTTGTTAGGACGATACAACAGATAGCACACCCTTTATGAACAACCTAATTGTAAAAAGTACTAAATAATTCATAGGAGTACTATAGTACTTTTGAGGTTCTAATAGTACCATAAAAAGTACTATAGTACTAACTTTATCATCCCTGATACAAATTCTGGCAAAAGAGTTGCGAAAATATGAAGTAAGTACTAAATGTCAAATAAGTTTTGAAGTAACTCTACTCTGCAATTCGAACAGTTAACATTTTAATTTGTGCTGCAGAGTAGAGTCACTCTACCATTTTGAAAGCACCTTAAATGAGGATTTTTTTATTACACTCAACCAAACAAGTCTGTATTGGCTACTGAAAATTTTGCTGTTATTACGGGAAATTTAACTGTTTTGAGGCCAGCGGTATTTTTTTGCTAATTTTAGCAACACATGTCTACTGATCTGTAGTACAATAAAATTAGTAGTCGCTACTAAATTTTAGTAAAATTTATGTAAGCTGCAATTCAAAATCGACTTGTTAAAATCAGTTAAAAAACTTACTAAATATCATAATTTTAGTACAATGAAATCAGTATAAATAATTAGTTGCAGCTACTAAATTTCAGTAAATTGTTGTAAACTGTAATTTAAAATCAATATGTGACAGCGCATAGAGAAAGGGACCTAAAGTTAAAAAAATCAATTTTTTTTTTGATGTGGACAACATCTGAGCATCGAATGAGACCGATCCCATGCCCCAAAAGTGTTCCCTCCCAGAGATATGCGCGTTTTATGAAAGTGAAGTCGACGATAAAGTAAATCTACTTCTTCGAATTCGTCCACCATTTCATCCTAAAACAAACAGTAAGAATGTTATCAGTTTTAAATTATTTTCGCGAATAACACTATGCGACAGTCAAAATCGGGATGGGATGAAACCAACGGGAAATGTTATATCGGTCAAAAACAAGTTATACGTGTCCCGGCGTTTCGCTGGGTCCCCCTAGGAATCGAGATATATCTTTTTTTTGACATAACTCGAGAACCACTAGTCCGATTTTGCTCAAACAATTTTAAAAAAATTAAATTACAATTCCTTTAATCTGTTCATATAACGTTTTTCTATATACTCAACAGTTTTGCCGGTAAAAATAAATGTTTGTTACCGCTACCATAAAAATCAATAACCTTTTGTTTATTACTTTTTTTTTTAATATTTTAGGCAAAAAATATTTTTTTCTTCATACATTTATTTTTATGTCAAAAAAAAGACCACCAAAGGTCAAATCGATATATCTCGATTCCTAGAGGTGACCCAGCGAAACGCCGGGACATGTATAACTTCTTTTTTACCGATATAACTTTCCCCGGTAGTTTGAAATCTTCCCGATCACTGACCCCTACCATTTGTCTCACAGTGTAACATAATAAGGTTATGTGAAAAAATGTTCGCACTAACAGAGTGATATTCACGATTTAAAAGATTATAAATGAGTATTTATTATAATTCACAATTAATAATTTCAGAAAATAAAGCTGGATTCGAAAAACCGCGAGCAAAATTGATATCAAACTCATGGAAACAGCGCGCTAGGTAGAAAACAGTAAAAACCAACTACACAAAACAAGAGGTAGGGACGACCTACGCGCGTTTTCAAGGTTGACCAACACGTTCTTGACGTCATGAGATGTGTCGCTTTCAAATGAGACCAATACCAACACGCTCATTGATGGTACACCAAAGATACACGTATTTAAATCTTTAAAATGGCTCTCCTGAACAAAACCGGTTTTTACCCTTAGGTCCCTTTCTATTTTGCGCGTCACATATGCTGATATTAGCAAAAAATTTTAATAAAAAAAACAAAAAATGTTACTGTCGATTGTAACAAGCATATAATTACTTCATCGTACTTGAAATTTGGAGTCAAAATTTCAAACGGTTCTCCAGTTATTACCCTTTTATGCATTGGAGATACAATAAAATTTTCTGAGTGTTATTTCCAAACTAAGAATAAAAAATATTTTTAAATTAGTATATTTTTCTGCTAAATTTAGCACTCGGTTTTGAAAAATTAGTAAAATGTTTTGCTGAAATCAGCAGCGAAAATTAGTAAAAAAATCCGTAATTTGTAATAAGAGAATAGCAAAAATGATTACTAAAAATAAAAATTGTACTAAAAATCAGTATAAAACGAGTAAAAAGGTTAAAGTCGGGCATGCCGACTATACAATACCCTACACCAGTTTGGTGTATTGTTTGGATCCGAAATTCGAATGGGTTAAAATGGGGCTTATGTCAAAATTTTCTATAATGTGAGTCAGCGCACCAAATTTCATTAAAATATCTTAATATTTGCGACCTGCAGTTTGTAACCAAGCCCATTTTCGGGGGGACCCTTATATGGGCACTAGTTCTAAACATGGACCGATGTTCACCAAAATCAATAGGCTTCGTCATTGGGCCAACATAGGTCTATGTACCAAATTTCATCAAAATATCATAATATTTGCGACCTGCAGCGTATAAACAGTATAATTTTGGTAGGACCCTTATATGGGCACTAGGTCTAAACATAGACCGATGTTCACCAAAATCAATAGGCTGCGTTATTGGGCCAATATAGGTCTGTGTATCAAATTTCATCAAAATATCTTAATATTTTCGACCTGCAGCGTATAAACATTATAATTTTGGTAGGACCCTTATATGGGCACTAGGTCTAAACATGGACCGATGTTCACCAAAATCAATAGGCTGCGTTATTGGCCCAATGTAGGTCTGTGTACCAAATTTCATCGAAATATCTTAATATTTACGACCTGCAGCGTATAAACAGTATAATTTTGATAGGACCCTTATATGGGCACTAGGTCTAAACATGGACCGATGTTCACCAAAATCAATAGGCTGCGTTATTGGGCCAATATAGGTCTGTGTATCAAATTTCATCAAAATATCTTAATATTTGCGACCTGCAGCGTATAAACATTATAATTTTGGTAGGACCCTTATATGGGCACTAGGTTTAAACATGGACCGATGTTTACCAAAATCAATAGTCTGCGTTATTGGCCCAATGTAGGTCTGTGTACCAAATTTCATCAAAATATCTTAATATTTACGACCTGCAGCGTATAAACGTATAATTTTGATAGGACCCTTATATGGGCACTAGGTCTAAACATGGACCGATGTTCACCAAAATCAATAGGCTGCATTATTGGGCCAATATAGGTCTGTGTACCAAATTTCATCAAAATATCTTAATATTTATGACCTGCAGCATATAAACAGTATAATTTTGGTAGGACCCTTATATGGGCACTAGGTCTAAACATGGACCGATGTTCACCAAAATCAATAGGCTTCGTTATTGGGCCAATATAGGTATGGGTACCAAACTTCGTCAAAATATCTTAATAGTTACGACCTGCAGCGTATAAACAGTATAATTTTTGTAGGACCCTTATATGGGCACTAGGTCTAAACATGGACCGATGTTCACCAAAATCAATAGGCTGCATTATTGGGCCAATATAGGTCTGTGTACCAAATTTCATCAAAATATCTTAATACTTACGACCTGCAGCGTATGAAGAGTATAATTTTGGTAGGACCTTATATGGGCACTAGGTCTAAACATGGACCGATGTTCACCAAAATCAATAGGCTGCGTTATTGGGCCAATATAGGTCTGTGTACCAAATTTCATCAAAATATCTTAATATTTGCGACCTGTAGAGTGCGCACAAGATTGCATGGACAGACAGACAGACGGACGGACGGACGGACAGACGGACATCGTTAAATCGAAATAAAAAAAAATTCTGAACCGATCGGTATACTATAAGGTGGGTCTACGACCAATATTTTTTGGTGTTACAAACATCAGCACAAACTTATAATACCCTGACCACATAGTGGTGTAGGGTATAAATAGTATAGTGCGATTGGAAACTGTTTGGAAATTTTTTTATCTGAGTGTAGAACAATATTCTATCTAAATATGTGTATGAAAATGTAGAAAGTCCGAAAAAACAATTTTTGTATTTCTTGAAGCAAAAATTAAAATAATTGTTATATCCCATACTCAGTTACACGCTCTACAACCCTAAAAATATGCCACTTTGAAAGAAAATGTGGTCTGATCAAAAAAACCAACAAAAATTTTTTGTTTATGGGTAGCACATCGCAATTGAAGTTTCGAGGTTGTACTTGTTCTATTATTTTTAATTAATTAAAAATAATGGAAAAAATGAGAAAAATTAAATATAATTATTACGATCGCGACATATCAAATCTAATACCATTTTAGGTGTACATTACGAATATGAAATCAAAATTGAAATCGGAGTAGCGGATTTCGCGAAATTTCAAAATTTCATACAAAAAATGTTCAACTTTGATCAGGATGGTTTCTTATATTTACGACTATAAAAATTTCTCTTTTGCATTAATATACATATATCTGTGGAATGTCCCATTATATGAGATAGGGATTTTGGTAACAATAAAATTATAGCAAGCTAAATAATAGCGAAATATTAAAAAAAAGTCAAATTTTAAGTTAATTTGCAAGGACATCTATTATCCTTTTTAAAATTAAAATCAGTGTTATATATAATGAAGGCCCGTGGTAAATAAATTGTAAAAGTATAACAAATTGGATTTTTCGATAACACCGTTTACAAGTAATTAGGAAAATACCTCAAAAAACTTTAAATTTTCAAAAATCGCGAATAATTCATAAACCACCCAAGAAACATTTTAACGGACTCTCCGGCACGTACGGATTCATGAATCCGGCTTTTACGGCACGTTAACTGTCCGTAAGGTACGTATCCGTCAATGCTTGTACGTATACGGAACATTAACGGACCGTATAAATGGATTTTCGAACACAATACGTTTTAACTCCGTATTGGTGTATCCGTTTCCGTACCTTTAAATACGGATTTCATCGGTTTGTTTACAAAATAAAAACTTTTTGTAAAGTCGGTGAAAATATTATTATAATGGGAATATATGGAGAATATGCAATAGAGGGAATTCTTTCTATCACACCATTAATCAAACAACATCAAGTAACAAGGTAAGATTTATGAAACTTAATGTTTCACAATGTTTTGTGTATAACATATGAGAATTTGCATCGTGTACACAGTCAATTAACCCATAACTAATTTATTGTTTCTTTTCCATATAGACGTTGGATTTTCCTCCGGGTCCCTAAGCGCTGGATAGATAGGTAAACCGAGCTAGATGTGCTAAATATTGTAATTATAAATAATAATTATTAATGAATTTATAAAAAAGAAAAAAAAGTACTTTGTATTGAAAATAATAAACATATGTTCTATTTTTTTTGAAAAAATCGGTAGGATATGGACAAGGAAATACTCCGTTATTACACGACATATCGGTCCGGAAACGGTCCGGCATTGACGGACTTTCAGCGGACTAGTCCGTTTTTTACATGACATAACGGTCCGTCATTGACGGACTTTAAACGGACTTGTCCGTTTTTAACACGACATGCCGGTCCGTAAACGGTCCGTCATTGACGGATTTTCAACGGATTCGAATCAGTTTCGATGTTCCTTATGTTCCGGTTTCTGGTCCGTATACGGATCCAGAAAATGGTACGTATACGGAGTTGGATTCCGTTTATGACGGACCGAAAACGGTGCGTAAACGGAACTAATTGTTTGTTGGGCACAAATTTTTTTAAATTTTGATTGCTGATTCATAATCTTCGTTAAAATACAGATCAGATTTGAGAAACTTCCGCATACAAGGCAAAAACAAGTTGAATTTTTTAATTACATCTTTTCGGAAAATTTGGAAATTTTAACTAAAATATGTATCTTTTGTATAATTTTTAAAAAAACCGAGAATTATTTAAAAGTGACTTAATTTTTTTAAGTTTTGATTTCAAATTCCTTTTGTTCACATTAATTAAGACTAGATTTAAAAAAAATTGTTCAATAATAGCGTACAAGTTAAGGAATAATTAAATTTAAAGTCAACCCCACTTTTTGTATAAATTACTCTAGAGATAAATTACTAATTCTTAAAAGACAACTTGTTGTGCTACCTCTAAATAAAAGCGGATTTAGCTGAAACTTGGCATAGAGAGTTTTTAGACATTAAGGAATAGGGGCAACATTGTGGAGATCGCGAATTCCAACTTTCATGTTTTTTTGGACATCTCTAATGTATATGGTATCAATTAGAGGCCAGTATGAATGTTTTGCAAGACATTCACAAAACATTTTCTTATACAACACCAAAATATTTTTTTTTGTTTTCTGTTTTATTTATTTTTTTTTTTTTTTTTGTAATGATCTGAATTTTAACATCTTGTAAATAACTACAAATAAGTAAAATGGTCAATTTTTGTTATATTTAGTATTAAAAATCGTAAAATCTCTCATCAGCGCATGCAAGAGAATGTCTTGTAAGACATTCATTCAGCCCTCTAGTATCAATTTCAAAGTAAAAATATTTTTCTGAAATTTTATTGGCATATTTTTTATTTGAATAAATTTTTATGAATCAAACGCCGCTTTAAGAAAGTCGCCACAAAAAAATGTGTTCTTTTACCTTTAAAATCGCTTGTGTTGTTTCCACAGTTGTGAAAATGTCAGGTCTTAGCGGAAATTTTTTTTGGAAGTAGTGAATTAATATCTAGGAATCTGAAAGGAAATAATTGTCGATGTTAGAATACTAGTTAAAAAATGAAAGTCGGTTATACCGACCATATGATACCCTACACCACATTACGTTTTGGGTCATATTGCAGGAACAGGGCCGAATTACGGCATACGTGAACGAGTGAAATTGTTTGAAAACCATTTTTTACATGAGTAAATATATAAAATCTGGCAACTACAATATCTCTGGGCCAAAACATTTCATAATTTTCTAAAGTAAAAAACTAATTTCGAACGAAAAATTTCGATCACAAATGCCGTAATTCGACCCCAGGTCAAATTCTGGGGATGGAATTTCAGTATACGCTGCAATACTTAAATATATTGGAATATATTTTTAAGTAAAATACAAAGTTGGTATCGGTCAGAGATTCGAAAGACTTAATTCAATTTAATCCTAAAAATATTCATACATTATTTCGTTAACCCATTCATAAGGAATGCATTCATAAGCTTCATTCTCAAAGCTCTAATAAAAATTTAATGAATTCCCAACTTGAATCATTCGAATCGCCTGTTCGTTCAACATATTACTAATTGAATGAAGAAATTTTATTATCACTTATTGCAGTGTAGTTTGAACCTAACACATAATAAAAACCAAAGCACACATGATATAACAACGCATACAAAACTATCTGTTTATATTAGATGAATTTTAACATTTTTAATTTTTATTATGCTAATTTTTCAGCACGTAATTTAACTAAATGAATGAAAAAAAAAAATTTTTCATTCACCTTTTTTAGGTAAATATGATTTAATTCAATTAGAATTTAATGAAAATAGAAAGAATTCATATAATTTAAAGCTTTGGGAATTAAGCTATCGAATCAATTCCATAAGAATGCTATTCGGAATGAAATTTAACCCAAATTTCATTCATTTTTAAAAAGCGAATTAAAGAATTAATTCTTTTAAACCTTTAATTTGTGCCAACAACAAAAATCACCACAATTTATTTAAATGCTTTACCATATAGTTAGGCCTTGAGTTCCACTTTTCAAATTAGTTTGATTCATTCAACAATTTAATAGCATTCACAGAAATTAGTATATTTTATTGAAATTTTAAATCGGTATCTGGTGAATAAAAGGGCTTTAATACTTTTTTTTTTTTGAGTATCTTAAATTTTGTTCCCGATATTATCCCCCCGCCCCAATATTAGGGTTACAGTATAACTATGGTTTGAAGATTAAGATTCGATTTAATATTATTTTCTGATCCAACAGAAAAAGCTTTCCTGAGGTTTTCTATGAAAAAAGAAGATATTACATACCATCCTATAATTTTTACAATCCACTGGTTAGCTAGAATGGGGCCGGGGTTTTGTCTTGATTATATATATATATTTTTTTTTTGCTCTTAGCTGGATAACATGTAACATTTTATTGTTACACCTTTTAACTTTTCGGTATGTATTTACATTATACATTACATGTGTTACTTACTGCATCATCTAACAACATACCAAGTGGTTTTATATCCTGCTATTCATATTTAAATATACATTAAACCTTCATACAATAACACATTCATGTATCCACTAGTTGGTCGCTTGAAATTGTATGTATGCAAATTTTTATATTTGCTAAATTGTAACTTTAGTGCTACTCTAGCGGTCATATGTATGTTAACCTCTTTTTTACACCTAAACTCGTACAGAAAACTCCATTCATATAACTACATTTCTATATTCATACAAACCTACATTGGTACACTCAAAATAATAACTCTGTAGGCTGAACAGAAAACTTTGTTATTTAACAAAATTTATTCCTTTTTTGGCTTAAAATAAAATTTGTTGATTTTAACAAATTCTTTTGTTAAATTTAACAAATCTAAATTTAAGTAAGAAATTAGTAAAACTACAGTTTTATTTGTAATTATACTGAGTCGCAAAATTTGTTCAAATTAAGGTCTCGGGACCCTCCCCGGGCCTAGTCCGTACCATCTAAAATCATGTAAGGTCACTCCAAAGGACCAAACATTATGAAGTGGAAATTTTTTATTAGAAATTCCCGAGGGTACAAGGCCATACCACAGTCCATTTCCATAATAACCCCTTCCGCTGGGGTATTATACAGTTAGGGGTAGTCGAAATCTTCATAAATTTTGCTCTATCTCCCTTAGTTTTCGAGATATGTACCATTTTAATAAATCGGGAAAGAAATAGCGCCATCTTTAAAACTTTGGATACAATGGTGGCGCCATCTACCGGGTAATTACAGAAACATGAAAGTATTATATTTTAGCAACAAATATTGTAAAATTTAAAAAAATTAGTTATAAATAATTTTGAAATTTAACACTCAAAACTAGTTAAAATACTGAAGATTTTTAGTATAGAATTATTCCAAAGGGAACCGGTACAGTCATCGGAAGAAGGTCTTGGGATTTAGACAAAATTCGGTTTGTAGATTCTCACGAAATTTACTGTTTTTAAATTTTTGTCAAATTCGTCTCAATTCGCTTTTTTCGCTGTTTTTAGTTGATTTTTTCAGTAAATTTGTGAAAAATACATGATATTCAAATGATTAAAACTTTTGAACGCGTTATCCGATTGTTATAAAATTTTTACCTAGTAATGCTTATCAGAGAACGGTTTGAGTGCCTTATTTAATGCTTTTGATTGCAATCACAAAAATGAGCATATTGTTGTCAATACACATCATTTCAGTAAAGCAATACAGACACAATTGAAAAAAAAGTGAGTATGACAAAAGCCATGCTTGCATTGCATGTCTTCTGTTAATCTTACCTAACACTCACAAAAGCAACGAATACAAAACGATTGTTGTGAATAAAAACGATTGCTACGACTGGTCTCAATGTTGATTGTATAAAAATTTAAAAATTTTTTCTGTGAAATATTTTAATATATTTTTGGTATTTATTTTTTTTCACTTAAACATTAACAAAATGAGAAAATATATACATATTTCACATTTAAATAAAAAAAATACTGCAACAGGTCAACGAATACTAAAGGAATGTTGTGATTGATTTTTTTTTTAATGCGTCATCAATTCATTTCGTTGCATGACATGTAGTGGCATTATAAAAAATAATGCGTAAAAACCACTCATCAAAAACAATGAATGTATAAATAGCAACAGCATTAGTTATTGTTGTTAAATGAGTACATGGCAAAAGCAATGAATTGTATGAAATTGTATTGTCTGATCTACTTTCAAAAAAATTGAAAAATAAATTGTTGAATGAAAAAAGGACGCCTTGCGTTGCGTTGATTTGTGTGTAAATTGTTATTGTTACAAAAACAATTTGTATGGAAAACAACGCAACGCAAGGCGTTGCGTATTACAAAATAACCCCCTTAATATTTCAGCTACAGACTGTGAAAATTTCAAATTGGAACGCCAATTTGAACGCCAACAAAGTTTTTTTAAATTTTTACAAATAAACATAACAGTGCATGACAAAATCTTGACTTTTAAAAATTAATAGAGCTCTGACTATCAATTCTATATATTTTAGACATGCTGATTACAATGGCGTACTTTATTTTCCGTGAAATGCCTTTAAAGTTTAGCGGTTTTCCATTTTCAAATGCAAACAATATAAATTCATATTTAAGCTTAAAATTTGATGCATAAAACTTGGTACTAAACCCACTGTTCGCGTTTTATATGAATTTTAACGATTTTTTAAGGTTTTGGCCAAGAGGTCACCCCATATTATATTAAAAGTTGGACTTTGGGGACAACTTGGAAAGCTATGCTGCCATATAAAATTTTTGAAAAGTCGCGATTTTAACGTATAGGCCGCTATAGATAAATACATTTTTTTTTGTTGAAATATTTCCTTTTAATTGCTTCTTTACTAAGCCATATCATTTATTAAGGCCGATTTGCTTTCAGCGATTCAATTGCCTAAAACCTTAAAACCTAATAAAAATCCATATAAAACGCGAACAGTGGTTTTAATATCAAGTTTTATGCATCAGATTTTAAGCCTAAATATGAATACGGGTCCTGTGCCTACATTTCACTACAAAAATTTATATTGATTGCATTTGAAAATTTTTGTATATAAAAAACTAAATGGAAAATCGCTAAACTTTGAAGGCATTTCGCGGAAAATATGTACCTTAGATAGAAAAATAAAGTACGCCATTGTAATCAGTATGTCCAAAATATTGATGATCAGAGCTCTATTAATTTTTAAAAGTCAAAATTGCAGTGTTATGTTTATTTGTAAAAATTCAATTTAGTAGAATGTATGTACATATGTACCAAGTTTTGTAAAAATCGAAAGAGGTCATGTCCAAAAACTTCTATTTTTGTTTACATTTCCCATCAAAAACATGGTAATGACAGATCATTACCATACGGATTACCAAGTAATGATAGGTCATTACCTTTGGCATTATTTTAAAATACAAAATAATGACTTACTGATAATAAGTTATAGAAGTACTTATATATTCTTGGAAAGTAATGATTTACTGCTAATTGATTAAATAAGTACCAATTAAGTTTTTTATATATTAATATTTTATTTGTTTGAACCAGGCTCTATGCAAGTCGCTCACGTACTGTTACGCGCTCTCTCACTGGCTCTGGCTGAGATTTCAAGAAGTTAAATTGCAGCTAACGGGTTTAGTTTTTTTATTATATTTTTTCATTTAATGCATATTTATTGAAACAATTTTTAATATTTATTACAATTTAACCATAAAACTTAACCTATCACCTTCTAATAAAATTTCTTCAAATGTCGGCCAGAGCCAGTTAACAGAGGAAGAGACGCATGCATCCTCTTGAGATTCTATGCTCGTTGTTTGAACTAAATAGGAAATTTTTCAAAGTAAAAAGTTATTTTGCCAATATGACCAACTATTTCACAATGTAGGGTAAATACTAGGATATTCAATCGATTAATCGTTATTCGATTAATCGAACAATTTTTCTCAAAAATTGTTCGAATAATTTAAAATGTCCAAATTTCGAATAACGATTAATTCGAATAATTTCATACGATTAATCGATTAATCGAAATTTGTAAAAAATTACAAAAATTTTTAAAAAATATAAATTTTTTATTAAAGTAAATGTGCTAAAAACTCAAAATTTTTTTAAAAAATTGTGATAAATAATTTGCTGTAGGCTTTTACCTATCCGGATTTTATTCTGGCCTAAGAAAATAATTAAGGGACGACCTTTTAGAATTTCTAGAAATATTTGTTAACTTCAACTCAATGAGATTTTCATGTTTTCAAGTAGGAGCGTTAATAAATATCTTAAATCCCAAAGAAAAAACAAAATAAAATTATCGCAGTTTACTTTGTCATATTCCAAATTACTACCCTGTTGTTGTGACTTATCTAGTAAATTGTTGGTATCTATTTACGTATAATAAAGTTTTCATTATTTTTTACGACATTTTAAACGTTGATATTAAATGATAGAATTAATAATTATTGTAATTAATGATTACTAGAATTATGGATTATAATTAATGTTTAATGTAATAAAGCTTGTTTAGTGAGCACTCTGAATTAATAAAATAAAATAAAAATTTTTAGAATTCCTCTCTACATTTACGTCTTTTATGTATTTAATGCATACGAAAGAGATACAAATTAATGTACGGGGTCTTATATTCTTCATTCGGGTGTGGTTGTCCACAATTTGGATAAAATTTTAATATGTGAAAGAGGGGACAGAAAAAATAAAAATATTAACTAAATCTGATCTCAATTATTACATTTTTTTTATCTTTATGAATTTCAACAGAGTTACTGAATTTATTTTTGTTCCTTTTTTTAAATAAAATTATTAAAAACACAACAAGTGTATGTATATTATTTTACAGAAAATTTTTACGATTAATCGATTAATTTTAGAATTTTGTTCAATTAACCGGTTAAGAAAAAAACCCGAATAATTATTTGCACGATTAATCGATTAAAATGAAAAGCCGATTAATTGAATACCCTAGTAACTACTTATATCCTCACTTCTGAGTAACCACTTATTCTATCTTTGTGAGTAACTATTTATTCTTTCACTGTGGGTAACTAATTATTCTCCCTTTTTTGTAAGCGGGACGGTAATGACCACCCATGAATTTTTGGACATCGCGAACAAAAGTAATGTTGCGAGTAAATAGCCTGGTAACCAGTGAAACCCTCTGCGTGCTATTTACTTCATTACTTGGTAATGTTTGTTTTTGCTGGGTTAATATGGAATGATACTATAGTGTTAAATGAAGATACCCAGGAAAAAATAGTAGTTAAGGCAATGCGACTGTTGAATAGGGAGTTGTTCTTTTTCGGGTTTTTCCCCAATGAATTTAACATTGGCTTGTCATAGGAAGGAAGTTGTTCTTTTTAAAAACAAATTATGTATTTGAACCAATGAAAAGGAAGTTCTTTTTCACTTCTTTTTATTTTAATTTAATAAAAAAAGACCATTATGCATCGTGTGGGGTTTGAACAACTTTTTGTCATTTCAACCAGATGCTATACCCCCTGTGCTATCGCCTCTTATACATGATTGCTGACTTTTAGCAGTCTTATGCATAGGGTTTTTCTTTTCCCGGACTTTTTCATTTCCCGGGACAGCGGGATTTTTTTCGAAATTTCCCGGGATCCCGGGAATTCCCGCTCGTTAGAAAATATATAAATTCGACATATATTGTACTTGAAAAACTACTTTTTGGTTAAACACCGTTCGACAAAGTTTATCTTTTGGTTGTACACCCAGGAAAAAGATTGGTTGGAATTCGATCAAAACCATTAAAATTAATTTGCCAGGACGTTATTTTATTTGGAGTTGCCTATAATTGAATACTACACCAAAAATATTTTACTAGGTATGAACAATAGGGAGAATGAACTAAAAAACAATCCTTTTAACAAATTATTGGTATCTCCAATCAATTTTAAAATTAGTATCAGTTTAGTAATTCTATGCAGTAGAAGCAGCCATTTATTTAGTGAATATGCAAGAAAATTGGTGTTATCTATAACCTTTTTTAAAAAAATTTCAATATTCGAAAGTGGTAACTACAAATACGGGTATCCTAATCAAATATGACCTTAAATTCAAGTTTCTGTAGAACCAACCGAATTGTGGATTGTATTGATAACACACACACTATTAATTGGTATTGATAAACGAATTTTATACTGTATTAATAAAACACATAAGTTCAAAATTAGTCATTACAATTATTAAGTGTTTGTGGTGTATTGGGTGAGGAGCAGAGAAACAAGCCAGCCGCCGTAAGCCGTTTAAGCCGCCGCCGCCGGTCATTTTTGCCTCAGCCGCCGCCGCCGATTTTTTTCGGCTCATTTCGGCTGGAAGTATCAATTTTCAAATATAAAAAATTTAAAAATAAATATATTTTTTAAAAAGAATTTACTAATTCATTAAACTTGAACAACCAGAGCTAAAAACAATTTTTTTATATGAAAAGAAAAAAATTAAAATCTTCTAAATATTAAATTTTTATAAATATAATTTTTTTAAGCTATAAAAGCGTATGTAAATTTATACTGTGAAAAAAATTAAAAAAAAAAAGTTCTTAATGGGTTAATATAATACTTCAGATTGCAACTCTTTGCAGATGTGTAAAAAATCAATTAATAAAAAATTTTAACTGGTTAACTTTGCATTTAAAACTCAATATATTTATTTCGTGTATGCATTTTTATCAAAAATTATGACGAAAAATCGTTACAGAGTTGAAGTCATGTTAGCATAGATATACGAAAAAGTTTGTAAAATGTATTCATTTTTGTTAAAAGCGTTACTTCTCCTATTCATATAAATTCTTACAGTTAGTGTTTAGCTTCATTGGTTATTAAAATATAAGCTATTAAAGCTATTAACACCTTATGAGTTACCGGTTACGGAGTTTACATTTGGCCTATAATTGGTTACAAATTTTATGTACTAACCAAAAATTGGTCAGATTGTTATAAATTTTGTATATATCGAAATATATAACTCAAATGTAATCCATGCATTTGAAATTAGCTGGTTACATGGTTTTTATCACATTTTTTGATATCACCCATATATATTTTTTCAATTCTAAAATACATTTTTAAAAATGGTCCAGTTGAATATTTTGGATAAATTAAACATTTTGTAACAAATAACTGAAAAAGTAAAGATAAAAGATATTGTAAAATTCTATAATATTTAGAAAAGGACACTTACGGATAAAATGCTCAAACCAATGTTCGAATTGATCACATAATTTCATCATTTACATTATTGATTGGGCATCCTGCCCAAACTTTCTAACAAAGCCTCCATTCAAAAGTCTTCAAACAAGTTTAATTTCTTAAATCAATCGATATGTATTTTTTTCTATGGTCTTTATTTATTCCTTAATGTGTTAAAATTAAAAAGAATAAATAAAAAAATATTGATTCCCAGTATGCTTTAATTGTCTGAAAATTCTATAAGAGGCAAAAATTGTTTTGAGTTCCAACGGGGTTACATTTTCCCAATGTTGGGATTACTTTGGAGCCCTTTACATTGGCAAAAAAATATGCCGGCAAAATTAAAATTTTGCAAGTTATGTTTCAACGAAAAGGACTTGGTACTAAAAGGGTATGTTTATAATTTATTAAATAAAACTTGTATGTTATATTAAATATTTAGGACCATTTGTTAGATATAGTCTTGACTAGCCATGGATCTGTGCGAACATGAAACAAATCACACGTGAACCAACAACAAATCTTATACACCCAAAATATTACATAGTGGCATAGTAAACAAAATCCATAGTCAATTTGAATTTTAAATAAATCCACTATTATAATCAATAATAACTATGGAAAAAGAAAAAATAAAACATTTTTTAATTGACCAATTAAGAAAAAAACAAAACTAAAACAATATATACACAACGGACGGACAAATTTTATTTAATTGTAAGTAAATGTTGTTAGCGTCTTTTAAAATGGTTTTAATATTAAATCACAATTTGTTTACAGATTAAAAATTTGAAAAGAAAAGAAGCCTTCAAGAAAAGATTCCAAAATGAAATTAAATGAATATGGCGGATTCAGAGGGTTTGCAAAGGGTAACAACTTAAGTATTTAAATTTTGAAAATATTAATAAAAAGTGTAAAATGAAAGATTTCTTCTTATTTACTTTTCTAATGCACTCAAAACTGCTGGATTTGTGGATTCTATTAAAGATTTTCAAATGAGTAATCGTTGATATCAACTATTTTTAAAATTAATTCCACTTCAACTATAAAATCGTTGCTAATAACATTCTCCATAGTTGATTTGTTTATTTAAAATAAACCTAGTTAGTGTTCACTACTTTGTACCCACTTTGACATATTGAGGGTTATTTCACCTATGACATAGTTGAAAAAATAGTGTTCATCAACTACGCAATTTTTAGAGTGTATAATTGATTTTATATACATATATTTTTTTGCGAGTGATTTTCTGACCGTGATAAAGTGCAGACGTTAATTGTGATTTCTTTTCTGTAATTCTATTTAAAATTAAAAGCAAAAACATTTTTTATTGTTTTAAGAAAACACTTTTTTTAATGCATTGTATATTGAAATTATTATTACGAGGGCGACCGCAAAAGTAACTGGCCTAACATAAAAAAAACCGTTTTTTTGGAATTATTATTATTTATTTTTCAACATAATCTCCTTCCAACTCAATACACTTCATCAAACGTTTTTAAAGTTTTTTAATTCCATCCGAAAAATAAGATTTTTCAAGACCTTCAAAATATGCCTCAGTTTCAGCAATAACCTCGCTATTGGACGAAAATTTTTTGCCACCGAGAAATTTTTTTAAATTTGGAAACAAGAAATAATCAGAAGGAGCTAAATCTGGACTATATGGTGGATGCGGAGCAATTTCAAATCGTAATTCGGCCAGTTTTTGTTGAGTTAAAAATGCGATTTTTTGGGGCAAAGTCAACAAACGCGGCACCCATCTTACAGATAGCTTTTTCATGTGGAGTTCATCATGTAAAATACTCCAAACTTGTTTTTCGTGTATTTTAACAATATCAGCAAGTTCTCTGAGCGTTATTCGTCTATCTTTAGTCACTTCATTAAATATTTTTCTAATGTTTTCAATAGTAGTAGCAGTTTTCGGTCTTCCAGAGCGTTGTTCATCTTCCGTACTTGAACGACCCATTTTAAATTGTTGAACCCAGGATTTCACGATGGAGTATGATGGTGCATTATTACCATGAACAGAATCCAATTCATCTTTGATTAATTGTGGCGTATAACCTTTCATATAAAAGTGTTTAATTACCGCACGAAACTCTTTATTTTCCATTTTTCAAAAATTATAAAACTTGTTTAATTCAATCACCTGTAACAAAGAAAATAATCGTTAAATATTTCGGAAATTTTGACAGATGGCTTATAAGATTGCTTTAAAAAAAAAAAAAATAGTTGCTAGTAAAACAGAAAATGTGCCAGGCCAGTTACTTTTGCGGTCGCCCTCGTAATTATTATTAAGTAGTAAACAAAGGGATTAAATATTCTGCAATACTAATCCTCTGCTGTTACAGCAGAATGGATAGTAACAGCGAGTCTACTGAAGAAAGCGATATTGTCTGGTAGACAGTCGCTGAAAACAAAACAACGAAACGACGACAAAATCGATCACCAGAATTAGTTAAGCATGCAATCAAAATAACAAAAACTACCAACAATGATGATTAGGGCAAGGAATTCCATACAAATGCATGTTATTCCTCGACAGTCCAAAACTAATATGGACTAAACATTTATACGACACATCAAATTCAGAACAAACTGGCATCGATTTGTAGTTGCATATTTTTGCATATTTCATTTTTAGTAGCATTTTATTGTGTAAAAAAATATAAAAAATTGATACGTTTTCATATTTTGATTCAATCAAAATAAACATTTTTAAAACTTTATTGACCTATGGGAAATCTTCGAGTTCTGTGTCTGTTTGCAAAATAACTAACTTAAATATATTTTTAAGTTTTAAAGTGCATTTCTTTTTGCAAAAATTATAGTTTTTAGTGCATATTTCTTATATTGTTAGTGCATATTTTTCTTTTTTAACCGCATATTTTAGGCGCATATTTTTGATTTTTAAGTGCATGAAGTTCCTTGCCCTAATGATGATATACCAAGTACCTACTAGCAACAACATGTTTGCTGCACTTGATGTAGACAATAATGATGTTGATAATTATATTAACGATAATTCTAACAAAGAGTTTTCTGAAGAAAAACCGCCTCCAATAATTATTCCAAATGTTTCAGATATAAGAGCGATGATGAATAACTTTTCAAAAATAGTAAACCTTGAAGATTATTCGTACAAATCTTTGAGAGATGGTCAGGTAAGAGTAATGGCAAAAAACGTAAAGGCATATATAGAGAGATAGTAAAATATCTATCTTTCGTAAAAAAACATAAACGTGTTCAAATCACATTACAAATGTTGTTTTCAGCCGATCAAGCCGCCGCCGCCGCCGATTATTTCGTTGCGCCGCCGCCGCCGATTTTTATCCGGCTCAACCTCAATCGCCGCCGCCGCCGCCGATTTTTTGCTTGCGCCGCCGCCGCCGATTATTTTGGTCGGCTTGTTTCTCTGGTGAGGAGTTGGCCTAGTACGCCGGATTTCCGGGTTCGAATCCCGGAAAAGACAAAAATTTAGATGTTTTTTTTTTAATTAAAATAAAATATTCATATGTATAAACAGTAAATATGGCTAAGAAATTTAAAAGTAGTTGTGGTGCAGTGGGTAAAAGTGTGAACTATTAACCTGAAGGGCCGGGTTCAATACCAGAAAATTCAAAAAAAGTTTTTAATTTCAATAAAATTTTGTAGAACATAATAATATTTATGTGGAACATAATATTGAATTAGACAACCGAATATTGGCTTTCACGACGAAAAATATAATTTAATATAAAGATAGTTGTCGTAACCGCACGAATTCGATTGGCAACAAATTCGGTGGCCACAACTGAGACTGTTTTCTGTGTGTATCCATGAGAAAATGTTCTGAAAGGAGGGCTAAATATCCATGTCTTCCACTTTTTCCAGGTCAATTCGTTTAACAATTTAAATCGTGAATTAGTATATATGTAATATATTTATATGGAAGGCCGTCCTAATTTAAAAAAAAAAAAAACTCTTAGTAATATATTAACTAAATATTAATTTCGCGGTTTAAGTAAGTTTAGAAAAGTGAAAGACACGGTTATATTACTTTGATCCCTTTTTTCAGGATATATTGGAATTGTTAATGGATGCAAACTTGTGTCGGACCAGTTTTATAGTCAGAATTAAAATCAATTTTTTGCTTAAATATTTCTTATACATGAAATCCAAAAATGTCTATTTTTAGATATTTTGTTTTTTTTCTATGCAGATTTTCAGAAGTATCCGTCTAGAATTAGTTTTATAAAATAGTTTAAAAGTGAGCATTTTTCACAGAAATTTTTAAATTGTTTTATAAAAGTAGACACTAAAATATTAAATAGTTTCATAACTTTAATTAGTTTTCTTGAATAAAAATTTTTTATGCCACAATTCCTTAAAAAAAAATTATTTAATTTTCATATTTAGTTGCATTTTAAATTAGCATATAAAAAACTCAAAATAATTTGAAAAAGCATCTGATGTATTTGTTATTTTAAAAATTAATAATATTTAAAAAATATATTTAAAATAAAGGAATACCAATTGAACTTTAAATGAAATTATTTGAAGTAAAAGAAACTCAAAATACTTATGTTAAATGAAAATACGAAAAAATTACTATTTTTAACTTTAATCCCTAGTTTATTGGAGGTATTTGGAACTGAAATAATGATGTTGAAATGTTGTATAAGGCTGGTTTACACTAGAGATGAGCGATATTTTCATACCGGTGATTTAATCACAGTTATTGATAAATCACTGGTAACGGCAGTGATCAAATATTTCAAGTCGCAGTTACTCGGAATGTCGTTCTTTTAATATTTTTGTACTATTCTTTCTTGCAAACTTCATTGTGCACAGTAATACATGTTTTTTTTCAATAACAGTGAATTGCTTTCACACTCTTCTGAATAAAATGTCTCCTTCTATCATGTCTTTGTTACAGGTCGCAACTATTCTTCTTTTAAGGCCCAGTTTTTAGGAAGTGGATTATCTTTAAACTTAGTGTAACGCAGTTTGTAACTGGAATACTGCTTTTAAAATGTGGTTTATTTTGTTTTATTTCAATAAAGAAATAAATTATACTCGAGAAAAAGATTTTCCGGTAAATTTTTGTTAATAAACTTTGAAATGGCTGACAAAATTCGTTTTCGGTTTAACTAAGCCAAGTTTAACTGACATCTTAAAAACTCGCCATAAATATTATTTCGTTTATTATCAGAAAATCGCAGTCTTTTCCATAGAAAAACCGTGATCACGATCATAGTTTAAAAGAACAACGATTTGCAAATCACATTCACTGAGAACAATGTTACTGAAAAATCGCCGCATCGCCCATCTCTATTACAAACCCGTGATCACGGTCACTGTTTAAAAGAACGGTGATTTGAAAATCACGATCACTGGTAGCAGCGTTATTCAAAAATCACCGGATCGCTCATCTCTAGTTTACACTATACGATTTTCGGTACGATTTTATTTCAGTACACGTGCAAAACATATAGTCAAGGTTGCAAAATCTTTCCGAGAATCTTATAGTTTAAAACAGCCTATATAAATATTGCTTTATTTGAACAAATATCATCATCTTAAAGAAGACAAAAATTCCCGAAGGACAAGTATTTTAGTTTGTAAATTTGGTAATTGCTAATATAATATTTTTTCGGTTTAACTAAACCAAATTCAATTGGCATCCAAAAACAATATGGCTTAATTCAGTTTATTAAATTTTAAACCGTATTTTTTAATTTTAAATATTCTTTATTTAAATTAATTTAAAAAAATCAATGCTTTAAATTTAAATAAAGCTTCTAAAATTGCAATAAAACTAGCTAAAACTACTGTAAAAGACTAAAAAAAATCCCGGGAAATCCCGCATAAAATTCCCGGGATTGCGGTATTCAAAAAAGTGCGGGATTCCCGGGAATTCCCGGGAATCCCGCACGAATTGTTGTTATCTTCATTTCTTTAATTTTTTATTAACAAATATATATAACATATAGGAAAAATATATAGTTTTTTTTAAGTGTTATTTTTTATAAAAAATAATACACTCATAGGAAGAAATAAAGCTGTAAAAATACCAAAAAAAGCTAATAGAAATTTACTAGAAATGACCTTGTAGAAAAAAACTCCTGATATTAGCAGATTTTTTTTTGCAAAATACTACTAAAATAAGGAAAAATAAAACTATTAAATTTACAAATTTTTAGTTACATTTGAGTTAACTTTTAGTTAATTAAGAGTAATAAATTACCTTGTTAAAATCTGCAAAAAAAATCTGCAGCATTTTTTTTTAAAGATTGTTTTCTTTTTCTATTTGTGTCATAATAAATATATTTATTAAGAATTTTATTAAAATGGACTTTTTAAATTACAATTTTTTACATACAAACAAAATTTTACCTTTATTATTCTATATTTTAACAACAAATATTTTAAAGATTAACCCCTCAATTCATAAATGCTTTGTAAAGTTATAACAGGTTTAGAAAACGTCATTTTCATACAAAATTTGTTCAATAAACCTCCTATAATTTTACGAAGCGTTTATGAATTTCGGGGTAAATTTTTATTTGAAATTTTTATATTTTCATAAAATTTGTTATATCCCTTTCAGACCTGTGTAGTAAAACGGTTGTAGTCATTGCAAAATCATCAATATAAAATTTCTTTTTAGCAAAGTCTACCAAGATAAGCGTGTTCTAAATTTTTGTAAGGTCCTTTTTTTGAAAAAGGGCATATCACGATTGTGTGGGCTGGGTTATAAGCTGAAATATAATTTTGATGAATGAAAAACAAATTTTATTGCTTCATTGCGTTTATTTCACTTTTTAGTAATTAAATAACAAATAAGTAATAAGAAAACAAAAACAATATATCCCTATTCATACACACAGAAAACAGTCTCAGTTGTGGCCACCGAATTTGTTGCCAATCGAATTCGTGCGATTACGACAACTATCTTTATATTAAATTATATTTTTCGTCGTGAAAGCCAATTGTCTAATTCAATATTATGTTCCACATAAATATTATTATGTTCTACAAAATTTTATTGAAATTAAAAAACTTTTTTTGAATTTTCTGGTATTGAACCCGGCCCTTCAGGTTAATAGTTCACACTTTTACCAACTGCACCACAACTACTTTTAAATTTCTTAGCCATATTTACTGTTTATACATATGAATATTTTATTTTAATTAAAAAAAAAACATCTAAATTTTTGTCTTTTCCGGAATTCGAACCCGTAAATCCGGCGTACTAGGCCAACTCCTCACCCACTACACCACTTAACACTTAATAATTTTAATGACTAATTTTGAATTTATGTGTTTTATTAATACAGTATAAAATTCGTTTATCAATACCAATTAATAGTTGTGTGTGTTATCAATACAATCCACAATTCGGTTGGTTCTACAGAAACTTGAATTTAAGGTCATATTTGATTAGGATACCCGTATTTGTAGTTACCACTTTCGAATATTGAAATTTTTTTAAAAAAGCCCAAGTAAAAAAGTTTTGATATAGTCATATATTATCATATAAAATTTTGTATAATTTTATATTGGAACATATATGACAAGATATAATCATATAAAATTTTAAGAAATTATATCCTAAATATATAACTATATCTTGTTATATATTGCACAATATATAGTGCAACATATTACAATATTCAATTTTATATAGGCATATATGTAGTTACATATGCCTCATATAATTATGTATAATTGTATCGAATTATATACCATTATATCTAGTTGGATATGATTATATTATATTTGATACATTTGGATGAGGACAAAATCCGGATAAAATTCTGTCGAACAATATCTTATTCCATAAAATTAGATATAATTGTGTTAAATTAGATCTAATATGATCATAATATGATCTAATTTGATACAATTAGATGTTCTCATTTTTCGGATGTAATTATATATAATATCAAAAGTCATACAATTTTTTTTAGTAGGATAACACCAATTTTCTTTTATATTCACTAAATAAATGGCTGCTTCTACTGCATAGAATTACTAAACTGATACTAATTTTAAAATTGATTGGAGATACCAATAATTTGTTAAAAGGATTGTTTTTAGTTCATTTTCCCTATTTTTAATACCTAGTAAAATATTTTTGATGTAGTATTCAATTATAGCTAATTCCAAATAAAATAAAGTCCTGGCAAATTCATTTTAATGGTTTTGATCGAAAGCCAACCAATCTTTTTCCTGGGTGTATTTAGGTACGATTTTAATACTAAGAAAATAATAAAATTATTGTTTGATATGTGAGAAAATAACATGAATTCATGACTGTTTGCAAACTAAAACTAAATTTATGTTTCACCTTCATTATTTTAAATGATAACCTCCCAGTGTAGAAAATTATTACCAGATATGTGGTTATGTAACTACATACTTGGTAATGGTAACTAGTTACTTTTGTTATTACATTTCTTATTACCTTTATATGGCGATGTCGCGAAAAATAATGAATTATTGTTACACACTAGCATACGAAAAATCAAAAAATATATCGTTACCTATGTGCTTACCAGTACTGATAAAAATAATGAGTCTAAAAATAGATTTTCAAAAAAATAAATTATATAAAAAAAATATTTTTTATTGTGTTTTTTTTTTAAATAAAATTTGCTGGTGCGGGAATCGAACCTGGGTCTACAGATTGCTAGTCAATAGCTCTACCATCTGAGCTATATCGACATCCCAGTGTAGAAAATCATTACCAGATATGTGGTTAGGTAACTACATACTTGGTAATGGTAACTAGTTACTTTTGTTATTACATTTCTTATTACCTTTATATGGCGATGTCGCGAAAAATAATGAGTTGTCGTTACACACCAGCATACGAAAAATCAAAAAATATATCGTTACATATGTGCTTACCAGTACTGACAAAAATAATGAGTCTAAAAATAGATTTTCAAAAAAATAAATTATATAAAAAAAAATATTTTTTATAGTATTTTTTTTTTTTTAATAAAATTTGCTGGTGCGGGAATCGAACCTGGGTCTACAGATTGCCAGTCAACAGCTCTACCATCTGAGCTATATCGACATGTAATATTTAATAATAAAAACATAATTGACCTGCTGCACACAAGTAAGCTTACTCGCCAACATACAAAAAATTAAAAAATATGTGGTTACATATATCCTTACCAGTGTTTAAAAAATATTGAGTCTAAAAATAGATTTCAAAAAAAATCTAGAAAATTATTTTCTATTTGAAATAATGATAAAAATAAGTCATTATCAGTAACTCATTATTATATGTTATAAAATAATGCAGAAGGTAAGTAGGTGTCATTAATGGTAGTCCAAAAAATAATGATACGTCATTACCATTTCTACACTGGGATGTAGTATTTAATAGATAAAAACATAATTGACCTGCTGCACACAAGTAAGCTTACTCGCCAACATACAAAAAATCAAAAAATATGTGGTTACATATCGTCACCTAAAATGCAAAAGGGCGTAACAACACTTTTTATTTTTTTACACTAGAAGCAAAAAAAAAACGTTGTAGAATTAAAGATATTCTATATTTTCTTCTCTTGTTTAAAACACGACTATAGACTTATTTCGACATATAAGTTTAAAATTATGTAGGTAAATGTAATTTAGTCTAGTGCATCATAATCAATCAGAAAATCGGCTTAAATATTTTTGTTGTTACGCCCTTTTGCATTTTAGGTGACGATATATCCTTACCAGTGTTTAAAAAATATTGAGTCTAAAAATAGATTTCAAAAAATTTAAAAAAAAATCTAGAAAATTATTTTCTATTTGAAATAATGATAAAAATAAGTCATTATCAGTAACTCATTATTATATGTTTTAAAAAAATGCATAAGGTAAGTGGGTGTCATTACTGGTAGTCCAAAAAATAATGATATGTCATTACCGTTTCTACACTGGGCTTTGAAACAATCTTCATTTTTTGCGAGACAAAGGCTGCTCAACATTTTTGGCATCGTCTTTTCTTGGCGCTTCGCCAGAGAACTCAGGTCATAGCTATGGTCATAGCGGTCATATCTGATATCGGACTGGTCTACAATCGCCAATGCAGCTTTAATGTTATAGTTTTCCGACAAATTAAAGATTTTCCTAAAGAAAATAATGAGATCACAAAATCGTGAGCATAGAAAAAAACGTCAAGTTGTGCCTAAACAGCATAATTGTGATATCTGTTTTTTAATTTAATAAGATTCTCTAAAAATGTAAAATTTTGTAAGTTTTATTTTGTAAGGGGAACGTACATTTTCGGAATCACCAGAAATCACTAATTAAAGTTAAATTTATTGCTTAATAAAAACAATATCACTTACCACGTGGCCGTATGTCAACCCTTATCAGAAAACGATATTAAATTAATTTAATTTTATAACATATTTCTTTTTGTTTTTAAATTCTCTTTTGAGCAAATAAATCACAGGAGAACTCACAATTACTCTATACTTCTAAAAAAGCAAAAAAAAAATTTCTAATCGGTATTTTAAGCAATTTAAACCAGATCTCACAATCGGTATAGCCAGGTCTGAATGGGATATGTAAATGAAGATGAAATTAAAACAATAATAAATTTTTCAATCGTTAAAAAAAAAAAAATTTACAGTAAAAACAACAAAAAGTTAATAATTGTGTAAAAAAAAGTTGGAAAAATTTTTTTTCGACCTGCCGGAATTCGAACCCGCAACCCTCTGATTTCTATGCCGGCACATACAAAACATTAACTTCTTATCACCATTGAAAAAGAACTTCTGACTACCATATATTTATTGCAGCATTAGATGTTGTGGAAAACCCATACCTAAGGGAGTTATTCTTTGTGATGTAATGAAGGAAGTGATTCATTTAGAAGTCATTCCATTTATTTTTGCTGGGTAACTAAAATCTTTTTTTATATCAGTGTTTCAACTAAAAATTTGTTAAATTTTAGTCAAATCGATTTGAAACCCTTTTGACAGATTTTTCTACTGACGTAATATTTCAAGTGTACTACTGGTATATGCACTTATATATATATATTTTCATTTTATGTATAAATTTTGTAGTATTTGTTGAATACTATGTATGTAATAGAGCTCTTTTTTACACAGCAGTCAAGTTAATTTTCCATAAACCACCTTTTTATTTAGGTTAAAAAATATTAGTTCCCGACTAAAAAAGATATTATATAATCATATATCACCATATATAAACCCATATATACGTTCATATCTAATTTGATCCGAATATTGGAATATATAATTATATCAAGCGAGATAAGCATGTTATCTAACCTGATAGAATTTGATCCGAAAAATGGGTCTATCTAACTGCATCAAATTATATATTAATACATAAAATTTGATGAAGATTTTCAAAAAAAAATTTTAGTAAATATTGTTGAGATCACTTTTCATTCATATTAAATACTAATGCTTAATGTTTAGAAAAATTTTTGCTAATAAACTTGGAAATACTTGACAAAATAAAATTTTACAAAAATTTGTCAGAACAACTTTTTCTAGGTTAGAGTTTTGGTCTTTCTTATAAAATGTGTGTCTTATAAAATAAAAAAATAACTTTCAGAATTAATTTTTTTCACGGAAAAAATAACTGAACTTAAACCATATTTATTTCAACATATGTTTTTCTAATTTTTATTTTTAAATTTAAAAATTGCAATTAAACTTTATAAAATTTTGTATAATTAGATATCATGTCAGATATAATTATATATAAAATTAATACAATTTTCTATTAACTTTGTTAAGTATATATTTTGATATAAGATTGTTTATAAAACATTGTATGCCATTATATATAATTATGTATGAACTATATTTGCAGATCTCTTAATATATGGCTGGAGACCAAATCGCATATGATTATATATAACGTTATATCAAACATATTTATAAAACCAAAGTGTTAATATAAATGTATATGGTTATATAAAGCCACGCATATAAACATTTAAATTTATATCAAATCATATAAGATTATATGAAAACTTTTTTAGTCGGGTTGTTACTTTTTTAGTACAATTTTAAATTTAAAAATATAATATGAAAAATTATTTGATAAATGGGAAACTGTTTTCGAAAACGTAGATTTTAATAGAGTTTAAAAATTAATGACTTACAAGGAAGGTATCGAAATATGTTCTCTTCTATTTTAATGCAATTTGGATAGTTATGTGATTGAGATAAAAAAATTAAGAGACACGTATTGCTTTTGAGCGGCCCAACCTCACGTTTAAGGGCTAAAAGGTGGGTTTAGAAACTATCATATTTTTCAATTAAAATATGTTTGAAATTTACGAAAATTATATTTATTTTTAGGAGCGTTAAATTACTCGATGCAACAAAAAATTGATACTAATATTGCTCAAGTTGTGGACTTATGGTTGTCACTAATTTGGAATATTTTAAATGCTGTTGAAAAAGGCTCTATGGGAAAACTCCTCTTGAGGGGCTTTCACATTTGTGAAGTAACTCCAATCCAGGGATGATAAATGGGATTTTTAAAATAGTACTAACCAGCTTAAAAAATAGTACTTTTTCGACCTCAATAGTACCAAAATTTTTTTCATTTAATTTTTTTATCATTATAAATTAACAAATAAAAACTCATAAAAAATAAAGAGTTCTGTTATATCTAACTCATACAGCAATAGAAAAACTTAAAAATTTTAGTTAAAACAATTAGTTCAACAGATTACTTTTGTAAAATATCAGTAAGATAGGAACAGCAAAAACCAAACTGTTAAATACATATACAAAATTTTAGTTATATTTGAATAAATTTTATTCAACAGAAAAAAAAAAACTTAAACTGCTAAAATTAGTAATAAATAATAATTAGTAGACTAAAAATCAGGAAGAATTTAAAATCTAGAAGGCTTTTTCTCTTTTTTTTAAATACAAATAAAAATCTAGTCTTCTGAAATCAGCAGTTTACTATTTTTAGCAAGCATTTCCGTTGATTTTAGCAGGATAGACTGCTATTTTCATTCAACTAAATTTAACTTCAAAGTAACAAAAATTTTGTAGATATAACAGTTTATTTTTGCTATTTTTATTCTACTAATTTTAATATTTTCTGCAGATTTTACAGTATAACTTGTTATTTTCAATAAACTAAAAGATAAATATAGAAAATATATAAAAATATATAAAATATGTAAAAAAAATCTGCTAATCCCAGCAGTTTCTTTTGTAAGGCCATTTTTCCTTAATTTTTAGTAGCTTTTTCTGCTATTTTTACAGGTATATTTCTGTAAGTGTAGGGTTCAGAATTTAAAGTCCCTGAATATCGTATTCGACTTCGATTTAAAGCGAATATAAGTTTAAAGTTATTTACAGATCTATTCCACCTTGTAATGTCATAATAATATTTTCGAATGAACAAATTGCACAAATTTAGTGATTGCATTAGGTGTATTAAGAATTCATTTGATTTTTCGAAATAAGTTTTAGGTATTTAATCATTCAGAAATGAAAATCGAATGAGTGAATTCTTTAGGAACTCTGATGGGGAATAATATTTTGCTAGTTTCAAAAAATACAAAAATTTCTAGATTTCTTAATTCTCCTAATTTCTAATATTTTTTTTTTTTTGTATACATACGTATTTTAATAAACGAGTAAAAAAGTTAAAGTTGGGCATGCCAACTTTATAAAAGCCTACACCAGTCTGATTTAATGCCAACTAATGTTTGATCCGAAATTTCAATGGGTTAAAACAGACTTGTGTCAAAATTTTCTATAAAATCATAAAAGAAGAGAAAATCTAAAATATAGCCCATATGGACGATAGGTCCAAATATGAACCGATCCTATCTAGAATCAATAGGCTTTTTCCTTGGGACCAACGAACAAAATTTCATTGAAATGTCTTCGTATTTGCGACATGCAGTGTGTAACCAAGCCAATTTTGGGGGGACCCTTATATGGGCACTAGGTCTTAACATGGACCGATTTTAACCAAACTCAATGTCATAGGTCTGTGTACCAAATTTTATTGAAATATCGTCGTATTTGCGACCTGCAGCATGTAAACAAGCCAATTTTGGGGGTACCCTTATATGGGCACTAGGTCTAAACATGGACCGATTTCAACCGAAATCAATAGGCGTCGTCCTTGGGCCAATGTAAGTCGGTGTACATCATTTCATCAAAATATCTTAATATTTGCTACCTTTAAAGTGTGCACAAGAATGCATAGACAGACAGACGGACGGACGGACATCGTTAAATCGATTACCAAGTATGTAGTTACATAACCACATATCTGGTAATGACTTTCTACACTGGGTAGTTATTAGTAGCTTATTATTAAATATTTTAAAATAATCTTCAAAGTAAGTCGGTGTCATTACTGGTAGTCCAAAAAATAATGATATGTCATTACCGTTTCTACACTGGGTACCTAATCTGATCCAAGAAAGAAACAGATTTTGGAAACTTTTTATGGGGGATCTATTCTCTAGGCCATAAATATATACACTCACATAATATTGAAGATTGAAGTTTATTTAAATAGTAATAACTTGAATTTCTTTTCTGTTGAGGAATCATTTAAAACACATGGAAACATATTGTTTAACTTTTTGCATCAGTCACTAAAAAACAAGCTATAGGGTGCTTTTTTTTGCGAGGCATAGAACTTTTTTTAAAATAAAATACAACATATTCAATGGAATGACCAAAATTTTGGACTTACTACCTCACAAATTTTATGGCATTTAATATTTAAAAATAATTTGTGGCATATGGCCCCCGCGACTGCCCCTTATGAGCGCCATCCTGTCGGTCCAATTTTGCACCACTTTTTCAAGCATACCCAGCAAAAATATGTGTAAGTCATTCTAACCAAACAACTTTTAAATTGGTTACAATGGAGCGATAAGTGCTCTTTTCCTGTTTCGAATGTATGTGATTTAAAACAACCCAGGTGGAAATTGCCCACGGTAGAAAAAAATAGTACTGGGAGAGCACTGTTTTTTTTATTATGCCAATACCACTTAAAATGTGCTTTGTCACTGTTTTCTGCTATTTTAACAAGATTTTTCCTATCTGACTAATTTTTAATAGAATTTCAATATAACTTTTTTCATAATATTTTTTATATAAAACAGCGAGAAACCAGATTATCTAAGAAAAACTTTTTATTTTCTAGTTTTGCAATTATTTAATATTTTATAACACAATAAAAAACAACAAAATTAATTTGAAACAAAAATATATATTTTTTATTAAAATTTAGGGTGATTTACCACCAGATTTTTAAATGTTTTTGTAGTAGGGTAGAGGGGGGATCCTTCGCCAGTGGGGCACATACACTAATCTCATTTTTCTCCGCTATTAAAGGAGATCAAAAATTGGAAAAAATATATGTTTTGCATTTTTCAATTATCTTTCCTTGACTTCCACTTTGATGAATTTATATCACATGTGGTCGCAAATAGACGTGTTTTTGTGTTTTTTGGGGTGACAAAAAAATTATAGGAAGCAACTACATTTTGCAATAACTTCCTCAAATCGTGTGATAAGAAAATAATTTTTCATTATGTTAGACCTACGATCCTAAGGTTTCGAAAAATATTAATTTAGTTTTAATAATTGCTTAAAAAGTGTATAAAGTATTAATTTTATGTTAGTGCCTGTCTCTGGGGCACAATAACCACATGGCCCCTGGAGCTACAAAGAGTTGGTGCATCCCTAATTAAAATGCTCTATAAGACTTTTCTATATGTTTAAAATATGTTTAATAGTAAATTAGAACAATCTTGTTCATTCTTAAATTTATATTTTACTCAGTTCTTTGTAATTTTGAAGAATCATTTCCTGCAAGCATTTGGAAGATATCTTCCAAGAAGATATTAAAGCGACATCTTATATTTTTCATTTGAATGAAAATAATCAAGTAGAATTTTAAAATTGTCTTCGTTTTATTACTTGGAAGATAATTCGGTGATATTTGAAAAAAAAATAATTCAAAAATTGAATTTTATGTCATAATTTTTTATGATAATATTGCGGCAAAATTACCTTTTTATCATCCGGAAGATAAAGAAAATTTGTTTGAAATTCTTTGTCATTTTGGAAAAAATTAAAACAAAATTTGTATAAAAACAATCAAAAGATACATAGGAAAAAAATTCCTCGAAAAAATCAAGATTTAATGCGCGAAAAAAATCGGATACAATGAAATCAATATAATTAATGTGTTGGTCAATGGATTATGTATGCAAATGTTCTTTTTCAGGTTTAAATTTAATAATGAAAAAATAAATCCTTTATATTGTACCGGGGAGTTTATTTGGCGATATCACCTTTTTATATTCCAGGTGATAACTTAGCGATATCGCGGATTTATCTTCCTGGGGTATTGCTTTCGTGTTGCCTGGAAGTATTGCTTTCGGGTAACAGTTATTCCCGACGGAAGAAACTTCCGCAATACAAAACTGATATTGCCGGCAATAAATGTTTTCTTCCTGGCAATATGATCGGGGAATCTTCTTCGTATTCCCATGCTTGCTGGGTTATATTATAGATTTAAATCATTTTTTTTAATGTAGTGGACATTTATTGATTAAAAAGAATCACATATCTTAAAGAACTTATTATAAATTATTTATTTCAGTCATTAAAAGATTGACTTTGCTGTATTAACAAATTTTTTGTTGAAATTGTATCTAGCTCTTTTGGCGAATATACCCAAGGTTTGGGGCAGTTACGCCGAATTGAGTTACTTTGAAAATCATTAAAAAAATAATAGAAAATATGCAAATAATTAGAATGAAAAACATAGAAATTAAAGCCAAGATACGTAGGTTTTCAATTTAAGAGTAATTTTTGAAAAATAATTAGGGATTAAGAAATGACAGTGCTTTGAAAAAAAGTGGCGAAGGATCCCCCTCTACCTAATGATTTTTTCACAGTACACTGATTTTTTGTATTTAAAGTACTGGCAAGTTACTGAATATTTTTAATTTATAGTACATACTTGGAAAACACCAGGAAGTAACAAAATCCAACACTGGGCCAACGTGGGCAAATACCTACGGCCAAGGGTGGGTATATTGTTGTTATCATTTCAACATCGTACCAGTACTGGAAACGTAAAAAATCCGACACATCGCCAGTACATGCACTACCGTCTCCAACGCTGAGCCAGTACTGTGCCGTTCGTATTTTTCTATCTGGGAAGTTTCAAAAATGTATATATAATGTTGTGTTTTTCTTTGTAAATGCATTTGTTTGTAAATTACAAATTTATTAGAGGTTCCATTTTTACCTCTAAAAAAACAAAATAGTTAATTTTATTAAGGTACTTTATTAATTTACGATTATTAACATATTTTTTTAATTATTCGTACATATTTTAAAAATACTTCAATTATAGTTCCCATTGAAAAAGGAAAGGAAATAAAGAATTGGATCCCATTGAATCTCCTGGACTATGACCCAAATATGTATGAATTCTTCTTTTCACTAAATGCAAATATATAAAACTAAACAATTAAAATTTATTGTTAAGGCTCTATGAAGTCGCTCACGTGCTTTTGCACCGTGCACCAAAGAAATATGTTAATAAAATTTGTTGCAATCTTAACATATTTTATCATTTAAAACAGAGTAATCAAGAGGTTCGTTAACAGAGGTTGGTCCCTTACCTTTGCTTATACATTAAAAGTTCTATAAATGTCACCTGCATTAAATGTCGATATCAGGCACCCGATATTAATACTTTTAAAATGTTTTGTTTTGTTTCTTCCTCAATAAAAAAAAATCACTTGTGTACAAATGAATTTATTTTTCTTGATGGATATTTTGTTTTCATCAATTTTTTTTATTTTTTGTTTTCTTTTCGAAAACAAAATTTTAAAAATATCCGTACTGATATTTTCAGGAAAGTTGAGAATTATTTTTATATTTGTACTGAGGAAAAAACAAAAAAAAACGTTTTTTTTTGTATTGAGGAAAAAACAAAATAAAACGTTTTAAAACGTTTTTTTTTTAGTTTTTTCTGATTACAATTACATATAAATTTTGTAAAAATTCTTAAAACAACATTCTTATAGACACATTTCTGCATCCAAAGATATATACCTTTGCGTTATTAAAAAGTAATAAAAATTTCCACTGAAAAGACTTCTACAAAGCATGATAATCAGCGATTAACATTCTGCAAGCAAATATATTGATGCAAAACTATTCCTTTTTGCAAAATTTTTTGTCGTGATTTTTTGTTTTTGCAATCTAACTAGCTAATTTTGGTATAGGATATAGTATGTATTATAGTCCCTAGATTATGGATTTTAAAGAACCCCACTTAAAAAATTGCAAACTAATGGCGGAACGCGAAAATTTACATTCTGCAAACAAAAACACTGATGCAAAAAATTTTCTTTTCGGAAAATTTTTTTCGCGAATTTTTTTTTGCAAACTAACCACCAAACTTTGATATGAGAATTGGTATTATAGTCCCAAGATTATGAATTTTAAAAATCCGCACTTAAAAAATTGCAAAAAAATCGCGGAACGCGAAAAAAACTTTTTGGTACAAAAAATAAATTAAAAAACTTAGTCAGCGATTTACATTCTGCAAACGAATATGTTGATGCAGAAATTTTCCTTTTTGCAAAATTTATTTTTCGCGAAATTTTTTGCGTAAGAACTACCAAACTTTGGCATAAGATATGGGTATCATAGTCCCAAATTTATGAATTTTAAAAAACCGCACTCAAAATTTTTTAAACTTAATCAGCGATTAACATTCTGCTATACATATGTTACATACATATACATATGTATATTGATGCAAAACTATTCCTTTTTGTAAAATTTTTTTTCCCAATTTTTTTTGTTTTTGCAATCTAACCAGATAATTTTGGTATAGGATATAGGTATTATAGTCCGTAGGTTGTGAGTTAAAAAAAACCGCTCTTAAAAATTTGCAAAATAATGGCGGAACGCGAAAAAAAGCTTTATGGTACAAAAAATAAATTAAAAAACTCAGTCAGCGATTTACATTCTTCAAAAGAATATGTTGATGGAAAAATTTTCCTTTTTGCTAAATTTTTTTTCGCGAAACTTTTTGCATACTAACCACCAAACTTCGGCTAAGATATGGGAATTATTGTCCTAAGGTTAAAAATTTTTAAAAACCGCACTCAAAAAATTGCAAAATATTGGCGGAATGCGAAAAAAGCCTTTATGATATAAAAAAATAGTTAAGAAACCTAATCAGCAATTTATATTCTGCAAAAGAATACATTAATGGAAAAAAATTTTTTTTTCCAAATTTTTTTTGTCAATTTTTTTTTTGCGAACTAATTACCAAACTTTGGTATGAGATATGGGTATTATGGTCCCTAGGTTATAAATTTTAAAACTCTGCACTTAAAAAATTGCGAATTAATGGCGGAATGCGAAAAAGGTTTCATGGTGCAAAAATTTAATTAGAAAACTTATACAGCGATTTCATTCCGAAAATGAATAATATTAGTGCAAAATGCTGGTCAATTGGCAAACATTTTAGCAAAAAAAAAAAATATTTGCAATATATGTTTGTATGTATATACCGCTCAACAGTTCACTCCAGGGTATTATATGATTTTCTACAGATTTGAAACCAAAAACCATAATAGTATCTCCACCATAAAAATAAAACAAAAATTTTAAAATTCTATTCATATTTTTGTACTTAGTACAAAGATGAAAAATAAAAAAAAACGTTTTTTAAAACGTTTTAAAAAGTTTTATTTTTTTATAAATTTTTTATCTTTGATATTTATACCTAAAGATATTTTTCGAATTTCAACTTGAGGGATATTTTTGTTTTAAAGTACATTTGAAATTTTTTGTTTTCGATTGAGAAATAACTTATAATAAGAAATAACATTTTGAACTTTAGTGATATTTATTTTTGATAAAAACAAAAAAAAAAAAGTTTTCTGGTGCCTGGTCGATATGCTTTAATTGCTATTACACCTTAAAAGTTGTAAAATCAAACTAAATAAATAATTGTATAGTGACAAAAAATATATTATTTCTTAAACTCAAAAATAGATTTAAAAAAATAACTGCCGTCATACTTCAAAATGTCCACTAAAGTTCCAAATTTTAATTAAAGTTAAAATTTTGCTAAATGAATTTCTTCAACATAAAAATTTAACTAATCACGATTGCAAATTATAGCATTGGAACTTAATGAATCGTTTATTTCAAACATTGATTTTAAGCTAAAGATGGTTGACTTGCAAAATTCAAATGACGACATGGTATTCGCCATCGAAATATGTCTGGGGAAAAACTGTCTTCCAACGGTTCTCAGATTTTTTAATGAATTTAAAGCTAAAATTGCAATCATAGATCTGCGGCTTCAGAAAATTTATAATGATGGCGTTATTACTGTAGAGTTGTAAAATGTCTATGCTTTTCTTTCCTTTGTTTGTTAAAATAAAAAAAATATATGAAAAAATAGTTTCCTAGTACGCTTTAATATTCTGAAAATTCCTTGAGTAATGGTTTTAAAGAAATTAATCAGAGGGTTACATATAACTTTTAGGCCAAGCTTTTAGGATGTGGATTATATTTAAACTTAGTTTAACCCAGTTTATAACTAGAATACTGCTTCTTATTTTTCGTTTTCGGTTTAACTAAACCAAGTTTTACTGACATCCCAAAAACTCGGTCTTAATGTATTAATCTTATTTAATTCAATATCGTATCTTTTTCGAATTTAAAGACTGAAATAAAAATGTTACAAACTTATATATAAAAAAAAAACTGTTGAACAAAAATTAAAAAAAAAATTGGTTTTGTCTGATTTCGACTTAATCGAATTCATTCATATGCAAAAGAAGAGATTCCTTAATATTGCCCTACAAATAATAAATTGAAGCTTTTGTTACACAATAGGTTCAAAAATGAGCTCTGTAAAGGCTAAACATTAAAATTGCCTCTAAAATATGCTATTTCAGACATTATAAAAATCACATTTAAATCACTTTTAAAAATGTATTATATATTATAAAGAGTACTTCTAAATCACTCTAAAAATGCAAACAAAATGTACCTACTCTTATTGATGTGATGAAAATGTATACCTAAAAACCATACTTTTATTAACATCATGTAATCACTTTTAAATTACTAACAAAATGCTTAAATTGAACTACTGACAACATCGGACTTCACGTGTAAAATAAATTAGTGTTAAAGCTAAATTGTAACTACTTCACAATAAGTTGATGCTATTCGGAGTGCTTTTAAAATAACTTTTTTGTAATGACTTTTTTTGCTGGGTACCCGGTATTATTTCGTCAATAGTCGAATAATGGCTTCTCAATGATCAATAGTTGCTGGTTTATGGGCATAGATCAGAAATTTGACGTACACCCACAAAAAGTAGTCCAAAGGTCTAAAATCACACGAACGAGGTGGCCAATTCACAGGTCCATGTGATGGATTCACGTGCTGTATGGCATGTTGCGCCGTCTTGTTAGAACCATTTCTCCTCCTACTGATTTGCAATGATATGAGGAATAAAAAAATCACGAATCAGAGACCGAGTTGCTGAGAACGACATCTAAGCGGCGATGGCTTATTTTGTATACACGGTACTGGCTCCATTTGAATGAATATTATCCAAAAGAGTAAACCTGGTCATGAATCGATCCACAATATTGTGTATTACCTGCTCAGATAGACGATTATGCGCGCTGTAAACTTGACGAAGTGCTATATAAGTTTGGTGAACAGAGCGTGAATTTTGGAAATGAATTTCCACGATTGGTAAACTTTATTCTGGTCTTTGCATAGTGATTTGCCAAAGTATACTGAAAAAAAGTCGAACACACTTCATTAGAATGACAGCTGGTTTTACAGTATTCCCTATCAGAAGTACTATACGTCTAAAAAAAACTACGCTATATTAAAAATTCATATTTTCAGTAGGGGTTGGTATTTTTAGTTAAATGAGCAATATTTTGTTTTCTATTTTTACACAAAAAATTAAACAATTTCGCTTGTTTCTGTTTAAAATAAAAATAAATAATTTCTTTTTGTGTTTTTGATCAAAATATTTTGTTTATATACAAAATCATTTGAATTTAAATTACGAGGAGTTCCTAACTCACACACACAAATATAGCAATAAGAATATGAATATTAGGGTTATGACTTTCTGATTTTTTTTGCAAATATCAAATTTTACATGCCCTAACCGAAAAGCCCATAAAAAATATTAAGAAACGCAATGTTACTTTTTCTCTACTGTCAAAAAAGTTCCCGCACCAAAAGGGTTGAAATTTGCTCTATATGGTTTTAGTTTAATTAAAATATTTCTCCGAAGTTTTAAACATATGAGATTCAAACGATGCTTATTAAAAGCTATTTACGGTAAAAATTACTAAACCTTTTTGGAGGTACTTTTGGATACATTTTTTGTCGTTTACAATAATTTTTGTAATAATTCGTTATGTAAGTTAAACAAAATCCCCGAACAAAAATTATTTTTAGAAAATGCATTTGGTGCCGAAGGTTTTTTTGCCGAAATGATCCGCAAATACGATTTTTAATATTAATTTAGTATTGCCTATCACGTGGTGATAGGTAAAATTTTTGATAAAAATGAGTCATAACCTTAATGAATATATGTGTTGTGTGTGTAGTGTTTTGAAAATTTAAACAAAAAAAAAAACTTTAAAGTATGAAAAATCAAACAAAAAAAACGTTTTTTCTGAATATTTGTCAGTTAAATATTAAAGATTGTTTTAAAAACTTTCATTGTTTTTATTTCTTTTATTATGTTTATGGTGCCTATTCCTACTGGTGCCTATTCCTACTTGTGACTCTTTGTGATCGTCATAAGGCTATTTTTAAGACTAATGGCGTTTTCTTTTCTGGCAAAAAATGTTGCATTTTTTGCCCTATGCTCTAAAATTGCCATTTTGTGTTCTTTTCTAAAAAAATGTAACACTAAGAAAGGGTATTGAGTTCTTTTGTAAAAATGTTGCCCTCATAATATGCAAAAATGTTGCCCTTTTTGCCCTCAGAGGGTGGTAATATTGCCCTGTAAAACAGCTGTCTTTTTCGTATCTATTTACTATTTGACATTTGCTTTATTTATTGGCGTTAACTTTTGCAAGATTTTTTATACTTTAATTGTTTAATAACTTTAATTTTCAATAACATTTTATTAAAATGGATACATCTGCCGCTCTTTTATTTGTTAATAAAATTGTTGATGAGTTATTGGAGTCGTCTTAATCATCTGACGATGATGAAGTTTCTGCAGTATTGGTGGGAAAAAATTTTCAACCGCGTGTGAAAAATTTTGAGGAAAATGCAATAAATCAGTACTCGGAAATCGAGGTAAACAATTGTTTAAGGACAATGAATTGCTCTATTATATATAACATTTTTTTTTCAGTTTAAGAAGAATTTGGGTATTAGTCGGGAAAGTGCCACATTTCTTATGGAGAAATATTCTTTTTCGTATTTTAAAAGATCATATCGAGGGGGAAGACAACAATCAACGGTCGAAAAGCAAATTCTTTCAATTTTGGTTTCTGGCAACAAAATCACTGGCCGAGAAGTTGGAAATTTATTTTACATGTCACTGTCAAGCATTCACACATCCTTCAACAGAGTTTTGAAGTTTCTAGTGGATGAAGTAGCTCCAGAAGTTATAAATTTTCCACAATCAAATGATGAAAAGGAAGCTGTTGTTAAAGGATTTCAAGAAGTAAAACAAAGTTTTTTAATTTTTTTTTTGAATATTCTAACTTTATAGATGGCTGGATTTCCAAATGTCTTGGGGTGTGTAGATGGAAGCTACATTTCAGCCAGAACACCAAAACATAAAATTCAATCCACATATTCCAACAGACATGTTGGTATATCAATAACCATGGAAGGTATTTGTGATTCAAAGTTAAGATTTCTTGATGTATTTACTGGCGTACCTAGCAAAATGCATGCTTCAAGAATATTAAAATTATCTTTTATTGGGAAAGATTTGCAACATATTTGCTCTCCTCATGACCATATACTGGGCGATTCTGCTTACCCATTGCGGGAATATCTTATGACACCATTTCGAGACTATGGTAATTTTGTTATTATCAACTGCTGACTTTTTTTTAGCACAGTTTTATATCTTTCCTCACACTGCTTTGCACTTTTTCCCGGAATTTCGGAAGACATATGGGCTCACATCTCTTTTTTTTTGCGTCTAAATTTTTTTAATGGCCCAATTTCGGACAAGAATTTGCCATAAAGATGTATGATTTTTAATAAACTTACACTGGAATTTCTTGAACGCATTAGGACTTTCATCACTACTTCCACTTACCATTTTTTCTGTTTTATTTCTCTTTTTATTTTTTAAACAAAAATTAATTTTTACTTTTTCTTACTTTTTTCGTATTTCGGCTGTTAAAAAGATGGCACCTGTTTTTGTTCTTTTCTGATGAGAAGAATGGCAACACTTTGGCAGGGCGAGGGCAACACATAAAAAAGAAAACACCATAAAAGTCTTAACTTAAACATCGTCGACCGGCCTGCAAAATGTCACATGTATTTTTTAATAGATTTTCAGGAGAGCGAAAAAACTGTTACAAAATCTACTTTTAAGATATTTTATTGGCATCATATGCCTTAATGATTCACGACCTAATTTAGCGAAATCATCATTAGGGAATATGAATCCAATAAAATATCTTAAAAGTAGATTTTGTAACAATTTTTTCGCTCTCCTGAAAATCTATTAAAAAACACATGTGACATTTTGCAGGCCGGTCGACGACATACTTAATATTAGGGTTTGGGATTTCCCGGACTTTTTTATTTCCCGGGAAACGGGAATGAAAAAATTTCATGTTCAAAATATTTTTGAACAAAATTGTTAATGAAAATCACCTATATAAGTAATTTTTGTTAAAAAAAACACTATTTCAGTACAAATGCAGTCTGCGTAGTGAGAATTCAAAGTAAAAAATATCAGAATGTTAAACATTTGATTTCACATAAATTACTCGCAGCACTGCCAAATGAATTGCATGATTCCAGCAGAAAGCACCTACTATTGGACTGTCGGAAACAAACCGTTTCATCACACTTGGCCCATTAGATATGGTGGCCACAATGTTATTTTCCAAAGACAAATAAAACTCTTCTAGTCTTATTTCTACAATTCTTCTTATTTCATCAGCATTACATCTTCCTGATATATAAACCAACCCCAGGTTATAAAATGAATTATTTCCGTTTATACATATGTTCAAATATCTCTTTTGTGATATTCTTGTCCATTCATCTAAGATTATAGTAAATCTCCTATTGTTAGAAATATTGCTCGATATTTCCTTTATCATGATTGTAGAATTTTAATATAATGTTCTTTACATCGGTTTCATTTTTTTGCATTGCAAGGTTTTTATTATAAAAACTTTCTCGAATAAACGAAGATCTAGTTATGGTGCGGATTGACTGCGGCCAATTTGGATACCATTTCAGGAAATGTTTGCCCTACCATAAAACGTTCAATGCCTATTCAGGTTATACATTTTCTTCGGGTACTTTGCTAATTTTAGCTGAAACGTTATTCTTGTTGTTTTCTTCAAGAGAAGTTGCATGACCATCAATTTCTTTTTTTTTTTGTGAACCAAATTTAGATGTCGGATAATCAAATTTAGATACCACCGTTAACCATTAGTAAAGGAGTATTTTAAATTTAAAGTCGACGTTATTTTTAATCAAACGGTTTTATTCATTTTGTGTATGAAAACCTTACAAAAATATTTATATTTTCAAATATTTTGATTGGTTGAAAATAAATTAACCAATCAGAATGCTCCAAAAATAAACCAAGTCAAGCCATACTGCCACCCAATATTTTAACTATACATTTGAATTATACATTTGAAAAATTTAGATAGTAAGGGCGATTATTTGTAAGAAACAAAGCTTTTTTTTCATATTTCTTTAAAACATTTTACCAAGTTCTTAGGTTTTACTACTTAAATTTTGAATAAGATATGCGAAAAATCTTTATTAGTTGAAATGCTCCTAATTACTTGGCAAAGATTTTATTTGTGTGTCAAATAAATGTATTCCCTTTTAAAAGATTTTAACAATGACATTTTTGTTTTGGTATTTAAAATGTTTTTTATGATTAAAATTAAAAAATCCTATTCCAAACAAAAAAAATTTAAAAAATTTAATATTTTTAAAATTTCCCGTTTTCCCGGGAAAAATATATTATTTTCCCGGGAATTACCGGCAAACTTTTCCCGGGATTTCCCGGGAATTCCCGAACCCCAAACCCTACTTAATATACAAAACAACAAAAAAAATCAAAAAAATCAAAAAAATCATATTTTATTTGTCAATGTTATGATTGTGTCGATACCAGGTCTTATTTTTTTTGAAGTTTTCAAAAAAAAATCTGAATAAATATAATTTATTGTAACTTTGCAACAATAAATACATGGAGAATACCATACTCATTCCATGCTACTCTTACGTAATCAATTGGTACTCTTTTTTTTGTTCACAAGCTGTCACCAACTCGATTTACAACCAAAGAGTAAATATTCCCTTATTTAAGAGAATTTTTGGTATGAAATTGCAGAAATTTGGTTTGAAAGTACAGAAATTGCTTAAATGTGCAAAAATGTCAGAAATATGTGCTGCCATATAAATTTCATCCATTTTTTGTGTTAAAAATTCCAGGTTCAAATGGAAATGAAAAAATCTCCAAAAATAAATAAAAAAAAATTTGGTCCGATCGGGTCAAAATTTTTAACACAAGTAAAACTTTTAATTGGGCTTGTAAAACAACTTTGTTTTTTTTTTGTCGATTGGGCCTATCTCGGGAGATATTTCGGTTTGAAGTTGGACTTGTTTATAACTGCGGGATTTTTGGTCGGATTTAGACAGTACGCATACTATTGGAAAGGTTTTTAAAATATCTTTCATGTGACATTAACGACTTTTAAGTTAATTAACCCATTACGGCTCAATTTAAAAATTTTAACTTTTATAAGTTTTTTTTAGAAAAAATGGTTTTATTTCAGAAGTTGTGTATTCAAAAATAAAATTGTAATTAGGCCCTGTGCGAGATGGTTAAATAAATTCTAAACTAAATACAATTTGACAAAAGGGTTTAAAATTTAAAAAAAAAGTTTTTTTTTTCAAATTTCGTAGAAATTTGGAAACCTGAATTAAGTTTAGATTTTATTTAGCCAATTCGCACCCATCCTTAATAATATATGAGCTGTGTTTGCGCAGCAAACTATCAACGTTGGCTTATGTTGTGTGCGTTTTGTCGTGATCGTATAAGTATCTTTAGACTTATTCCAATTTCAATTTTCAACTTTATGTTGGAAATAAAGATATTCGTCCTATGCATTATTGGCGTTATAACACTTATAATAAAAAATCGGCATAATTAAACCCAAAACAGGAAAATTTTACCAAAAACCGGCAAATTTATACTTTTTTTGTAAATATGGCATTCTTCCACCATAACTAAATACCCAAAATGTTGCAACTCAACTTAAAAATGTTGCAACTCAACTTAATTTTATGAGAAAAATGTTGTATATCGAGTTGGCCCGAGTTCGATTTTTTTTCGAGAGAGTTAAGAGTATCATAATTTCTCTCTATAATATATACTCTTTGAGATACAGTCACAACTAGGGTTGCCACCTTTTTATTTTGCAATTAAAGTACATTGGTTATTAAAGGTTAAGAAAAAAAGTACACAATATCAATATAAAGTACAATTTATTTTTTTTTTATTGTTATATTTAAAAACATATTTTTTATTGCTTTTCGCAAGTTTTATTAAATAATTGTCATTGCTAAACAATTGCACATCATCTTTACAGTTTATATTTAAGTTAAAGAAAATTGTTTATTCATTTTTGATTAAATTCAGAGACGCTTTGTTTCTTTCGTCTCTGAATGCTGACGTGGTAGGAATGGACAGTAAAAATTAAATTACTTTATACAAATTTGATAAATTATCATCAGCCTTATTAAATACTTGCTGATATTTATTTGCAGTAGATAATTCCGCAAAACCCTCTGAACTGTATATCTGTTCATAAAGTTTGTTTAATAACGCAATTTCTCCATAAAGATCATCCATATTTATATTAAGTTTTTGCAGATTTAAGTTTTCGATTATGTTAACAATATTATCAAATTCATCATGGCTCTTTAAATTTATATTGCTAATTGTAAATAACCAGTTTTTGTTATTAAAATCAAACCATTTAAGTACTCTAAGGCTTTATCACTCTAAGGCTTATCAATATATGTGACAGCGTATAGAGAAAGGGACCTAAGGGTAAAAAATCAATTTTTTTTTTTTGTGGACAACATCTGAGCATCGAATGAGACCGATCCCATGCTCTCCTGACCTTAGGTCCCTTTCTATCCTTAGGTCTCTTTCTATTTTGCGCGTCACATATGTGACAGCGCATAGAGAAAGGGACCTAAGGGTAAAAAAATCAATTTTTTTTTTCGATGTAGACAACATCTGAGCATCGAATGAGACCGATCATGCCCCAAAAGTGTTCCCTCCCAGAGATATAGGGTAGAGGGGGATCCTTCGCCATTGGGGCACATACACTAATCCCATTTTTCTCCGATGTTAAGGGAAATAAAAAATTGGAAAAAATATATTTTATGCTTTTCAATTAATAATTTGACATCCACTTTGACGAATTTATATCACATGTGGTCGCAGATAGACGTGTTTTTGTGTTTTTTGGGGTGCCAAAAAAATAATTGAAAGCAACTACATTTTGCAATAACTTCCTCAAATCGTGTAATAAAAAAATAATTTTTCATTATGTTAGACCTATGATCCTAAGCTTTCAGAAAATAATAATTTGATTTTAATAAATGCTTAAAAAGTGTGAAAAAATATTAATTTTGTGTTAGTGCCTGTCTCTGGGGCACAATCACCAGATGGCCCCTGGAGCTACGAAGAGTTGGTGCATCCCTGCCTAAAATGCTCTATAAGACTTTTCTATATGTTTAAAATATGTTTAATGGTAAAATAGAACAATCGTGTTCATTCTTAAATTTATATTAATTATTCAGTTTTTTGTAATTTTGAAGAATCATTATATTCCAGATTTAAATTATTTTTTTTAATGTAGTGGAGATTTATTGATTAAAAAGAATAATATACCTTAAAGATCTTATTCTAAATTATTTATTTCAGTCATTAAAACATTGACTTTGACGTATTAACAATATTTTTTTGTTGAAATTGTATCTAGCTCTTTTGGCGAATATCCCCCAGGTTTGGGGCAGTTACGCCGATTTGGGTTACTTTGAAAATCATTAAAAAAGTAATAGAATATATGCAAATAATTAGAATAAAAATCATAGAAATTAAAGCCAAGATATGTAGATCTTCAATTCGAACGAAATTTTTGAAAAACAATTAGGGGTTACGAAATGACAGAGCTTTGAAAAAAAAGTGGCGAAGGATCCCCCCTCTACCCTACGCGTTTTATGAAAGTGAAGTCGACGATAAAGTAAATCTACTTCTTCGAATTCGTCCACCATTTCATCCTAAAACAAACAGTAAGAATGTTATCCGTTTTAAATTATTTTCGCGAATAAAATAATAAGGTTATGTGAAAAAATGTTCGTACTAACAGAGTGATATTCACGACTTAAAAGATTATAAATGAGTATTTATTATAATTCACAATTAAGAACACGTTCCTGACGTCATGAGATGTGTCGCTTTCAAATGAGACCAATACCAACACGCTCAGTGATGGTACACCAAAGATACACGTATTTAAATCTTTAAAATGGCTCTCCTGAACAAAACCGGTTTTTACCCTTCGTATGAATTTCTCTAGTCAGTTCCGGTGAAGACAACAGTTTAATTTTTTTGCTTCTTTCATAACCAAAGAAGAGATCTTATTTTCTTTGTGTTAGTCCATCTCTTAGATTGACCATTATCCAATGAATATCTAAAATTGTTATGCAATTGCCTACTAGACATTTTACAACTTTGTTAAATAAATTTAACATGTGACTACAAAAATGGAAATAAATTTCTCTTAATTTTATTTCATCGGGATATACATTAATTGCATTAAAGGAATTAAATATGCTAAAATCCCAAACGTATTTAACAAATTGTGAAAAATAATCCGTTGTAAGCATGTCCCTATCAGGATTTCATTCTTGCCTAAGGAAATCGTCAGGGGACGACGTTTTTAGAATTTATGTAAATATTTGTTAAGTTCAATTACAAACTCAATGAGAATTTCTTGTTCTCGTCTAGGAGCGTTATTAAACATTTAAAATATCAAAGAAAAAACAAAAACAACAACAGAAAATTTTCCACAATTAGCTTTGTCATCTTCCAATGTACTACTATGTTGTTTTGACAGATCTAGCAATGTAGTGACATCCATTCATGTAGAAACAACAATAGAAAACAATTTTTTCTAAAGTGTCTTGCACAAGCACTTGCATATTAGTTCTCTTAATTTTATTTCATCGGGATATACATTAATTGCATTAAAGGAATTAAATATGCTAAAATCCCAAACGTATTTAACAAATTGTGAAAAATAATCCGTTGTAGGCATGTCCCTATCCGGATTTCATTCTTACCTAAGGAGATCGTCAGGCGACGACGTTTTTAGAATTTCTGGAAATATTTGTTAAGTTCAAATCATCATATCATTTTCAGTGTTGTTGAGCATCAAATCGCCATTAGGAAAAAAAATTATCCCATTTCATTTCGCCCTGACTAAAATAACCAGAATCTATTTTGAATTCTAGATAATTCAAATAATGCGAAATAAAGTATTTTCGCGTACTTTATTGTTCTCATAAAGTATAGAGTAAAATTACCCAAAATAACGTACAATACTTTATTATAAAGTACAGGTGGCAACCCTAGTCACAACTAAGAGCCACAGACTTTTTGTAGGAATATGCACCTATTTCAACAATGCTTGAAAATAAATATCATTTGTTTTTAATGAAAAATCAGCAGTATTTTTTTAATTGTGTTTTCAGTTACTTTAATACACATTCTAGCTTATTTTTAAAGAAACAACATTGTGAGTGTAAATTAACCCTCTAACCGGCAAGACCGCCTTCAGGCGGGGTATATTAAATTGACCAGAAATGCGCCAAAGGGGTATTTTATAATTAGAAATTATGCTTTTTCAACAGAAAACTAAATTTATAAAATTTTTTGTGAAGAATTTTTTTGTATGCAATGCACGGTTTGGAAGCGAGAAAGTGTCAAAGATAAAATTTCGTAAAATTTCAAAAATTAAATATTTTAAAACAACCAAAAGTTTCAAAAATCTTAAAAACATAGTTAAATTGACTAAAACAATTGATAGTGGCCATGAAGTAAGATTGGGGCTTAAGCTTATTAAAAAACTCCTTACTTTGGTCCAAGTACGCACAGGATTCCATAAGGATACCTTTAAAGGACATCGCCTTAACTTCAAAACGAATGGACGGATTTTTCTGAAATTTGGTAAAAAGAATATATTTAGTATAGGTAGCAGAGCTGATAAGTTTGAATAATATATTTTGAAGTTTTGGTGCGTTTTCGCTCAACTTCGCATTTTTCGAAAAACGAAAATCGCTACAACCTCTTAAGTAACAGCACAAAAAATGTAATTTTTTTATTGTAATTACATCTTGGTAAGAGAAATAATTTGTGCCTAAACCTAGTAATTTTTATGTGCTAGTTTTCGAGATTCACCCTTAAACTATTTTGACCCATATCGCCTAAAGTAGGCAACGAAAAAAAATTTTGTTTATTTTTCGTGAGGAACACATGGTATAAATTTCATTGCAAAAAAACTTAGGCCGGTTAGAGGGTTAACAATAACCAACAATAACTTCGCTGAATATAAGGATCTAATTAGAAACAAATGCTAACGAAATATAAAAAATCAAACTGGAGGGTGGATTAATAAATCCATGATTTTTTTAATGAAATACAGTTGTTTTAGAAAAGAAAAAAAATTTTTTTTTTACATAGTTTCCTTTTAGTTTAAGGGGGTTAAATACTGTAACAATAGAATTTTAAGGGGCATATTTAAACGGTTGTCAAAAATTCAAATAACAATATGTTTACTACCCAGCAAACAAAGATGATCATTAATGACTCACAAATGAGCTCCAAAAACATGAACATTTTTCCACTTTTTCCTATGAAAGTGGTCCGTCCAAAAGAGCCCCGTGTGTACTCAGAAATGACTCAGAAAAAGGAATGTATAAAATCGAAATTTTCCTCATAAATTTAAATAATTTTGTAATATTTTTTGAGTCCGAAAAATTAACCCTCATTTTGAGACAGCTTTTTAGATTGTAGAGACAAATTTTTCGATTGTTTTCTGAGGGTTCATATTTTCTACCAAAAAAAGAGTGTTTTCAAAAAAACAATAACCATTTCTATGAGCCATTTAAGAATCTGATTTATGAGCGCTCCGAAATTGCTGGCTGGGTATATTATTTTTTTATTTAAAATACATATTATTGTTGTATTTTTAAAAAATATTAGTATTAAATTTCTCCAACCAAAATCGCCAGGGTTGCCACTTAGCCTTTTTTAAAAAAGGCAAAATCGGCTGCCACTGTACAGCCTTCATTAATTATTGGAAAATTAAAATGTAAAGTGATTCTTAATACCAGATAAATTCTCTAGTCCTTACCGTGGCCTGATTTTTATTTTTAAAATTTTTTTCTAACAAAGTGTCCACACAAACTTGAAAATTCCAAAAAAGGCCACGATAAGGACTTCAGGTTTTTGTTGACTACGAAAGAAAAAAACCGGATCGAAATCGGTTAACCCACCTTGGCTGTACAGTGGCAGCCGATTTTAAACTCATGGTTGCGACAAAAACGCGTTTGAAGTCCAAAGTTAATTTTAAGCTAAGAAAACAGCAAAATTTCAAAAAATTGTACATGCACACATAAAACAGATTCGTAGTTCCAACCGAATTTTTCGCCAACCGAATTTTTTTAGTTCCAGGTACAATCACTTTTATTTATTTTTAATACCATTGTAACTACCGAAATTTATTTACAATTTTTGAATTTTTGTTGTGTTAATAGATTACTTTAATGTTTGTGGATTATAAATTCTATAAATAGAAAAACACGTTCCACAAAATTTATTTAAAAATTAAAATTTTCTTTTGTCGCTAACTGGGATCGAACCGCCGACCCTCCGCTTGTCAGCACATTGTTTTCCCTCTAAGCTAAGATCTATTTAAGTTTTCTTAGTCAAATTTCAAATTTGAATTTCTTCAGGTTTGAATATTTTGTCTATAAATAAAATTATATCAACAACAGAAAATCAGTTGTGTCTTTTCATTTGAATAAAAAAAATTAAAAAAAAAATTTATATCGCGAACCGGAATTGAACCGGCGACCTTCCGTTTGTCAGTCCATTGCTTTTCCTCTAGGCTAAACTCGACATAAATTTTTTTTGTCAAATTTCAAATTAGGATTTCCTCAGGTTTAAAATTTGAATATTTTGTTTTTGAATAAAATTATATTCACAACAGAAAATCAATTGTGTCTTTTAATTTGAACCAATAAAAAAAATATTAAAAAAAAGGTAACGCCTTGGTTGAGGTTTGAACTCAAATCTCTAAGGCTATAAGGCTGTGTCTCTACCTCCTGCGCCTCGGATACTTACGTTTAGTTGTTGTCTAACTTAGAATTTAAACACGCATACATATGTATAAAACGAAAAAATATGATAGATTCCAAAGTTTTATTATGATAAATAAAATTTCTGTTCCTTGTCTCAATATATTATTACAATTACCAAAATAATGGAAATTAATGGTTAAAGCTACTAAAGTTGAAAAAAAATTTGAAATTGATTGGAAAAACTAATACTTTGGATAGAGTGATCGATTTTATTGAAACACAACTGATACTAGACTTTTGCAGCCGATATTTTACTCAAATGGCTAAATCTTCGATAAATTGGTGGTTGTTGGTATTGAAGTTAATGTGGAAGTTGGTATTTTTTCAATATTGGTTAGAAAAGCCAATATTTTGGATAATGTGACAGTGTTTTGGTTCATCATATATATTTTCTGTTCACAAATAAATATAACTTTCCTGATGATGAATTTTAAATAACTGCAATTAAAATTATTGAATGATGAAAATATTTCGTTGGTTCCGATAGAATTCCAACTAATTTATTTTCTGTGTGTGAAGAAAAGTTATATCTCCTAGCTTACTACATGTCCACCAATTTTGGGACGAATGGGTTAACGGGTATTTTATATATTTAACCTAATAGTCTTAAAAAAGATGGTAGATATATAATTATACATAATGCTACTCATATTATTTTGTAAAAATGCTATAATTTGGTACAGTTTTTAATTTATTTCGTATTTTTTTCCCCACTTTTATATAAATGATTACTTTTATAACTTATATTAAGCCATCGGCACCTGCCCCATATGACGTGTCTTCAACATCCATCAAGGAATCGTCATTGGATTTTCTCTGAAAACTGCGTGCAATTTTACATCTTTTGATGTAGTTTTTATCTTTTTATTCTGCCCTGTTATAATATATACGATTTCGAAATAAGTTAATAAAAATGAAAACAAAAAGTGTTACACATAAATTTACGACATAGAGTTTTACTTTGGGACTAAAACATATTTTACAAAAAAATATGTGAAAATTTAATTTCTTCGAATTTTTTATTGAAATTTTCGGAGCATATAAATAAAATAAAATATAAAAAAATTCGAAAACAAAAATTTTCCTAGAGTCGATAACTCCCTTAACAGTATTTGTCCAAAGTTTCTCCAATATTTTATCCGTGCCATATAGGAGAGAGAAATCATACTCAACGTTCTCAAAGTAGGCATTTATTTGATTCAACCACTGGAGCTAATTTCCCTTGATGAACAACGCCAAAAACTACTTTAAATTTGACACACAAATGATTTTATGGTCAACTGATCATTTAAAATCGAAAAAACAGATCCATATGATCCCAGCAAAAACAGACATTACCGAGTAATTAAGCGAGTAAGTAGCACACAATAAAGGGTTTCACTACTTACCAGGCTATTTACTCGCAACATTACTTTTGTTCGCGATGTCCAAAAATTCATGGGTGGTCATTACCCTCTCGCTTACAAAAAAATTGCGAATAACGAGTTACCCATAGTGAAAGAATAAGTAGTTACTCACAAAGATAGAATAAGTGGTTACTCAGAAGTTAGGAAATCAGTGGTTGCCCTACATTGTAAAATAGTTGGTCATATTGGCAAAATAAAACTTTTTACCTTGGAAAATTTCCTATTTAGTTCAAAACAAATTTATAAATAAAATATTAATATAACAAAGACTTAATCAGTACTTACCCAGCAAAAAAATTGCCAGTAGTGCTTTACAAACACTTCTTTTAATGCTTCACAAGTATCCGTTAGTGTATTTTTACAGCTTTTTTAGAAGTTATTCTGAACAACTTCAAAAAATCACTTCTTTTATTGCTTCCCAACTATCCTTTATTACATTTTTACAGCTTTTTTAGAATTACTTCTGAACAACTTCAAAAAATCACTTCTTTCATTGCTTCCCAAGTATCCGTTATTACATTTTTACAGCTTTTTTAGAATTACTTCTGAACCACATCCAAAAAATCACTTAAGTATTGCTTCTAAAGAGTAATTGCTCTAAAAGTGATCGTAAAAAGTCATTTTGGTATCATTTGGCATTTTCAAACAGAGGGTCGCGGGTTCGATTCCCGGCGGGACCAATATTCTTTTATTTTTTTTTTTAATTTTTTTTTAATATTTATAATTTAGTTGTTTAAATTCAATTTTTTTTTTAATTTTTAAATTTTTAAAAATATGTATATATAAAAAAATGGTGAAAAATTGATTTTTATGTACCTGTAAAAATAGTACTGAAACCAATATTGAATTGGAGTGCACCTTTCACACTTGTTTAATAAGTACTTTTATTGAAGAGAATAAAGAACAATATCTCGCATTAACAAAGTGGTGTTTTTATGCCAGTCAACTTTCATATCAAAGAATAGCTCAGCGGTAAAGTTCAGCGACTAGCAATCGTGAGGTCACAAGTTCGATATCCGGTGGCGGCAATAAAAAACTTTTGTAAAATAAAAAAAAAATAATTTTTTTTTGTGAAGAATTTTTTTTTACTTTTAATTGGTGAAAAAGAGCTTCCTTTGCACTCGTTCAAAAAGTACTGAAAAAATGTTAAAGTCGGAGTACTCCTCTCCTATGACAACTCAATGTTAAAATCATTAGTGTTTATGTTAAAAAAGAAGTACATCTAGATCATCAATTGTAGTATTGTCGTTAGTATTTTTTAATTTATCAATTATTTTTGATACGGATTGAAAATAGTAAATGTTATTAACAGTCGTCGCTAACACTAATCAACCTGCAGAAATTATGGGTTGCAAGAACTTTCGTTCGGTAGTTACATACGATCAAAGTTGAAAAATGGAAAAAAATGGCTTTCTCTTTTTTAAGATTGTTTTGTTCAGAGAACTCTGTTGCGGCTTTATATGTACGGAAAAATGATGTATGTGAAGATTACTCAAAACGCTTGTAGAAAATAAATATTTTAACCCTCTAACCGACAATCCCGCCTCCAGGTGGGGTATATTAAATTGGGCACAAATGCGCCAAATGAGTATTTTATATTAACACCCAGAAAACAGATTCGGTGCTGACAACCCTATTTGTTGCCAATCGAATGGTTTAGTTGCATCATATCAATTTTTCCTTTGCGACTACCGACTTAAGGCTGAGTTACCCAACCGTAAACGTATCTGTAACGAATCAGCTGTTCCGATACCCCAGGAAGAAATGTGTACGAATGGTTACTAACACGTAAATGTAAACGAACTTGCCGGATCATTCTGTTGAAATCAGAATTTTCTATCCGGCATCGAAACAGCTGAGTGATTTTACTCGGAAAAAATATGAAATGAATAAAGAAAATTGATTCAAACAACAAATAAGGAATAAGAATTAACAAATAAACGGAAAATTTTAGAATAAAATATAAAACCACATGAAATAGATGTTAAATAGTAATGTCGTTTACGGTAATCTATAAGTGGTCTTTTTAGATACGGCACGGTACAGTTACATCACGTTTACGTTTACGGTCCCATAATCCGCCCTTTAGTCTTGATACAACTGAAATTCTGTTGTCACAGTTAAATTAGTCCTGTCTCACTTGTCTCACAACCGAACCATACGATTGGCTACAAATGCGGTTGTCAGCACCGAACCTGTTTTCTGGGTGGAGAAATTAAGCTTTTTCAATAGAAAACAAAATTTTTTGTGAAGAATTTTCTTGTATACACCCAGCAAAAATATTCAGGACTACTTCAAAAAGAATGACTATTTAGATAAAATATCCAACGAAATAATATACAAAAATAAAACAAAACAAATACAACAACACATACCGGCATGACGCACAAGCATAGTTTTCTACTAAAAAATTGTTAAATTTACAGCAGTATCGGTTCTTTCCTATGATACGCACGTGTTAAATTCATTGACGGAAATGGGCACATATATTTTTATTGGCTATGCTTGTGTGTATAAGTAAAGAGTTTCTTGTAATGTGAATTGAAATAATTTTTTATATAAACAAACTATTTTAACAAAAAAGAAAAGCAAAAATATTTGAATTTTTTGTTTTAAAACTGAAAACAACGAAATTATTTAAATTATTTTTTCTAAAAATAGAACATTTGACTGACAAAATCAACACCTACAGACTATACGTATTTTCTAGTAGTTTATTTTTTATTGACTTATACAAACAGTTAACAATATGTTTCCATGTATTTTAATTGATTCTTCAATTGAAAACAAACTTTATCTATTACTTTTTAAATAGACCTCAATCGGTTATGGAAAATATATTGTGAGTGTATAGTTACCACTTTCAAATATTGATAATTTTTTAATAATGGTAATAAATAGCGCCAATTTTCTAGTATATCCACTAAGTACATAATTACATCCACTATACACATTAGTAAACAAATTTTAATTTTCAGATTTGTTGGAAATACAAATTCTTGGATTGTGTAGGATTGTCTTTTAATTAATCTTCCCTATTTTTAATACCTAATGAAATATTTTTGGTTTAGTACTCAATTATAGGTAACTGCAAATAAAATAACGTCCTGGCAAATTAATATTAATGGTTTTCATCGAATTTCAACCAATCTTTTCCTGTGTGCAGGTATTTAAAAGTTATATTATTTGAAAGTTGTGACACCACATTTTTTAAATATCGCGATAATGTGCTCGAAACAGAGATATAGCAGGAGCACGACAAAAGCTACCCAGTGTAGAAACGGTAATGACATATCATTATTTTTTGGACTACCAGTAATGATACCCACTTACCTTCTGCATTATTTTAAAACATATAATAATGAGTTACTGACAATGATTTATTTTTATCATTATTTCAAATAGAAAATAATTTTCTAGATTTTTTTGAAAATTTTTTGAAATCTATTTTTAGACTTAATATTTTTTAAACACTGGTAAGGATATATGTAACCACATATTTTTTGATTTTTTGTATGCTGGCGAGTAAGCTTACTTGTGTGCAGCAGGTCAATTATGTTTTTATCTTTTAAATATTACATGTCGATATAACTCAGATGGTAGAGCTATTGACTGGCAATCTGTAGACCCAGGTTCGATTCCCACACCAGCAAATTTTATTTAAAAAAAAAAAATTCCATAAAAAATATTTTTTTTAATATAATTTATTTTTTTTAAGTCTATTTTTAGACTCATTATTTTTGTCAGTACTGGTAAGCACATAGGTAACGATATATTTTTTTGATTTTTCGTATGCTGGTGTGTAACCATAACTCATTATTTTTCGCGACATAGCCATATAAAGGTAATAAGAAATGTAATAACAAAAGTAACTAGTTACCATTACCAAGTATGTAGTTACATAACCACATATCTGGTAATGATTTTCTACACTGGGTAATTAAGTACATTGCATGATCAAAATAAATTTTCGTTTCACGCAGTTTCACAAAAAAAAATTATATTATAAATTAGCCTTCATAATATTAATGATAAAATTTCATATAATATTTTTTCGTAGAATCAATGAAGAATTTCACTACACATAAAATACTTAATTAATATTATGAAATTTTTCATAACTTTTCTTTCATAAAATTTCATAATTTCATTAAAAAATTTCATTGAATTTCATAAATTAGATCTTCATAAATTTAATGAAAATAGTCTTTATATATATGAAATTGTTCAATAGTATTTACTTTTTTTAATTTATTTATAAAATATCATCATTCTATTAATTTTTAAAAATTTAATACAATTAGAATTTTATATTAAAAATTTAATTCTCAAATACAATAGTTTTATATAACCATAAGGCCGAGTTCTAGAGTTTCCAAAAAACCGGTTTGTCGGTTAACCGAAAATGGACCATTTCAAAAAACCGGATTTCGGTTAACCGTTTGTGAAAAAACTGGTTAAACCGGTTAACCGACCAAAAATAAAAAACAGTAAAAAAGACCAAAAATGAAAATTAAATAAAAAAGTGACAAATATTGTTTAGAAAACGGTAACAGTGATTCATCTAACAAGGTTTGGGAGTTTCGGTGAAATTTCTGTATATGATTGGGAAGACAAAATTATGAAACTTTCGGTACTAATCTTGTCGGCCGAAGTTGATATTTAAGAAGCAAAAGTAAGTTTGAATGAGTTCAAATTTATTTTTTTTATTTGAAAACATTTTTATATTCGTAGTACTTCAATGTACCTTACATTTAGTACCCAATATTTACATATTTATTTTCGAGAAACATGAAAAAATCCAAAAAACGAAAAAAGATGTAATTTTTACTACTCCTTTTAACCATGTAAAGTAAGAATAGGCCGAAAAAACATAAGTTTTCTTATTTTTATATCAAAATTTCATTTAAATGGAGTGATGTTAACCCTGAACAGTCAGAGAATTGAAATGGTCTCCACTGCCAAAAACCTTGGTGTAATTTTTAACAACACACTTGGTCTGATCACATAAATATTGTCGTTGGAAAAGTTTATTTAATGCCACGTACTTTATGGCACACCCAGTATATAACTCCACTAAACGTTCGCATATTGCTTGCGAAATCCTATATAATGCCAACATTACTATACGGATGCGAAATGTATGCAAGTTTACTACTAAAAGTAGTAAAAAACTTAGATCTACTTATAATGATATTCTTAGGTATGTTTTCAACTTAAGAAAATTTGACCCTATCTCTTCCTATTCCACAAAACTTTATGGAGTTACTTTCAATGATCTTTTGAAAATAAGAACTTTGATCTTGTTATAAAAAATTATATCATCATATCTATTTGATAGACTTCAATTTTTGAACTCCCAAAGAACCAAGGACATTAACCACATATTGTTTCAAAATTCTGCATCCAAGTAGATGTTAATTCAATACGTCTTTGGAACTCATTACCATCATCAATTCAGTTTACAAGCAACACATTGCATTTTAAGAAAAAACTTTTTGAATTTTTAATAAATTTATTTGCTCTGGTGTCTGAAATATTTATTTTGCTGTCATTTATTTATTTTTTTTTTTGCTTGGTCAAATCAAAGAGTATACATAATAAAGAGATTGGGGGACTCTCTATCACTGAGAAAGCATTTGTTCTATTATGTGCCTTGGAACAGGAACATACTCAAACCAATATCAACCAGCAAACATGGCAATACGAAGAAGATTCTCCGAACATATCGCCAGGAAGAAAACATTTATTGCCGGCAATATCAATTTCGTATTCCGGAAGTTTCCTCCGTCGGAAACAACTGTTACACTAAAACAATACTTCCAGGCAATATGAAAGCAATAACTCATATGGAAGATAAAAGGGATATCGCTAAATAAATTCCCGGTACAATAAAAAACGATTTAATTTTCTCATTATTAAATTTTAGCCTGAAAAACAATATCTGCATACATAATTCATTGACCAACTTATAAATTATCTTGATTTCATCTTAGCCGATTTTTCCCGCGCAATTAATCTTAACTTTCCACGAGTTTATTTCCTATATATCTTTTGATTGTTTTTGTACAAATTAAGTTTTAATTTTTTCCAAATTGATAAAAGATTTCAAACAAATTTGCTTTATCTTCCAAATGATACAAAGATATTGCCGCAATATTGTCATAAAAAGTTATGACAAACGATAAAATTTTTGAATTATTTTTTTCCAAATATCGTCGAATTATCTTCCAAGTGATAAAAGGAAGACAATTTCAAAGTAAATACTACTTGATTATTTTCATTCAAACGACAAATAGAAGATATCGCTTTAATATCTTCTTGGACGGTATCTTTTAAATGTTTACAGGGTCATTATGTGCGCTCTTTGTATGACTCCAAAGAGTATACATAATAAAGAGATTGGGGGACTCTCTATCACTGAGAAAGCATTTGTTCTATTATGTGCCTTGGAACAGGAACATACTCAAACCAATATCACCCACCAAAAATGGCAATATGAAGAAGATTCTCCGAACATATCGCCGGGAAGAAAACATTTATTGCCGGCAATATCAATGTCGTATTCCGGAAGTTTCCTCCGTCGGAAACAACTGTTACACTAAAACAATACTTCCAGGCAATATGAAAGCAATAACTCATATGGAAGATAAAAGGGATATCGCTAAATAATCTCCCGGTACAATAAAAAACGATTTAATTTTTTCATTATTAAATTTAAGCCTCAAAAACAATATCTGATAGAAGATATCGTTTTAATATCTTCTTGGAAGGTATCTTTTATATGTTTGCTGGGTCATTATGTGCGCTCTTTGTATGACTCAAAACATCAATTGTAACCAGGGATGGAAAATAATAATTTAGTTATAAAAATCAAGAATGGAACTATACTATGGAATTATACTATTCCAACAGTATTATAGCCCTAGATTATGAATTTTAAAAAACCATACGTAAAAAATTGCAAAATAAAATCGGAATGCGAGAAAAGGCTTTGGGGTTCAAAAAATTAATTAAAAGATTTACATTCTACAAACGATGCCAAAATTTTCTTTTTTTGCAACTAACCACCAAACTTTGTTTTATGAAATGGGCATTATACTCCGCAGATTATAAATTTAAAAAACCGCACTTAAAAAATTGCAAAATAATAGAGGAACGAGAAAAAAGACTTTGTGGTAGAAAAAAATAATTAAAAAACTCAATCAGCGATTAACAATCTGCAAATGAATACAATAACGCAAAAATTTTCGTTTTTGCAAATATTTTTTTCCCGATTTATTTATTTATTTATTTTTTTTTTTTTTTGCAAACTAAGCGCCAAACTTTTGTGTACAAAATTGGTACTATAGACCCTAGGTTATAAATTTAAAAAAACCACACTTAAAAAATTGCAAAATAATCGCGGAAAGCGAAAAATGGCTTTATGGTATAAAAAATTAATTAAAAAAACTTAATCAGCGATTTACATTCTGCAAACAAATATATTGATGAAAAAATTTATCCGTTTTGCAAATTTTATTTTTCGCGATTTTTTTTTTTGCAACTAGCCACAGAACTTTGTTGTATGAAATGTGTATTATAGTCCCTAGATTATAAATTAAAAAGAAACGTACTTAAAAAATTGCAAAATAAAAGCGGAACGCGAAAAAAGACTTTGTGGTACAAAAAATTAATTAGGAAAGGTAATCAGCGATTTAGATTCTGCAAACAAAAATATTGATGCAAAAATTTTCCTTTTTGCAAATTTTATTTTTCGAGATTTTTTTTTGCAACTAGCCACCAAACTTTGTTGTATGAAATGTGTAGTATAGATTATAAATAAATAAAAAAAACTCACGTAAAGAATTGGAAAATAATAGCGGAATTTGAAAAAAGACTTTTATGTACAAAAATTTAATCCCTAGGTTATATATTTAAAAAAACCTCACTTAAAAATTGCAAAATAACGGCGGGATTCGAAAAAGGCTTTATGGTACAGAAAATGAATTAAAAGAGAGAATTAAAGCGATCGACATTCTGCAAGCGAATATATTGTTGCAAAAATTTCGCTTTTTGCAAATGTTTTTTTTTTGCAATATGTGCTAATATTTGCTAATATCTAAATATTTAATTTTTATGTGTAAGAGCGATCTAACATTTTTTGGTATAAAAGCCTGATTAAGCGAGTCTTTTCCATCCGTGATTAACCAGTCGGAGTTCGTTCCTGTTCCAAGCCGCCTAATATTTTTTCAAATAAAAAATATTGAGAGAGTTGCAATGCCATTGATGACTCAAAACATCGATTGTAACCAGGGATGGAAAATAATAATTTAGTTATAAAAATCAAGAATGAAACTATACTATGGAATTATACTATTCCTACAGTATTATAGCCCTAAATTATGAATTTTAAAAAACCATACGTAAAAAATTGCAAAATAATATCGGAATGCGAAAAAAGGCTTTGGGGTTCAAAAAATTAATTAAAAGATTTACATTCTGCAAACAATGCCAAAATTTTCTTTTTTTGCAACTAATTACCAAACTTTGTTTTATGAAATGGGCATTATACTCCGTAGATTATAAATTTAAAAAACCGAACTTAGAAAATTGCCAAATAATAGCGGAACGCGAAAAAAGACTTTGTGGTAGAAAAAATAATTAAAAAACTCAATCAGCGATTAACAATCTGCAAATGAATACAATAACGCAAAAAATTTCCTTTTTGCAAATATTTTTTTCGCGATTTTTTTTTGCAAACTAAGAACTAAACTTTTGTGTATAAAATTGGTACTATAGTCCCTAGATTATAAATTTAAAAAAATCACACATAAAAAATTGCAAAAAAGGTACAAAAAATTAATTAAAAAACTTAATCAGCGATTTACATTCTGAAAACAAATATATTGATGAAAAAATTTTTCCTTTTTGCAAATTTTATTTTTCGAAATTTTTATTGCAACTAGCCACCAAACTTTGTTGTATGAAATGTGGATTATAGCCCCTAGATTATAAATTAAAAACAAACGTACTTAAAAAATTGCAAAATAAAAGCAGAACGCGAAAAAAGACTTTGTGGTCCAAAAAAAAATAATTAGGAAACGTAATCAGCGATTTAGAATCTGCAAACAAATATATTGATGGTAAAATTTTCCTTTTTGCAAATTTTATTTTTCGCGATTTTTTTGCAACTTGCCACCAAACTTTGTTGTATGAAATGTGAATTATAGTTCCTTGATTATAAATTAAAAAAAAAAAACGCATGTAAAGAATTGCAAAATAATAGCGGAATGGGAAAAAAAGACTTTATGGTACAAAAGTTTAAGTAAAAAACTTAATCAGCGATTTACATTCGGTAAATAAATGATGGTAAAAATTTTCTTTTTGGAATTTTTTTTCGCTTTTTTTGCAATCAACCAGCAAACTTTATTGTATAAATGGGTGTTATAGTCCCTAGGTTATATATTTAAAAAAACCGCACTTAAAAAGGTGCAAAATAACTAGAGTTTGCTAAAAACCGAAAAATTTGAAAACCGCGGTTTTGGTTTTTCAAAATTATAAAAACCGCGGTTTCGGTTATTTTTCGGTTTTCTTGTGATATTAATAGAATTGTTTTAAAATAATTTAATTTGTATGTATAACAATTAAATATTTTAATGCATTCAAGATATTTATTAAAATTCGACTGAACTTCTCACTCGAATAAAGGCAATAACACCATTGCTGGGAAAAATACGCGGATGCCGTTATAAATTAAAATTTTTTATTCTTTTTTTGTCAGATTAAACTATTTTTAAAGAGTTTGGAATTTGGAATTAAACAATTTGTTTAAAACAATATAAAGTTGAAATTTTATACAATAAATTTCGCGGACTACGAAATAAAACTTTTTGAAATATAAGCGGTGAGAATCTGAACTGAATACGTGAAACTCAATATCTCTTAAACTACATGAACTACTACATGCAAATTTTTTATAAAATTGTAATCCTCAGCTTATATTATCTGTAGTAGTAAAAACAAAAAATCTTTAAAGTAATATTTAATGGAGAAATTGATCATTACAATTAAATACAGAATTTTGTAAAATAAGAGCTGAATCCTTTTCGAAATTCTAGGCTCAGTAATATGTAATTTAATGAATTATTTTAATTGCTTTAAGTATTTGCTAAAAACCGACTTATTTTTGTCGGTTTTCGGTTTCGGTTTTGAGGCCTCAAAAACCGCGATTTCGGTTTCGGTTAAAACCGAACAGCAAACTCTAAAAATAACGGAGGAATTCGAAAAAGACTTTATGGTACAGAAAATGAATTTTTTTTCGCAATTTTTGCCAACATTTGCTATATATAAATTTTTAATTTTTTTTAACGAGCCAAAGAGTTAGTTTTTAATTACTTACATTTTTACATATGTAAGAGCGATCTAATATTTTTTGGTATAAGAGCCCGATTGAGTGAGCCTTTTCCATCCCTGATCAACCAGTCGAAGTTCGTTCCTGTTCGAAGCCGCATAATATTTTTTCCCATAAAAAATATTGAGAGAGTTGCAAGGCCATTGGTCAAATGAAAATTTAGTTTTTATTCTTATTATTATTGTCTTTAATGTTAGTATTATTGTTTTATTATTATTGTTATTATTAAGTTATTAAATGTTTTTATCTAAACATATCCCTTCATACATTTTTTAACTTAAAATTGTAAAAATCCATTACTATAATCATAAGATTGTAAATCTTGTTGTTTTGGAAACCAATAAAATTAAATTAAATAACACATCAGATCTTCCTTGTAGGAAAAGGCCAAGAAATCTTAAAATTTGTTTCTTCTGAATTTTTGAACAGGAATATTTAAATAAATATTTTGGGTATTAAGGGTTGGTGCAAACTGGCTAAATAAAATCTAAACTAAATTAAAATTTCTATGAAATTAAAAAAAGTTTCCAAAAAATTTTCAAAGAAATTTTAAACCCTTTTGTGAATTTGTATTTAGTTTAGAATTTATTAAGCCACCTCGCACAGGGCCTAAACACAAAATTTTTAATATTAATGTTTGACATCCGAAAGATTTTGGGTTTGAATTTGTATAAACCAACATTTTTTACCAATACGTCACTTACTTTTCTTAATTTTTTAAGGGATTTTTTTTAAGTTAAAAATAATAAAACAAAGAACCGGTTAACCGTTGAAAATAAACTGGTTAACCGAGATTTAAGATTTTCGGTTAACCGGTTTCCAAAAAAATCGAAATATGAACAAAAAACCGGTTTTTCGGTTAACCGGTTTGGAAACACTATTTCATACTGAGAAAATTATCTTACAATTTTTATTTATTTTTTATTTTTTTTTAAATCATATTAATTTTTTCGAAACATTGAGTGCGTTTACCAGACGCTCAACTGTTGCTAATCCGCTACTCAACAATCTGGTGAGCGATTTGATTAGCTACCGCTAAGTCAACATATTGTGGTAGCGCTACTTTGTTTTGGTAGCGTAAAAATTTTACGCTACTTGTGAGCAGCTAATGATACATCAGCTGTCGTTTGCTTTTTTGTATATTTTTTTTTAAAGAATCCCAGTGTAGAAACGGTAATGACATATCATTATTTTTTGGACTACCAGTAATGACACCCACTTACCTTCTGTGTTATTTTAAAACATATAATAATGAGTTACTGATAATTACTTATTTTTATCATTATTTCAAATAGAAAATAATTTTTTAGATTTTTTTGAAAATTTTTTGAAATCTATTTTTAGACTCAATATTTTTTAAACACTGGTATGTATGTATGTATGTATGTATGTATGTATGTATGTATGTATGTATGTATGTATGTATGTATGTATGTATGTAGTATATGTGACCACATATTTTTTGATTTTTTGTATGTTGGCGAGTAAGCTTACTTGTGTGCAGCAGGTCAATTGTGTTTTTATCTATTAAATATTACATGTCGATATAGCTCAGATGGTAGAGCTGTTGACTGGCAATATGTAGACCCAGGTTCGATTCCCGCACCAGCAAATTTTATTAAAAAAAAAAATACAATAAAAAATATTTTTTTTTATATAAGTTATTTTTTAGAAAATCTATTTTTAGACTCATTATTTTTGTCAGTACTGGTAAGCACATAGGTAACGATTAGGGTTTATGTCCCGGGAATTCCCGGGACGGGATTCCCGGGAATCCCGCACTTTTTTCAATCCCGCAATCCCGGGAATTTTGTGCGGGATTTCCCGGGATTTTTTTTATTCTTTTACAGAAGTTTTAGCTATTATATATTGCCATTTTGGAAGCTAAATAAATTTAAAGCATTGATTTGAAATTAATTTAAATAAGAAATATTTGAAATTAAAAAAATGCGATTTAAAATTTAATAAACTGAAAAAGTATAAAAAAATATTATTTAAGCCAAATTGTTTTTATATGTCAGTTGAATTTGGTTAACCCTCAAACCGGGCTAAGCTTTTTTGCAATGAAATTTATACCATGTGTTTCTCACGAAAAATAAACAATAAGTTCTTCTACAAAATTTTTTTTCGTTGCCTCCTTTAGGCGATATGGGCCAAAATAATTTAAGGGTGAATCTCGAAAACTAGCACATAAAAATTACTAGGTTTAGGCACAAATTATTTCTCTTACCAAGATGTAATTACAATAAAAAAATTACATTTTTTGTGCTGTTACTTAAGAAGTTTTAGCGATTTTCGTTTTTCGAAAAATGCGAAATTGAGCGAAAACGCACCACAACTTCAATATATATTATTCAAACTTATAAGCTTAGCTACCTATACCAAATATATTCTTTTTACCAAATTTCAGAAAAATCCGTCCATTCGTTTTGAAGTTAAGGCGATGTCCTTTAAAGGTATCCTTATGGAATCCTGTGCGTCCTTGGACCAAAGTAAGGAACTTTTTGAATAGCTTAAGCTCCAATCTTACTTCATGGTCACTATCAATTGTTTTAGTCAATTTAAATATGTTTTTAAGATTTTTGAAACTTTTGGTTGTTTTAAAATATTTAATTTTTGAAATTTTACGAAATTTTATCTTTGACACTTTCTCGCTTCCAAACCGTGCATTGTATACAAAAAAATTCTTCACAAGAAATTTTACAAATTTTGTTTTCTGTTGAAAAAGCATAATTTCTTATTATAAAACACCCCTTTGGCGCATTTCTGGTCAATTTAATATACCCCGCCTGGAGGCGGGCTTGCCGGTTAGAGGGTTAAGTTAATCCAAAAACAAATACTCGTCAGAAAAAAAATTTTTTTTTCTTTAAATTGTGATTTTTGTTCAAATAAAGCAAAATATACAACACTTCAACATACGTATCTCAGTTCCAAATACCTCAAAAAAAAAACGGCATTAAAAAATGAGTAATATTTTCGTATTTTCAATTGAGTATTTGAGGTTTTTTCACAAATAATTTTATTTATATTTCAACTGCTATTCCTTTATTTCAATTGTATTTTTTAAATATTATGCAGATGCTTTTTCAAATTATTTTGGATTTCTTTACATGTTAATTTAAAATGAAACTATGCAAATTAAATAATTTCTTTTTAAATAATTGTGGCATAAAAAAATAATATTTAAAAGATACAAATTAAAGTGAAAAAACAATTTAATGAATGTTTTTCGTACAATTTGAGATCAAATATTATCACATTTTCCTTTAAATTATTTTCAAATTAAAAGAGAGATGATAAAATTTGTACAAGTAAATTACATAGAATAAAAATTTAAAAAATTCGATAAGGCCAGCAGGAGATAATACGTATTTTCGGGTCCTGCTACAATACAAACCCATCCTCAGTATTATATTTCTTTATGGGTTAATAATTGATGATGATCTATTTATATTGAATTGAAACAAATAAGCAAATTGAAACGACTCAATAAGACTAACATCAACGAAATTCTAACAATGTTATTTTTATCCAGCTGCTTCCTATGGAATTCAACTCTGATCTTATGAACCACAGATTTTTGAACGAGAACGAACCGTTAATTTTAAATGCATATTCTACATAATTATTTTTTAACCTACAACATAAATCCATGTTGACGTATTAAATTATATTTTTCACATCTAGTGTGTTAAGATGAATAAAATATTATTTAATAATATTCTAGTGTCGATTTTTATAAAAATCTTAAAGAGAACTTGCGTAATAATTTCTGTGAAGAATACTTTTAAACTTTTTTATAAAATACTTCTATACGAATACTTCTAAAAATCTGCATAGAAACAAAATCTTTAGAAATACAAATTTTTGGATTTCATATTCAAGAAATACTTAAGCAAAAAATCTATCTTAGTTCTGACTATAAAACTGGTCCTACACATTAAACCCTAAATTCATAAACGCTTTGTAAAATTATAGGAGGTTTATTGAACAAATTTTGTATGAAAATGACGTTTTATAAACCTGCTATAACTTTACAAACCATTTATGAATTGAGGGGTAACAATTCCAATATATCCTGAAAGAAAATAAGAAATTAAAATACCTGTGTGTTTAATTTTGTCCATATCAATTCGTTTAACCGTTCCAACCGCGAATTAATATTTAGTTAATATATTTCATTTTAAAATTAAAACGGCCTTCCATATAAATTTATTACCTAAACAGTAATTCGCGATTTAAACTGGTAAACGAATTATTGATCTAGAAAAAGTGGAAGTCATGCATATATTATATTTAGCCCTCCTTTCAAAATATATTAAATAGATTTTATCATGGGTACAACCAAAAGATGAACTTTGTCGGACGGTGTTTTAATAGAAATCGAGTTTTTCAAGTACAACATATGTCGAATTTATTTACTTTCTAACGAGCGGGAATTCCCGGGATCCCGGGAAATTCAGAAAAAAATCCCGCTGTCCCGGGAAATGAAAAAGTCCGGGAAAAGAAAAACCCTAGTAACGATATATTTTTTGATTTTTCGTATGCTGGTGTGTAACGACAACTCATTATTTTTCGCGACATCGCCATATAAAGGTAATAAGAAATGTAATAACAAAAGTAACTAGTTACCATTACCAAGTATGTACACTCAAAAAAAAGATGAACTAAAAATGACGAATTTGAACTAAAAATGAGGAAAACTGATAATGATTTAGTGCTAAAGCCATTTTAACTACGAACAAGTTCATGATTTTACTTACTAAAAGGAAACTTATTAAACTTGATATTGGTGTTCATTTAGTAAAACTAATTAAAAGTTTATTATACGGGAATAAAATTGAACTAAACAGTTTTAAAAATCCCAAAAAATTAGTTTAATGTATTGGCAAATTAGTACTAAGTTTTAAGAAATATTGCATAAAATTAAATATATATAAACTAAAATTAAAAATAAACTAAAACAAAACTAATTTTACTAAAAGTTGGGTTATTTGAACTTATTTCTAGTTTGCCATGCGCTCCTTTTTTTTATCAAATTCAAGTTAAAAGTATAAGCATTTAGTACAGAAATTAATTATACGGGAATAAAATTGAACTAAAAAAATTCAAAAAATTTAGTTTAATGTATTGGCAAATTAGTTCTAAGTTGTAAGAAATATTGCATAAAATTAAGTATATATAAACTAAAATTAAACCTAATTTTACTAGAAGTTGGGTAATTTGTACTTATTTCTAGTTTGTCATGCGTTAATTTTTTATGAAATTCAAGTTAAAAGTACAAGCATTTAGTCCAAAAATTTATTATACGGGAATAAAATTGAACTAAAAAAATTCAGAAATTTAGTTAATGCATTGCCAAAAAAGGTCTAAATTTTGAGAAATATTTGCGTTAAATTAAGTACATATACACTAAAGTGAAACCCAATTTTATTATAAATTGGGTTATTTGTACTCAATTTTAGTTTACCATGTGTTTCTTTTTTTTCATAAAATTTAAGTTAAAATTACAAGAATTAAGTTCAAAAATTACTGAAAAATATCCTACATAAGGAAAAATTAATAACATTTAGTTTATTTTTAGGAATTTAAACTTAAAGTAATGAAATTTTATTTATTTGAAGTACGTTACAATATTTCCTAATTTAGAGAAAATTTATAAAATTGTCCTATGAATAAGTTCATTTTTATTCAAAGTAAACACAAAATAAGCTATTATACTCAATTAAAGTACTTAATTTTAGTATATATTTCTTTGTTTTGTGTAAATGTGCCCTATGATAAAAGAAAATTATTATTAAAACAAGTTTATATTTTATTAATATAGATTTATTTTAGTTAATATATATACCTAAAATTAATACAAAATATTAAATATTATGAATAAAAACTTAGATATAAATATGTATGTGTACTATAATATTCTGTTCCTATTTGGTTAAGAGTTGTACCAATTAAAAATCGAAAATTTAATATTTCTACACTCAAAAAAGTTTGACAGTTACTACATGACAGTTGTTTGTGTAAAATAAGTAGTTGTTGTTTTTAACAGTAATTACAGTTGTTTTTCTATAGAAAAAAGCAAAGAAAGTGCTGCAATTTTGTAACAGTTGTTTAAATCAGTTATTTTTAATATCATAATAAACAACTACAAACACAGTATTTTCACAGTAATCAGTAGTTTTTGTTAGTTATTTAAAAAATTGAATTTTTGATTTTTTTTGAATTTCAAAAATTCTTGTTTAGCTTATATTTGTTATTATTGACATATTTCTAGTTTGCAAATAAAAATCAGAAACTTGTATTGTATCTCACATCATAAAAGCATAATAACTGGAGAAGGGTTTGTCATTTTTACTTCGAATTTTAAATAGGCTGAAGTAATGACACATATTTTTGTAATCGAAAGAAAAAAAATATTTGTTTTATTAAAATATACTTTTATAAACAAAAAGATTTGACTGTAAAAAACAGTAGTTTTTATCGATTTTGTCAGTTGTTATAAAATTTTTGTAGTAAAAATTTATCGGTTCATTTTCCGACATTGGTAGTTATTTTTAATGCATTTGTTAGTTATTTCTCAACAAAAAAAGTTTTAGTTATTTTAACTGCATATACCTTTGTTTTAACTGTCATTTTCAGTAGATTCTACCGACAAACTTTTGTGAGGGAAGATGCTAACAGAAAATTTAGACCAACAGGTTTTGAAAAGTATTAACCACCTCTTAATAATAGTGGATCAAATAATTTTATCAGAGCTTTTATATGAAATTTTTGAAAATTTAAAATCCTTCTAGTTTTTTCTTCTAAAATTTTGATAGAAAACTCATGATAAAGAGTCCCGAAACAAGTAAGTTTTGATATTTTTAAATTAAATGTTTAAATTAAATCATAAAAAATAATATTTTTTAAATTATACCTGAATTTATCTTTGATTTACTTAAAATAATTTAAAAATTTCGAAATGAAATCAAGAAAAATGTATATTGCAAAAAATTTTAATTTTTCTAATTTTCATATTTACTTGTTTTTCATTTTTGATATGATAAATACTTAAACAAAATTCCATTTGGTCTTCTAAACAAGTTTTAATCACTTCCGGTTTCTGCACGAGATAGGAATCGTCTCCCGTCAACGATCTAAAATAAACAAATATGTTAGTAAAGCTGGTAACTAAAAAATTTATTTTAATTTTAATTTAGATTTTTAAAATTATTAAAATTGATGCTGTTGGATGAATATCAATGGTTTAAACTAAGGTTGGTTACCTTTATCGTTTAAATACCCTTATCGCTAAATACCATTTCATTTTGAATACCGTTGCCAATACCAAAAAAAAAAAAATCAAATACCGTTATCATTGCCGATACCGTTATTTTTGTGTGTATTTACCGGTGTTTATTAAAAAAAAAATAAAAATGGCAATTATTTAAACTTTTTAAATAATCCTGAGATTTTTTTTACAAACAAATGTATGGATAATAATTTTAGTTTTTTAAACTATGTACCAACATTGAATTTAAAGCTTATAATCTGTATTTTTAACACTAAATGAGGGTATCGACTATAGAAAAAAGTCTTTTTGATTTTTTTTAAGTTTTATTTGAATGGAGCATACGTTTCACTATACGACTCCTCGATGGTGGACGAAGGCACATCATATTGGGCAGTTACTGATGGCTTTATGTAAGCTATAAAAATAATCAATGTGTATAAAAAATAAGAAACAAATAAAAAATAAATTAAAATGTTTGTTGGTTTTAAATTTTTATTTAAAATAAAAATTGTTTTTTAGACCTTTTTAATTGATTAATTAGAAATTTTTTAATTTACTTCGAGGCCAATTTCTTTATTAATATAAGTACTTTTTAACAAAAACTGCTATTTTTCTTCATCAGGATACTCTCCTGACAAATACTTCACAGGGTTTTTGCTTTCAGGAATGAAAAGACGATCGTTTCGGGGATTTTCCAGGTCCCCTTCATCAGTTTTCTTTAGAAAGTGGTGGCAGTAGTGCAACGCAATTTGAAGCATCAAAATCTCATATTAAGTGTAGTCTGAACATCAACAAAATGCGAATGAAGCAAACAATAAAATATGTTTTCGAAGTCTTCTGCAGTAGGTACTTATTATATTAATTCATAATAAGGAAATTGGCCTTGAACTAAATTAATAAATTTCTAGTTAATAAATTAAAATATGTGCACTCAAAAAAGTCTGACAGTTACTACATAACAGTTGTTTGTGTAGTAATCAGTAGTTATTGTTTTTAACAGTTTACAGTTGTTTTTCTATAGAAAAAAGCAAAACAACTTTTATGACGGTTATTTAAGAAAACAACTAACGAAAAGTACTGTAATTTCGTAACAGTTGTTTAAATCAGTTATTTTTAATATCATAATAAACAACTACCAACACAGTAGTTTTACAGTAAGTAGTAGTTTTTGTTAGTTATTTAAAAAATGGAAAATTTCCTTGAATTTTTTTTAATTGTAAAAATTCTTGTTTAGTTTATATTTGTTTCTATTGATATATTTCTAGTTTGCAAAGAAAAATCAGAAACTTTTATTGTATCTCCAATGCATAAAAGCATAATAACTGGAGAACGGTTTGGAATTTTTACTTCAAATTTTAAATAGGCTGAAGTAATAACACATAATTTTGTAATCGAGAGAAAAAAATTATTTTTTTTTATTAAAATATACTTTTATAAACAAAAAGTAAAAAACAGTAGTTTTTACCGATTTTGTCAATTGTTTTGAATTTTTTGTAGTAAAAATTTATCAGTTAATTATTTTTCAACAGTTAAAAATAACAAAAGTTTTAGTTATTTTAAAGGTAAATATCTTTCAGTAGATTCTGCCGACAAACTTTTGTGAGTGTGCGAAATAATAGCACTTTGACCCTCTGCGTTTATTCTGTCATCAATTTTGACTTCTGGTCCAACACCATCACGGGAGAATGCACCTTAAAATAAAAATTTAAACAAGTGCGTTACATTTGAGACAACGATTTCTTACCCCACAGCATTAGGGATCCTCCGCCGTGTCGAACGCGTTGTTTCTAGTATCTAGGAGAGTACGATTTATTTGGTGGTCTACGGTTGAACTTCAATTCATCGGATCCAAAAAAATTTGATTTAGTTTCGTCACTAAATAAAACCTTTGCCCATTGTTCTTTTGCCCAGTGCTTATGACGCTTTCCAAAATCGAGACGCTTCTTTGTATTCACTGGACTTATGAAGGGTTTCTTTGCTGGACGTTTGTTTCCTTTAAGCGTCTATGTGCGGTATAAAATCCGACGGTTGCGCCAAAATGTTCTGAAGCATACTGCATAAAATCTTCGGCGGTCTTATTGGGGTCGCTTTAACAATAGAAATCATATTTCTGTCCTGTCTTTAATTGCTTTTCGGGGTCTTCCACTCCCTATTTTCCTATGAATATAACCGCAAGCCTAATGCCGAGTTGCAATTCCTGACACAGTGGACTTGTTTCCTAGAAACATGGTTCCGATTTCAAATAAAGGTTTGCCTTCCCAAAGAGCTGTAATAATAGCAGCACAGGTATCATTTGATAGTTGTTTTTTGTAAAGAATAAACAATTTAGTTAATTTTGGTTAATTCAGTTCAAATTTCGTGAATAAATTAAATTTTTATACTTACCTGATACATACTATTTTTTCGTTGCATTTTTTTTGCTCGCACAGTTGGTAAAAACCGTTACCGAAACCATCTTAAATACCGTTACCGAAACAACCGAAATTCGATACCGTTACTCTTACCGTTATTCGTTTCGGTAACCAACCTTGCTTTAAGCCCTATAAAATGTTGGGTTTATTAGAGTATTTAATTTTAAAGGAAATATTCCAACAAAACCTCCTATAACCTTTGCGGTGAAGGTTTTGCTGGGATATTAAATCTTTCCTATTCTTGCCGCAATTTGATAATACATAATTACTCGGGATCCATATCAACGTTTAAGAACATATAAATAAGAGAAGAAGAAAAATAGAATCAAATTAGAACAAACCACTATTTTTCTAAATTTGAATTTAATATAAGATAGTAAGTAATATTTGAGTTAAATTTTTGTTAGTAGAAAATAACACCTTAACCTCCCAGTGTAGAAACGGTAATGACATATCATTATTTTTTGGACTACCAGTAATGACACCCACTTACCTTCTGCATTATTTCAAAACATATAGTAATGAGTTACGGATAATGACTTAATTTTATCAATATTTCAAAAGAAAATAATTTTCTAGATTTTTTTTAAATTTTTGAAATCTATTTTTAGACTCAATATTTTTTAAACACTGGTAAGGATATATGTAACCTCATATTTTTTGATTTTTTGTATGTTGGCGAGTAAGCTTACTTGTGTGCAGCAGGTCAATTATGTTTTTATCTATCAAATATTACATGTCGATATAGCTCAGATGGTAGAGCTATTGACTGGTAATTTGTAGACCCAGGTTCGATTCCCGCACCAGGAAATTTTATTAAAATAAAAATGCAATAAAAAATATATTTTTTTACATAATTTATTTTTTTGAAAATCTATTTTTAGACTCATTATTTTTGTCAGTACTGATAAGCACATAGCTAATGATATATTTTTTTTTTGGATTTTTCGTATGTTGGTGTGTAACCATAACTCATTATTTTTCGCGATATTGCCATATAAAGGTAATAAGAAATGTAATAACAAAAGTAACTAGTTACCATTACCAAGTATGTAGATACATAACTACATATTTGGTAATGATTTTCTACACTGGGCTGCTAAAATCAGCATAAAATTGTGCAAATGGAAATCGAATCTTAAACAAAATTTACGATAAAATATAAAGAACTTTATGAACACCGGTTAATATCGTCTTGAATTACCAACATGTATTATTATAATTACCCGAGTAAAAAAAATTGATCTCGCGCAATATCTAATCATATCCAATTTGATATTGTTTAAGATCTGCTATAATATCTAGCTGATCCAATTAGATCTCAAAATTGGGTGTATCCAATGATATCGTATTAGATCCCATTGTATATATGGGGATAAACTAAGATCAAGTTATATCTCAAAATTGGGAGGTCCAATGATATCTTTGGGGATAAACCTAGATCTAATTTGATCCGAAAAATGGCGGATCGAATTAGATCCAGTTATATATTTGTGGATAAACTTAGATCTAATTTGATCCGAAAAATGGCGGATCGAATTAGATAGAGCTATATATTTGTGGATAAACTTAGATCTAATTTGATCTCAATTTTGGCAGATCGAATTAGATCTAGCAATATATTTGTGGATAAACTTAGATCTAATTTGATCCGAAAAAGTGGCAGATCGAATTAGATCCAGCAATATATTTGGGGATAAACTTGGATCTAATTTGATCCGAAAAATGGCGTATCGAATTAGATCCAGTTATATATTTGTGGATAAACTTAGATCTAATTTGATCCGAAAAATGGCAGATCGAATTAGATCCAGCAATATATTTGGGGATTAAGTAAGATCTAAATACCCGTGTAAAAAAGTTTAGATCTGACCAGATCTTTTTGGTTCTCAATAGATATGATTCAATCTAATTAGATCCTGTACCAGATCACATCAAATATGATCAGATATGGCATATGTGATAATACCTTATGGCAAGATCTGATAAGATCTAGTGCCAAATTTGTTCAAATCTAAAGTGATCTGGACAAATGCGCAAGATATGCGTAGATCTGATCAGATCTAATTAGATATCAAATTTGTCCCCAATTTTGAGATCTGATTAGATCTGGTAAGATCTACGAACATCTGGCCAGATATGCCTATATCTGATCAGATCTAATTAGATCTCAAATTTGTCCCCAATTTTGAGATCTAATTAGATCTGGTAAGATGTGCTGAGATCTGGCCAGATCTGATCTTTTTTACACGGGTATATCCAAAAAATGACAGATCAAAAATTAGATCCAGTAATATATTTCGGGATTGCGTAAGATCTTAACTTTTTCGATAAATTGCAGATCGAATTAAATCCAGTTATATATTTGGGGATTTGGTAAGATCTTAATTTATCCCATAAATTGCAGATCGAATTAGATCTAGCAATTTATTTCAGTATTAAAATGGCAGATCGAATTAGATCCAGCAATATATTTGGGGATTAAATAAGATCTAAATATATCCAAAAAATTAAAGATCAAAAATTAGATCCAGTATATATTTCGGGATTGTGTAAGATCTTAACTTTTCCGATAAATTGCAGATCGAATTAAATCCAGTTATATATTTGGGGATTTGGTAAGATCTTAATTTATCCCATAAATTGCAGATCGAATTAGATCTAGCAATTTATTTCAGTATTAAAATGGCAGATCGAATTAGAAACAGCAATATATTTGGGGATTGACATCTAAAACTATCCAGAAAAATGACAGATAAAATTAGATCCCGCATTATATTTGGGTACTACGTCAGATCTCCATTTATTTGGGATTAAATAAAATCCCAGACAGATATTGACAACAGTTCAAAAAATAATACACTGGCGGAGCATTGATTTTATAAAAATTACAATATTTTGTTAAAATAAGGTTTAAACTCAGAAGGTCTCGAGTTCGATACCGTTCACGGCTATGCATCTTTTTATAAAATTATAATTTTATTTTCTATAAATGTTTTTATAAAATTATATTTTTTTTATTAAATTGAATTTAAAAAAAAAATAATTTTATTTGCATCTTTTTGATGCTCTACACCATTTCCAATTGTATCAATTGTTTTTAAGATTTATCAATTGTATTTCAGAAATAATCAATTGAATTTCAGTTTTATCAATTGTATTTCAGAACTTATCAATTATTTTTCAGATTTATGAATTGTATTTCAGAACTAGTCAATTGAATTTCAGTTTTATCAATTGCATTTCAGAATTTATTAATTGTATTTCCGAAATTCACAACTGTATTTCAGAAATTATCAAACTGTATTCCAGAAATTATCAATTGTATTTCAGAAATTATGAAATGTAATTTAGAAATTTTTCTCTATTAACTAAGATAAACAATCAACAAGTTCTGAAATAGATTTGATTATTTCTGAAATACAATTAATAAATTTCTGAAATACATTCCATAATTTCTGAAATGCATTTAAAATTTCTGAAATACAATTAATAGCTTCTGAAACACAGTTAATATTGTAGTTGCTGATGAGTTACCATATATGACCATTAGGGTGGGACGATTTAGCAATCGATATTGTGCCATCGATTTTTCGATAGCTTTTAGCATATTGAAAAAATCATTTTCGAGGCGCCCAAATTTCAATATTTTGCAATTTTTAAATAAATGCTAGATTAGCGCCATCTTGCGTTGGCTTTTTGAAACAACTAATGAAGTTGTAAACAATATAACATTACTACCTTTCCAGAAAGGTATTACTTATGAAAATCGGATAATAAATGTGGCAACTAGCCAAAAGCTATCGAAAACTCGATGGCACAATATCAAAAAATGCTTGTCCATACAAATCGCCCCACTCTAATGACCATATATTGTTTAAATGGCACCATATATGGTATGTTCCCTATTAAAAAAACAATATGGAGCTTTATATGGCAATATATAACTTAGAGTCATCCATGTACCATTTGATCCGAAAAGTGGCCCGATAAAATTGTATCAGTTGTTTATCAGCTTTTATCTAATTGCATCATTTTAGATCTGACCTGATTAAATTATGTGTTAATCAGATGAAATTGTATCAGATTTTTCACCTGATACAATTTTATTCGTTTATATCACATGGTATCAGTTTAGGTCCAAATAGATATATTTGTATACAAAATTATATAGTTATATCCCAGTTTTGACCTGATATCAGTTTAAAACTTTGATACAATTGTATAAGGTAAATGTCGGACACAATTATATTTTATTTATATAAAATTGAACCAATTGCGATCAAACCTGACACCATTACATATAAACCGATAAAATTGTATCAGGTCCGAAATAAGATATAATTTCATCTGATTAACACATTATTTAATCAGGTCAGATCTAAACTGATACAATTAGATACAAATTGATAAACAATTGATAAAAATATATCGGGCCATTCTTCGGATGAAACTGTATCTTTATACAGATATAACTTAATCACATATATATCAAAGTATATGGTACTATATATGGTAGCATATATTGTCATATCTGGAACTGTATTAAAAATGTTGTTCATAAGGTACCATATATGAGCATATATTGTTTAAATGGCACCATATATGATAATATATGGTTTAAATGGCACCATATATGCTAATATATTGCCTAAATAACACCATATATAAATATATATGGCACTAGATTTAGTGGCATATATTATCATATCTGCAACTGTATTAAAGATTTTGTTCATGAGGTACCATATATGACCATATATTGTTTAAATGCCACCATATATGATAATATATAGTTTAACTGGCACAATATATAGTTATATATTGTTTAAATGATACCATATATAATTAGATATTCTTAAAATGCCGCCATATATATTCAGATATAGCTCTATATACAACTATATATGCAATAAGATCAGCCATGCTATGTAATATATAATCCTATATCCCGACTAAAAAAGTTTTCATATAATCTTATATGATTTGATATTATTATAAATGTTTATATGCGTGGCTTTATATAACCATATACATTTATATTAACACTTTGGTTTTATAAATATGTTTGATATGACGTTATATATAATCATACGCGATTTGGTCTCCATCCATATATTAAGAGATCTGTGATATAGTTTATATATAATTATATATAATGGCGTATAAGCTTCTATAAACAATCTTATATCAAAATATATAACATGACATGATATCTAATTATACAAAATTTTATAAAGTTTAGTTGCACTATAACAATGAAGAAAACAAACTTAGGGTTTTTTTTATAAGAAAGACACATTTTATAAGAAAGACCAAAACTCTAAACTAGAAAAAGTTGTTCCGACAAATTTTTGTAAAGTTGAGTTAAACCGAAATCTTACTTTGTCAGCTATTTCCAAGTTTATTAGCATAAATTTTTCTAAACAACTTTTTCTCGTTTTGAATTTAGCTTTTTATTGAAATCCAGTTACAAACTGCGTTATTCTAAGTTTAAGGACAATTTGCGTCCTAAAAATGTCCTAAATCGCATTCAATCCCCATTTCCATCAATACCAAAGATCGACCAATACCCACTTTGTTAGCCAAACTGTTCAGTCAGCCATTAGTATTTAATATGAATGAAAATAAGTGATCTCAACAATATTTACTAAAATTTTATTTGAAAATTTTTATAAAATTATATGTATTTATATATAATTTAATGCAATTAGATAGACCCATTTTTCGGATCAAATTGTATCAGGTTAGATAACATGCTTATCTCGTTTGATATAATTATGTATTCCAATATTCGGATCAAATAAGATATGAACATATATATGGGTTTATATATGGTTATATATGATTATACAACATCTTTTTTAGTCGGGATACCATATCTAATATTATAAAGGTCGATATCTAATTAGATGAAATTATATATGGCATAATATAAGGAACAATTTTGGAAAAAGACGTCGTATATAATTATATATGGATATACATAACGACATGTCTAATTATATATTGTAATATATGCCACATATGATTATATATAATTTTTTTTACTCGGGTATTTAAAATTTAACATGAATACGTGAATTCAAAAACTCTGTATTATATTATTTGCAATAATGTAAAAAATTTACAAAATGTACTTCAGGAAACCCAGAAACATAGTAAGCTGTGACAAAGTCAGAACCTTTTTGTGGCCAATTAAGAGTTCTCCTAAAATGAACTACGATAGGGACGCTCTTCGTGACGCACGGCTCTGTGGCTAAGGCACACTAGAGGTCCTTAGACTTCACTAATTGACCACTTAAAGGAAATCGTTGCAACAAAGAGACTGCGAATATATAAAATCTAAATTTTTTAAGTTTTTTAATAATTAAGCGAAAGTAATGTTTCAAAATCTTTGTAAATACACTCATAAAAAACGTCCGTACAAATAGGCCAAAATTGTGCTGGTCAAAATTATGAGTGTACATTTGAAGCTTAAACTAAAAAAACTTATATGGTATTATACTGAGTTTGCATCGTATTATACATATTTAACATTCTTGTCAACAAACAGCTTTACTACATTAAAGCGCAAACTCAAAAACCATTTACATTTGCTAATAAAATATCGAATTATTAGTATTTTAAATATTTATTTTTTTTAAATCGAACAAAAATCGAATATTCAAGAAAAGGATAAAGAACTAATATCATTTAATTTAATACGATATACCATTAAAATCTTAAATTGTGAATACCCTCATTGTTCTGAATTATTAACATGTTTTATTATTAATATAATTATTTAAAATTTAATATGAATACGTGTATTCAAAAACTGTCTATTATATTATTTGCAATAATGTAAATAATTTACAAAATGTACTTCAGGAAACCCAGAAACATAGTAAGCTGTGACAAAGTCAGAACCTTTTTATGGTCAATTAGAGTTCTCCTAAAGTGAACTACGATGAAGGGACGCTCTTCGTGACGCACGGCTCTGTGGCTAAGGCACACTGGAGGTCCTTAGGCTTCACTAATTGACCACCTAAAGGAAATCGTTGCAAAAACGAGACTGCAAATATGTGAAATTTAAATTTTTTTAAGTTTTTTAGTATTTATGCAAAAGTAATGTTTCAAAATCTTTGTAAATACGTTTTAAGCTTAAACTAAAAAACTTATATTGTATTATACTGAGTTTGCATCGTATTATACATATTTTACATTCTTGTGAACAAACAGCATTATTACGTTAAAGCGCAAACTCGAAAACCATTTACATTTGCTAATAAAATATCGAATTATTAGTATTTTAAATATTTATTTTTTTAAATCGAACAAAAATCGAATATTCAAGAAAATTTTTACAAGGTATAATAAAATCATTTGTTTGCCGTCACGCAATGTTGTTTAGACAAATTTAAATTCCAATTAAAAATCTACATATATAATTATAATATTATATAATCGAAACTGAAACGAAATGGATAAAGAACTAATATCATTTAATTTAATACGATATACCATTAAAGTCTTAAATTGTGAATACCCTCATTGTTCTGAATTATTAACGTGTTTTATTATTAATATAATTATTTAAAATTTAATATGAATACGTGTATTCAAAAACTGTGTATTATATTATTTGCAATAATGTAAACAATTTACAAAATATACTTCAGGAAACCCTGAAACATAATAAGCTGTGACAAAGTCAAAACCTTTTTATGGTCAATTAGAGTTCTTCTAAAGTGAACTACGATGAAGGGACGCTCTTCGTGACACACGGCTCTGTGGCTAAGGCACTCTAGAGGTCCTTAGACTTCACTAATTGACCACTTAAAGGAAATCGTTACAAAAACGAGACTGCAAATATGTAAAATCTAAATTTTTTAAGTTTTTTAGTAATTATGCGAAAGTAATGTTTCAAAATCTTTGTCAATACACTCATAAAAAAAGTCCGTACAAATAGGTCAAAATTGTGCTGGTCAAAATTATGAGTGTACATTTGAAGCTTAAACTAAAAAAACTTATATTGTATTATACTGAGTTTGCGTCGTATTATACATATTTAACATTCTTGTCAACAAACAGCATTATTACATTAAAGCGCAAACTCGAAAACCATTTACATTTGCTAATAAAATATCGAATTATTACCCAAGTAAAAAAAAATGATATGGAGCCATATAAAGTTATATTTAATTATATATAATCTTTTATATAATTAGATATAATTATATCCGAAAAATGAGAACGTCTCATTGTATCATATTGTATCGAATTGTATACAATTGTATACAATTTGGTACAATTTGATACAATTTTATGCAATTCGATGCAATTGTATCCGAATTTTGTCCTCATCCAATTACATCAAATTATATCTTTTTGTATAAAATTATATAAAATGTTATAAAAGTGGACATAGTTTGATACAATTATATCTAAATATTAACCTTATACTTTTTATTCATATTATATAGGACCATATCTAACAATATACAAAAATTATTTTTTTAAATAAAAAAAAATGTTCAATTACTTGTAATTGTTCTTTTTTGAATTGCAATTACAAATAATATGTAATTGTAGTTGAGTTTTTTTTCAATTACAATTACATGTAATTGTGTTATTGCATGTATAATTACCCTACGGGAAATTTTAACAAACTGTCACAAGGGGTCAATTTCCACCTCCTATGACAACGCCATGTAAAAGTGGCCAGTCTATTTCATATAAAGTGGCCAGTTCGGTAACAGTTTGTTAAAATTTCCCGTAGGGTAATTACAAAATGTAATGATTAACCGCAGGTCTGCTCGAGATCTTATACTTTCGATAAATCTTCTATTACTTTTATCCAGATTTATCACGACAGTGCAATAAACATGAAAAAAATTTTCTTTTAATTTAGTAATTTTAAAATAAAGTTAACAACACTGAAATTTTAAAGTTAATAGGATTATGATATACAGTTGTGGCCAAGCATGTAAGTCAATTCAAGTTTTTTTCTAATTTTTTTGTTGTGGCCTTTATTTTTAAAGATCAAAATAGTGGATAAATTCGCCACGAAATGCAAGGAGGTGGTTTAGAAAATTGTACAGAATTTTAACGTAATGTTTGTTTTTTCATTTTGTCACTTGTTTTAAAATTAGCGATATAAACCTCTTATCAAATTACATAGTAAAATTTAGGCAGCACTGATCGGTTCTGTACAAACTGTATATTTTTGGAAATCCTATAAAATTTCCTTAAGTCTTGCATTATCTTTATCTACAAATAGTCACCAGACTTAAAATTGCAGCCTTTCGTGGCGAATTTAGCCTCTATTTTGATCTTTAAAAATAAGGGCAACAACAATAAAATTATAAAAATACTTGAATTGACTTAAATGCTTGGCCACAACTGTACAACCAAGATATAATATAAAAAATCAGTCAAGTGTAAGTTATAGAATAGAGAATTTCGTATTACAGCTTCAGTGTTGTTATTGTTATGGGTGCGTAAGCCATTTTTGACTCATGCTCCTAAACAAAAACAAATTACTCACGCACGAACATTTCGTTTCTTACTCAGCACACATGAGTATATTAAAAACTTACAATCAGAAAATTCTCACGCAAAACAGTAAAAATTACTAAAAACATATGATGCAAAAAATAAACTCACACACGAATCATGCACGGGTTATTCTTACTCACGCTCACGCACGAATCACTTAAGTATAGTAATTATTACTCACGGTCACGTGTGAATAACGTGACTCACGAACATTTCGTGTCACGCGCCAATCCCTAGTAATTACTAAATCTAAAACTAGTTCAAAATCATTGATAACATGGAACCAAATATAATATAATACGGTTTTATATGGACCTTATATATTTTTATATAAAATCACTTTGAAAAAATTACCTATGTGGGATGATATATAATTATAGATGATTTTATAAAGAACGTTATAAGTTATACATGGGTTCATATTCGTCAATATATAATCATAACTAACACAAATTATAAAATATTTTTTATATGGATCCACATAGTTTTATATTATTATGTATAGTGTCATACTAAATTATATATAAACGTATATGTAATTATATCTTTTATATGTTACTTTATGTACTTATATATAGCACATACATATATATGTAGGCCAGTATGTAATAATATAAAATCACATATGTCTCCATATTAAAACCTTTGAGGAAAAAATATCTAATAAATGACTATATAAAAGTATATATGCTTGAATTTAAAAGCATATGTGAACATATGTAACTATAAGTTACTATATGCAATTAGATAAAATAATATGTGATTATATCAAAACTTTTTTACTCGGGTAGTATTTTAAATATTTATTTTTTTAAATCGAACAAAACTCGAATATTCAAGAAAATTTGTACAAGGTATAATAAAATCATTTGTTTGCAGTCATGTAATGTTATTTAGACAAATTTTAAATTCCAATTAAAAATCTACATATATAATTACAATATTATATAATCGAAACCGAAACGAAATGGATAAAGAACTAATATCATTTAATTTAATACGATATACCATTAAAGTCTTAAATTGTGAATACCCTCATTGTTCTGAATTATTAACATGTTTTATTATTAATACAGGGTGGCGCAAAAGCAATCCTCCTATCAAAAAATGCTATAAATTTTGCGATTGGCCCCTAATGTCAGTTCTGTTTTGACATTTGTGTAGTAAACACATGCGAAATACACGTTAATAAACAATGTTACGCTACACTGCTCCAGAACGCGGAATGTTGGTGACTATTTATTTGACCAATAATCGGATGATTTTTCATCAAAAATAATCATGAGTGATGAGGCCCATTTCCATCTTAGCGGGTACGTAAATAAGCAAAATTTACGCTTCTGGGGCACTGAAAATCCGCGTGTAACCCACGAAGAGCCATTACACCCGCTCAAAGTCACTGTATGGTGTGCTGTATTCGCTGGAGGAGTCATCGGACCTTTTTTCTTCGAAGACGTCGCGGGCCAAACGGTTACTGGGAATGATGAGCGCTACAGAGCAATGATCAACGATTTATTTTTGCCGCAACTTGATGAATTGGGATTGGAAAACATGTGGTTCCAACAGGACGGTGCAACGGCACACACTGCACGTGCCACAACCGATATGCTGAAGGATGCATTTCCCGGGCGCCTAATCTCCCGTTTTGGCGATTTGCACTGGCCAGTAAGATCGCCTGATTTGACCGCTCCAGACTTCTTTTTGTGGGGCTTTTTAAAGTCGCGGGTTTATGTCAACAAGCCTCAGACAATATCCGTCAAGAATGTGAGGACCTATCGCCGGAAGTTTTGGCCAAAGTGATGGAAAATGCCATAAAAAGGGCTCAAATGACAATCAACTGTGGCGGCGGCCATTTACATGATATCATATTCTCGACTTGATGTAAAAAAAATTAAAAGACCAAATAAAAATAATCCACAAGAAGAATCAAAGTTTTTCATTTTTTTTTTTAATTACAGCCAAAAAACATCGGAAGGTTATTTTTGCGCCACCTTGTATAATTATTTAAAATTTAATATGAATACGTGTATTCAAAAACTGAGTATTATATTATTTGCAATAATGTAAACAATTTACAAAATGTACTTCAGGAAACCCTGAAACATAATAAGCTGTGACAAAGTCAGAGCCTTTTTATGGCCAATTAGAGTTTTTCTAAAGTGAACTACGATGAAGGGACGCTCTTCGTGACACACGGCTCTGTGGCTAAGGCACACTGGATGTCCTTAGGCTTCACTAATTGACCACTTAAAGGAAATCGTTGCAAAAAAGAGACTGCAAATATGTAAAATTTAAATTTTTTTAAGTTTTTTAGTATTTATGCGAAAGTAATGTTCCAAAATCTTTGTAAATACGTTTAAAGCTTAAACCAAAAAAACTTATATTGTATTATACTGAGTTTGCATCGTTTTATACATATTTTTCATTCTTGTCAACAAACAGCATTATTACGTTAAAGCGCAAACTCGAAAACCATTTGCTAATAAAATATCGAATTATTAGTATTTTAAATATTTATTTTTTTGAAATCGAACAGGAATCGAATATTCACGAAAATATTTACAAGGTATAATAAAATCATTTGCTTGCTGTCACGCAATGTTATTTAGTCAAATTTTAAATTCCAATTAAAAATCTACATATGTGACCTTCTCCGAGAAAAGGGACCTAGTGTGTGAAAATGAAGTTTTGAGAAGAACGCATTTAAAGTTTCAAATTTTTTTCGATTTTATTTTTTCTCATTTTTATCGATTTTCCCAAGTTTCCGTTTTTTGACAAACTAGGTCCCTTTTCTCGGAGAAGGTCACATATACATATAATTATAATATTATATAATCGCTACCGAAACGAAATTGATAAATAACTAATATCATTTAATATAATACGATATATCATTAAAGTCTGAAACTTACTGGGAAATATGTATGTGCATAAACTGCTCCTCTTTTAGAGCAACCAGCACTACCAACAAATCGTCAGCTTCACTTCGCTCTCCATAAACTGAAAATAAATTAAGAGAGGAAACCACATTTTTTTATAAATTGCTTTTTTAATAAAAGGTATTTTTATAAAATGTATATTTTATAAATGATACTTATTATAAAATGTACATTTTGTAAAAGGTACTTTTTGTAAAAGAGTCAACCTTGTTCCGAAAGTTGTACACATTCATTCGGTTTAAAGAAAATACTTGCAATTTGATGTACGAAAGGTTCTTTTTATAAAAGTTACATTTTAGGAAAAGTATTTTTTATAAAAGGTACTTTTTATAAAAGGTATTTTTATAAAAAATATTTTTATGTAAGGCACTTTTTTAATAAAAAGGTAGTTTTTATAAAACCTTTTCAAATATAAATTTTAAAAATACTGTCAAGTTTTACTAAAAAAATATATGGTTTTTTATATGTATTTTTAGTACAGGTTAGTTTAGCGCGAACTAAAACAATATAATTAGACCATATTTTAAACTTCAATTGAAGTATGATAAAAAAAACTAGAACGATTTCTTTATAAAAGTTCATATAACTTAACTTTTAGTTCAATTAAACTAGTTAGAACTTTGCAATAATATTAATATTTTGAACTAAAATCTAGTTAAATTAAACTTGAAGTGTTATTTTATAAGTAACTCAAATTATAAGAAGTTTAAAGCAAGTACAGTTTTATTAAAAGTATGGAAATTTATTATTGAGTTTATATGAGTAGCTAACAATTTAGTTCAGTTTAGTTCATTTTGAACTTGAAGTTTATAATATTATGTATTTTAAATACAGTTTAGTTTAATAAACTAAAACACTGTAATTTGGCCATATTTTAAACTTCAATATAATAAAAACGAGTAAAAAGGTTAAAGTCGGGCATGCCGACTATACAATACCCTACACCAGTCTGGTTAAAAGCAAACTAATGTTTGGATCCGAAATTCGAATGGGTTAAAATGGGGCTTGTGTCAAAATTTTCTATAATGTGAGTCAGCGCACCAAATTTCATTAAAATATCTTAATATTTGCGACCTGCAGTTTGTAACCAAGCCAATTTTGGGGGGACCCTTATATGGGCACTAGGTCTAAACATGGACCGATGTTCACCAAAATCAATAGGCTTCGTCCTTGGGCCAACTTAGGTCTGTGTACCAAATTTCATCAAAATATCTTAATATTTGCGACCTGCAGCGTATAAACAATATAATTTTGGGGGACCTTTATATGGGCACTAGGTCTAAACATGGACCGGTATTAACCAAAATCAATAGGCTTCATCCTTGGGCTGAAATAGGTCGGTCTACCAAATGTCATAAAAATATCTTAATATTTGCGACCTGTAGCGTATACACAGTATAATTTTGGTAGGACACTTATATGGGCACTAGGTCTAAACATGGACCGATGTTCACCAAAATCAATAGGCTGTGTTATTTGGCCAATATAGGTCTGTGTACCAAATTTCACCAAAATATCTTAATATTTGCGACCTGCAGCGTATAAACAGTATAATTTTGCTAGGACCCTTATGTGTGCACTAGGTCTAAACATGGATCGATGTTCACCGAAATCAATAGGCTGCGTTATTGGGCCAATATAGGTCTGTGTACCAAATTTCATCAAAATATCTTAATATTTGCAACCTGCAGCGTATAAACAATATAATTTTGGGAGGACCCTTATATGGGCACTAGGTCTAAACATGGACCGATGTTCACCAAAATTAATAGGCTGTGTTATTGGGCTAACATAGCTCTGTGTACCAACTTTCATCAAAATATCTTAATATTTACGACCTGCAGCGTATAAACAATATAATTTTGGTAGGACCCTTATATGGGCACTAGGTCTAAACATGGACCGGTGTTAACCAAAATCAATAAGCTTCGTCCTTGAGCCAACATAGGTCTGTGTACCAAATGTCATCAAAATATCTTAATATTTGTGACCTGCAGCGTATAAACAATATAATTTTGGGGGGACCCTTATATGGGCACTAGGTCTAAACATGGACCGATGTTCACCAAAATCAAACTTGTTCGTCCTTGGGCCAACATAGAGTCTGCGTACCAAATTTCATCAAAATATCTTAATATTTGCGACGTGTAGAGTGCGCACAAGATTGCATGGACAGACAGACGGACGGACGGACATCGTTAAATCGAAATAAAAAAAAAACTGAGTCGATGGGTATACTATAAGGTGGGTCTGGGACCAATATTTTTTGGTGTTACAAACATCAGCACAAACTTATAATACCCTGACCACGTAGTGGTGTAGGGTATAATAACTAGAGCGTTTTTTTTTTATAAAATGTCATATTACTTAACTTTTAGTTCAATTAAACTAATTTTTAGTTCAACTAAACTAATTTTCTAAACTTTGCAATACTATAAGTTGGTAATAATTTTAGTTCAGTTTAGTTCATTTTGAACTTAGGAATACAAATTGATCATTGTTTAAACTAAACTAAAACCAAAGCGATTTATTTATGAAGTTACATATTTAAGTTCAACTAAACTAATTTTCATACATGATCTATAATTAAGTTAAACTTGAAATATAAATAGTTAATTAAAAGTACTATATGAAAAGAAAAAGTTAGTTTACTTTTATTCTGTATAAAGAAATGTGTAATTAGATTCATATTGTACTTTTAACTTTTGAAAGTAACTAAGTTCAACTGAACTTAAATTTAAGTATTGAGAAATCTTATAAAACATGTGAGAAACAAAAATGATTGTGCATGTATTTGTAGCTTGGCTTCCTTTTATAAGTTCAATGTTTATTTCTTCTTAGTTAAATTAGAACAATATGTTAACTAATTTTAGTTAACATGCAGTTCACTAAACTAAAATTGAAAATATATAAACTAAAAAAAGGACGCCAAGCTACACATACATTCACAAACAATACATGTTTTTCTTCAATTTTTCACATTGTTTTAATTAACTAATCTGTTTAATACAGGTCAACGAGAACTTGCATACTGATTTATTTTATTTATTCTCTTTCTAGTTACTCACTTCTACTTTATTCTTTTTGTAGTTGCTGTTTTATAAAGTATTTTCCACACATATATAAAAACCAGTTTTATTGAAAATAACAGATTACTCAAACAATACATACTTTTGCTTTGGAAGTTCATATAAACTTATTTTGAATGATAGAAAAGTTCATAATAAACTTTGTTAATAGAATTTTGTCAAGTTAAATAATTTGTAGGAATATAAACTATTATTAAGAAAATTTTTATATTTTTTAAAAAATTATTCAAACATTTTAGTTCATGTTTACTAAATCTGAATGCAAAAGCAAACTTGGAAAAATATTGATTTTTTTTTATTTTTGGAAGAGTTTAAATTCCTCTACTTAAGTTAAGCTATTTTGGTAAATTTATAAACTTTAATCAATTAACTTTAACCTAAACTAAAATTTAACACAGAAAATTAAAGTGAACTCAATTCAACGGAATAAACTATTCAGAAGCTAAAATTATTTTCTACAAATGAGTACAATATACTTAATATTATAACAATTTAACTAATTTTTGGTTAAATAATTTGAGTAAAATTTTGAACTATTCCTGAGTTTATGAACTATTTTTTTTTCTCACATTTAGTAAATTTTCCAAAATTTAAGTTTTTTTTCGCTACTTTAAGTAAAATTTAACTTATTTCAATGAACTTTTCTGTAGTTCATTTTGAACTACAGTTTAGTTCACTTTAGTTCAATCTTTTTTCTGAGTGTAGTTACATAACCACATATCTGGTAATGATTTTCTACACTGGGATAATAAACATATACAAATATAGGAATAAAAGGAATAAAAAATTTCGAAAAAATCAATGAAACATCTACAATTATTTTTATTTTAAAACAAAAACAAAACTAGCATCGTTCACCAGATTAAGGTAACCATAAAGCGCTACATATCATTTGTAGCGGTAGCGGGTTTCTCTGGTAAACTTGCCCATTGATATGGAATTTCATTAATTGAATTAAGCTTATTATAAAATTCTATGAAACTTTTTAATTTTATGCATTCTTTCATTAGATATATTTTGTACATCCGCAAAATATGGTACAATTTACTACGCTTTTTGCATTTGCTAAATACTTTTTATTTATCCACTCCATCTTAGCAAGGACAACAACCAACTATAATAAATAATAATAAATGAAATTGCTTCATAAATTTTATGAAGCTATTCATTGGCTGAATGATTTATTCATTGCAGGAGTGGGCTTTTCATTTTATGAAGAGTTTCAATAATTTTATTAACTTTTCATACACATTGACTTTAATGAAACCTGTTTCATAGCTTCTTTGAAAAGTTTCCATGGACGAGTTCCAGTGACAATTTTCATTGAAACTATGAAGAAATTCATTACTGAAGTGATGATAATTCTCTCAGTGTATAAACACGGTGATTTTAACTTACAATAAAAAGACGCGGCACAACCTAACCGCCGATAGAAATAAGACAATATGTAAACCAGATGAAAGCATTAATGATGCATTGTTCCAAAACCGGTGGCGGCAGTTGTAAGGACTACAAGCAATTTAGTTATCAAAAATAACATCACTTTCAAAATAATAGCACCCAATAATAAAATAATTTCTATGGGTAAACCAGTTATGATATTAACTGCGAATAAATTGCCAAAAATTGAAAATTAGTAGCTTGGTGTAATGATTGTTTTTTTTTTTAATTTTAGAAATCTATTGTACTTTTTTTTTATATTAGCAAAATTCTATGGGAAAGGTAAAAACAAATTTTAATTTAATATATTTTCTTAATTCCATGAGTTTGTATTTCCCAACCGATTTCACCAAAATTTGGTACACACGATACACTTTTAAAACAACATTTTTTAAATTATGTGTTTGTTATACATATATCAATGGATGATCACTATGGAAATTTTTATTTTTCAACGTATTTCGCTCAAATTTAGTACACATGACCCCGATATACCAGGCCAGGTCGCGATATACTTTTCATTGACTACGCCCACTTTTTATAAAACTATTAATTCGATATGCACCAATGGATTTTGACTAGATTTGGTGTACATTGTACTGATATTTCAGAAAAGGTCGCGATATAATTCTCATTAACCAGGAAAATTTTTCATCCCACTTTTTTTTAATTATGAATTTTTGTTTTCAACGGATTTCACTCAAATTTGGTGCATATGTTCCCTATGGCCGGGGTTACCATATACTTTTCATTGCCCACGCTTACTTTTACGCCCAGTTAAAAAAATAGAATTAAGAAATATAGCAATGGATATTCTCTATGGGAATTTTTATTGTCCATCGGATTTCGTTCAAATTTGGTACATATGATCCTTTTATCCTAGGCCAGGTCGCGATATACTTTTCATTGACTTTCTTTAGATTATGAATTCGTTATAAAATAATGAATGTTCCCTATGGAATTTTTTATTTTCGAACGGATTTTACCCTATTTTAGTTTGTACGCATGATCCTTATATCCCGGTCACCGCATACTTTTTATGAACCGCGCCAACTTTTGCGCTCTTTTTAAAATATGTGAGTTCTTTGAGATCCATTTTATATTTTTACTATAAAAATAATTATTTTTTAATGGATGTTGCCGAAATTTTGTTCTAACAAACGCCACGCGCAAGATCGTTATTAATGTTCCAATTATCACGCGCTGTTTTACATACACTTTTTCTCAAAATTTGTATGTTTGTCACAATCCATCTTCTTAATTTTTTGTTTACTGTTTTTCAAATGTTGCTGAAATTTGACACAGAATGTATACAATTCTCATTATCATTTCAATAGTTGTATACAAATCATTTTATTTTTAGGTTTTTGACAGGTAGTGGCGAGTGCAATGGTGGTGGGCGCAGTGGTGGCGGTGGCGTCGGGCGAGGTAGCTAGAAAGCGTGCATAACAAATAACATATACAGTCAGAGTGATCTATTAATCTCACTCAAATCTTAAGACACCAAAGAAGGGTTTTTTTTTAACTATATTATTAATTTTTCAGTTTTTAAGGCAGAAGACTATGAATACCGGGCAAGCGCAAGATTTTTTATTAATTTTTGGTTTTCTTTAAAACTGGCCCGTTTCCTGTTTGCAGGCACAAGCTGTTAACAAAGGCTGAGAGAATTACATAACCTTTGTTTATACACCGATAATAATCCATGCATAAAAATACGAAAAAATGTCAAAATAACAAAAATTTTTGTAAAATATACGAAAAATGGTTTATTTTACGAAAGTTTTTGTTGTTTTGAAATTTATTTCGTATTTTTATGCATGGATTATTATGTGTGTACTTAGTATTTTACCACCCATTGTCCCTAATGCTCGTATTATATATATGCCTGTATTTAATTTATCATTTTCTAATAATATCAATATTAATGTTAAAACATTATTACAAAGAAAAGGAAAAACCTAACATTAACCTTTAACAGTAAAACAAAACAAAATAACAAGTACAACAAAGTTTCGATGTATGTATATTAGGGTAACAATAAAATGCGTTGGAAAAATTTGTTTACGATGATATCCGAATGAATTATTGTACCATTTTATAACAAGGTTTTGTCGTCGGCTGACGTACTTCAGTCGTGTCTAGGGTCTACTTCAGGACCCGCAAACCTTAAGTAAAAACACAAATGTTTATACTATTATTTTTATTTAGTAATTAGATTCAAATACAATACATTTCACAAATGGCAACACCTCGTTTATTCACTCGGGTTTATTCGGTTCGGAGAATTACCTGTCAGCAATACAAACTTCGGCTTCAGGTTCTGGTAGTCGTCTTCCGACTCGGTTATGCTCGACAGGTAGTCGTCGTTCGACTCGGCTATGTGTCGGCAGGTAGTCGTCTTACGGCTCGGGTATAAGTATCCTCAGATTGTCGACCTCCTCGGTGGATAATCCCGATCACCTAGGCAGTGGTGATCAATAGAACAGACCGCGAAGGCTGTGATATTAGAACAGACCGCGAAGGCTGTAATATTAGAACAGACCGCCAAGGCCGAGATATTAGAACAGACCGCCAAGCATGGATGGAAAAATGGTACAATTGTACTTTTTTGGTACATTCTTACCTTCGTGGGTACCGTGGTACTACCACGACGCATTTGGTACAATTTCAAAACATTCCAAATTTAAAATTTTTGTATTGATATCGAATTGCTGTTCTCGAAAACCTCCATTAGTCTAGTAGTATCGTAAAGTATCGTGTCAGCTGTTTACTTTTAGTTAATGACAGTATACCAGGGATGATAAAATTAGTACTATAGTACTTTTTGTGATACTATTGGAACCTCAAAAGTACTATGGTACTCCTCTGACTCATTTAGAACTATTTACACATTTTCCGATTTTAAAATTTTTTGTGCTTTTTTAATTTTCAGTGATATTATTGTGTTTATAGCGAAGACATCAAATAAATAAAAAATACTTATGTTGAAAATATTTAAAATATTAAATGTTACTATTGAAAACTCAAGTTAAACACATAAAAATGTTCTTTCGCATTTATTTATTAAAATACGTATGTATACAAAAAAAAATATTAAAAATTAGGAGAATTAAGAAAAATATACAAAACTATTTTTAAACGAGCAAAATGTTTTTCCCCATCAGATCTCCTAAAGAATTCACTAATTCGATTTTCATTTTCGAAGAGTCGAATGAATTCTTAATGCACCTAATGCTATCATTAAATTCATTTGATTCGATTGTCAATGAATCTGTTCATTCGAAAATATTCCTATTAGGGTTATATAGTTGCAACAAAAAGTCGACTTTTCGACTTTTTGACTTTTTTCAAATTTTGAAAAGTCGACTTTCCGACTTTTTATAGGTAAAAGTCGATTAATCGACTTTTTATAGGTAAAAGTCGATTAATCGACTTTTTATATGAAAATTTCTAAATAGCAAAAAATCATATATTTTTAGCTTATTTGGGGGTCAGTTAACTAGATTCGAAACGTAGAATTGCACCTTGTTGATAATGAGCATAAATTCGACTTTTATTATCGCACAGTGGTTTTAAACATAAAATGTAGCACAAAACTTATATACATTAAGGCTTATTTAACTACCTAATTTCGTAAAACACTTGGGTGAAGTTCTTAAATGTAAATTGTTTTTGTTACAAAGAAATAACGCAACACTTAACCGAAGTGTTTTAGAAAATTACCCCCTTATTCTTATACATTTAAATGCATGGTGTAGCCATATGGCAACATACCAGTTTTTTAATAAAAAACCCCACTTGATGCACAAAACTGCATTTTTGGGCTTTGGAGCCCCTTCTATAGACAGTGTTCTTTTAGTTTTTTGAGCATCACCTTGGTATTTTAAACTGGCAGAGTTAAACTTTTAACTGTCCAATTAATATTTTAACTGACAAAAAAAGCATGTTTAAACGATGTATGTAGGTTAAAAGTTTGGATTAATTGTAATCAAGTATTTACAATAATTTCTCTGTCTAAAAAAATTGGGGAGCTATATTTTACGCACCTGTGAAAACTTAAAATTAAGTTCAAAAATTTTCTCGCTTTCAACAAATGCTGAGCGTATATTGCATACACCGGCGTAGGTTTTCTAGGGGGGCTATAGCCTTTTAAATTTTTGGTTCCTCTGTTTTCATTATGATTATCAGTGCTATCGGCAGATACCTATTCTGACAAGTTATGCTTTAAGCTTTACCCAATAAGCGCTACAAAAATTTAAGTGAACTCAAAGTCAAGTCTTAGATTTTGTTTAAATTTCACTTTGATTTTATGACTTACTCCCGTAATACTAATACACTGATAGAAATAAATCTGTGCAAATAGCAGATAATATGGATAAAAATGGCCCTGCAGAAAAAAACTGCCGAATCTGTTTAGTAAATTTTAGTTAGATAAAACTACCCTTCTCATATTAGCAAAACAATTATCTCAATAGTACACAAAACACAATGAAAAACTGTTATTTCTATAAATTTTTTGTTAAAAGTTAAACTTAGTTAAATGCCAATAATATTCTATCCTGCTGAAATTAACGAAAAGTTTTGTTGAAAAATTGTTAATTAAGACCTGCTAACTTATCCCAAAATAAACTGAGTTTAGTGCTTAACCATAGCTTTGAATCTCAAATTTATATGAAAATAACTGGGGTTAACGTTTAACCATGGTTACATTGGAAAAAAGTTACTTGCCCTAAGTATAATTCAAAAAGTCTAAATTCATTGAAATCGACCGACAATTTAAGAAGCCAAGGGTTCCGAAAGCTTGTTATCACTCGAGGTGGTCTACTTTGCACGCTGGTGCTAAATAAATGCCCTATTAATAAAACAGGTTGACCAAAAGCCTTATTCATACTCTACAATATTCTATAAACTTTGTCCAAATCGGACGATTAGTTTAGAAGTTGTGTATGTTTAAAACCACTGTGTGTCGTAGACATTTTAGAGTTTTTTATGTCATATTTCACTGTTTTTTTTCCAATAGACTAGCAACAATTGCTTAATTTTTTCTATTGTGTTATCAGCAAAAACAAAATTTACTTCTTAGCCATATGGTAATAAGTAAAAAAGTCGAAAAGTCGAAAGCAAAAGTCGACTTTTCGACTTTTGCATCACAAAAAAATCGATTTTCAAAAAGTTGAAAATTTTCGCAAAAAGTCGATTAATCGATTAGTCGAAAGTCGACTTATAGAACCCTAATTCCTATGACATTACAAGGTGGAATAGACCTGTAAATAACTTAAAAATAATATTCGCTTTAACACTTTGAGGACCATACATTTTCTACCGAAGCGATTTAAAATTTTTTGGCATTTTCATGATCTCTGACCTAATAATAGTTATGCCGAGAAAAATTGGCTCCGCAGAATTCCTACTTACCCCTCATTTCGCTTGCCAAAAATATTTGCCATTTGATGACCCTGCCGTTCCGGACGAAGCGATTTTTATTATTTTATTTTCGTGATCTGCAACTAAATTATTGATATTTTACAAAAAATTTTTATCATAGACCCCCTGCTTGCCCTTCATTTCGTTTGTCAAAATTTGTGCTTTTTACCCCTTACATGAAGAATTCTAGTTAACCAACTTCGAGAACTCGGAAGAGGAAAGCGGGACCAGGAAGGTATTTACCTCCTTCTACATTTTTGTTCCCCCAACTCTCCTCCTTTTGACATGTTTACTCTATCTTTTGTCTGGGCAATTACAAGTGCGAAAAACTCTTGGGCAAGCATACTTGCCTATGGTCGTCAAAGGGTTAAAACGAAGTCAAATACGATATTCAGGGTATGATTCAGGGACTTTAAATTCTGAACTCCTCACTCACAGAAATAAACCTGTAAAAATAGCAGAATTTCTGTAAATTTTTTATGCTAAAAAAAGTTTTAACTAAAATTTTTACGTTTTTCTATTGCTATATGAGTTAGATATAACAAAACTCTTTATTTTTTACGAGTTTTTATTTATTTTTATTTGTAGTGAGTATCATTCAAAAAAGTCATGTTTAAACCAATGTTGCCAGGTTTCTTAGGCATAAATCGTCAAAAATTCTTGAAAATATCGTCAAAATCGTCATAGCTTTTGAAAATTCTTCAAAAAAATTTTCAAAATCGTCAAAATAACAATATTTGTGTTATAAGGACCCTAAAAACTTAATAAGTATTTTAAAAATGATCGTTTTTTAATAATTTCGTGCTTGTTCGATTTAACATAATTACTAAAATGTTTATAAATATCATCATTAAACAAAAAGAAATACCAACAAAAATTTCAGATTTTAAAATATTTATTATGTATTTCACAGACATTCTTCCAAAAATTTGAGATTACAGTTTAAGACAGAGGTCTAATCGCTCCTTTCGATATCGAACAAGCTAACGTATCGAACAAAAATTCGTTACCTATCGAATAGCCGAATCACGGCATTCGATCGCTATCGTATTATAATTTTAAGCTAATTTACTTCACTGAGCGTACACAGTTAAAAACAAAAACTTGTAAACACACACATTTTGTATATGAATTTGTTAAATAATACTAAAACACAACTTGTATGTGCAGAATATGCAATATAATTTAAAAATTAAATTGTTAATTGCAGAAATAAAGTATTTTATACTTAAATTTGTGATAATTTGTCTAAAGGAAAAAATATATTACATTGATTTTCACTAGTTTCACTCAAAAATCCTTTCGAGTAAAAAAAAAAATATAAAAAAAAACAAGTGAAGAATTTAAGGGGAACTAGTTTTATAAAGTAAATGCTCTAAATGTTGCACTCCGCGTGCGATTTTTCCCGGGTTTCGTAAATTTTTTTGTCTGTTTACTATTTTTATAATTTTTTGCTTCGAGTCCATTTTTATATTTTCACAACTTTTTCCTTTTTACTAGATTTACCAGAAATGTATTCATGTAAACCCTATTCATTTATAAAAAGTACTTTAAAATCATATTCATATGCTTTTTGTTCGAAAACAATGCAAAAATATATGATTTCGATCATTAATTATGTATCGAATGAAAAAGTGACAGTTTTGTTTGACCATACTCTCGCTATCGAATGCCATCATACCAAATTTAAAAAAGTCGATATAGAATACTCGATATCGAAAGCGGCGATTAGACCCCAGAAGTTTTACACAAAAATTATCATATTTTTTATTATTTTTCCTGCAAGTTTTGTACATTTCAAAATACGTATCTTAAAGAAAAATTGGCAGTTTCGCAATAAATAAAAAATTATGATGTATTTGAACGGCTTTTTATATTTTTCTAGATATAATTTTAATTAGAATTTCAATATGAACACTTTTAATCTAAAACTCTAAAATATTTTTCAAAAATCGTATATATTTGCTGAATAAAAATTATCTGATTTTGCAGCGGTTTTTTAATTTGTTCCCACATTAAATTGCTAACAATTCTGCATAATTCTAAAAACTAAGAATTTGAGATTTGGAATTATAGATTGGAAAAGTATCGTATTTTTGCACATTTCTTGCTGTATTTCATATTAACAAAAATCGTCAGTTTGAAGCATACATAGGAATAATTAATTAGGTGGGCTAATTAATTGATGATTTCATTACGATTGATTGATATCAATTGCAATGAAATTATTTTCATTACCATTTTTTTAATTAATGGTAATGATTCTAAAATTTAATTTCATTGATTAATGACAATGATTTTGAATTTCATTACCATTGATAATGAATAAATTAAAAAAAATAATTGCCATTGACAGAAAAACGTAAAAATGGAGTAAATCTCGCTGAAATCGAAGATGGAATATGCTCATTCAGGCTCATGCTCATTTGAAATTAAATATTACTTTCCATTCCATTGTTATTTGTATCCAGGTAAAGTTTAACGGAATGGATGCTTCCTCCTTAAAAAATTATGTTTTATAACTTCCCTGGCCAAACCCGTTGTACGTTTTCATTTGTCTAAATTTTTTTGTAAACAAATGGTTTTTAATCAATTGTAATTAGTTTTTTTATGCATTAGTGTAATTTCATTACCATTTGCAATGATTTTTCTAATGAAAAATATTTCATTACCATTAAATGGTATGAAAACGGGTAAAAATTTAACGAAAATGGGGTAAAAAAGCACGATATCAATTTTTTGAAAAATGTAAATCAAGAATTTAAAAACAAATTTTAACTTTGAAAAATCGTGTAGAAAAGGTTCAAAAAATAACCAAAAAGGGGTAAAAAAGCACCAAACTAATATTTCAAAATTTTGAAGTTTAAATGTAACGAAGTTACTATTTAAAATTGTACTACAAACATTGTGCAATAATGTATTTCTTGTATAGTTCGTTTTATTTTTTAAATTTTGACAGAAAAATCAATAAAAATTTTAAAAAACGAGAACAAATACCAAAAATATAAACTGTACAAAAAGCACTAAAAGCACTGCTTGAAATATGAAAAAGCACCGTAAATACCCGCTTTTTTTAAACGGGTATTTGTAAAAAATCACCGGGTACGGGAAGGAAAAAAGCACCAAAAAATACCCGAAAAGCACTGAAATGGCAACACTGGCATTTATGTATTTTGAAAAATTAATAATATGTTACGTTGTTCTCTTAGAGATGGTAACTTACCAAAAAATAACCCGGGTTAAAAGTTTACCAATATTTTTTATATAAATTTGGCCTTCATAACTATAGTAAAGCACTAAATTTTGGTCACTTTAAAATAAATTAGCAATTTCTCGTATCGAATAGAGAATGTTCCCTGCAAGCTTGACTTCGATCGTACAAACTTTTTCATTAAAAATAAATTGATGAGGTCGAAAAAGTACAAAATTTTTAAGCAAATTTTCTGCAAATTCTTTTTGTATAAAATATTTTGGTATCGTGGGGGTCGAAAAAGTACAATTTTTTTTTGCCTGGTTGGTACAAAATCTAAAAGCTCATTTTCCATCCCTGCCGCCAAGGCTGTGATATTAGGACAGACCGCGAAGGCTGTGATATTATTTATGAGACAACCAACCGAAGTCTCTTTCCCAAAATTTCGCTCGGTACTGGCAAAGTATCGGTCTATGGCAGTTCGAATTGACCACCCCGTGTTTGAAGCAACTTGAACTACTTATTTGAACTAAAAAATTAACCAAATGAGAACAATATGTGGCTAAAAAGCAAAACATAAAAATATATAAAATAATAAACAATAGTGTGTGCTTTAACATACACACAAACTAAAGGTTCAATTAGACGTGCCATATCGCCATAAGGTACACTTAGTTTGTACGTAACGTGCCGTGACGAATCAGCTGATTTGTTTTTGTTCTTTGAAAAAGTCGTTGAGTCGTTAGTTTGTCTGTAATGTAACGTGCCGTGCCGGATAAACCTGTTGAAAACAAAATTTTTGTTATCCGTTAAAGGGCGGATTATGGCACCGTAAACGTAAATGTGATGTAACTGTACCGTGCCGTAGCTAAAAAGTACACTTATAGATTATCGTAAACGACATTACTATTTAGCATCTATTTCATGTGGTTTTATATTTGCAATTTTTTTATTTAGCCACCGCAACCGATTAATATCGTTGGCGCAGATCTCTGCTAAGAAAAATAACATTAAACAGCTGACGGTGGGTCTCATACTGTAGGTTTAACTTTAACTTAACAAAAACAAAATAAAATGTCAATAAAATGTACACAAAACAACAACAAATTTTTGGGTTAACTATTAACCTAAGTTTAAACCTGCAGTATGAGACCCACCGTGATACGTTGTTACGGAAAAGACTAACTACACAAAAGAACCATCCGGCACGGCACATTACAGAACCGTCACGGAACGCAAAGACTAATGGAGCCTATAGCCGTAACCATAACGCCATAGCAGAAAACCAAAATTCAATTGGTATCTACGGTTATGGCGTTATGGCATGTCACCAATAACCGAATACATTGTAGCCCATAAGATTGGTTTGAACAGCTGTTTTATATGGTTATGGCACGTCTAATTGAACCTTACCTAGTGTCTTAAAATGCAATGAAATGTGCAAAGAAATTTGAAAATAACACACAAAACAACAACAACGAAAATAATTCTGTTGTTGTTTTGTGTGTTATTTTCAAATTTCTTTGCACATTTCATTGCATATGAAGACACTAGGTTAACTGGTAAGCAGTACTAAATCAACATACATACGAACCAGGGATGATAAATGGGATTTTCAAAATAGTACCAACCAGCTTAAAAAATACGACTTTTTCGACCTCTATAGTACCAAAAATTTATTTCATTTAATTTTTTAATCATTATAAATTGACTCATGTTATATGTAACTCATATAACAATAGAAAAACGTAAAAATTTTAGGTAAAACTATTAAAAATTAGTTAAAAATTATCTTGCATAAAAAATGCAATCAGATTACTTTTGTAAAGTATTATTAGTATGATAAGAACAGCAAATACCAAATTGTCGAATACATATACAAAATTTTAGTTATATTTGAATTAATTTTAGTTACCTAGTGTCTTGACATGCAATAAAAAGATAGCAAGCAATTGTCAAAATGATTTCATCTCAAGTGAAGACACTCAATTTCAATATTATTGCAATATCATGATATCGCTGACATGCAAGCGGCTCTTGCAATGATGCCTGCCATGAAATGTCACTTTTCGTTTTAATTTTAACTTTGTAATAAAAAACAACAGAGAATTTGGTAAAAATGAAAGGGAAAGTATTTAATTTTTTATTACTTGTAGATAAAATTTAATCTCTATATGATTTAAATACGTGTATCTTTGGTGTACCATCACTGAGCGTGTTGGTATTGGTCTCATATGAAAGCGACACATCTCATGACGTCAGAAACGTGTTGGTCAACCTTGAAAACGCGCGTAGGTCGTCCCCACCTCTTGTTTTGTGTAGTTGGTTTTTACTGTTTTCTACCTAGCGCGCTGTTTCCATGAGTTTGATATCAATTTTGCTCGCGGTTTTTCGAATCTAGCTTTATTTTCTGAAATTATTAATTGTGAATTATAATAAATACTCATTTATAATTCTTTTAAATCGTGAATATCACTCTGTTAGTACGAAAACTTTTTCACATAACCTTATTATGTTATTCGCGAAAATAATTTAAAACTGATAACATTCTTACTGTTTGTTTTAGGATGAAATGGTGGACGAATTCGAAGAAGTAGATTTACTTTATCGTCGACTTCACTTTCATAAAACGCGCATATCTCTGGGAGGGAACACTTTTGGGGCATGGGATCGGTCTCATTCGATGCTCAGATGTTGTCCACATCAAAAAAAAAAAAATTGATTGTTTTACCCTTAGGTCCCTTTCTCTATGCGCTGTCACATATATAAAAGAATAACGTGACTGATTGACTGACTGACTACTCAACATCGCCCAGCCCAAACCGCTGAAGCTAGGAAGTTGAAATTTGGTATGTAGGTTCTTCTTTCGCCGTAGACGTCCGCTAAGACGGGATTTTTGGAAATTCCTACCGGAACTGGCAAAAAGGGGGAAAGTCTCCCCCTTGACGGCCCGCCTAAACCCCTTTGGCTAGAAAGCTGAAATTTAAGATGTGTTCCTTGGAGTAGGGGGAAAGTCTCCCCCTTGACGGCCCGCCTAAACCCCTTTGGCTAGAAAGCTGAAATTTAAGATGTGTTCCTTGGAGTAGGGGCTAACTTTTCTGGAAAGTACTATCTAGAATTTTGGACAGGGACGTTGTAAAAAGTGGGGTTAAAATAGGGAAAAAAGCCCCCCTTGACGGCCTGCCCAAACCGCTGGAGGTAGGAAGTTGAAATTTGGTATAAAGGTTCCTCCACTATCGTAGACATCCACCAAGACGGGATTTTTTGAAATTTTTACAGGGAGGGGCAAAAAGGGGAAAAAGTCTCCACCTTGACGGCCTGCTCAAACTGCTGGAGCTATGAAGTTGAAATTTGGTATGTAGGTTCCTCGACCGGTGTAGACGTCCGCTGAGACAGCATTTTTGGAAATTCTTATCGGGAGGGGCAAAAAGGGGATAAAAAAGTACCTTTTTCCGAAAAAGTACCTTTTTCCAAAAAAAGTTCCTTTTTACAAAAAAAAGTACCTTTTTCCAAAATAAGTACCTTTTTCCAAAAAAAAGGACTTTTTACAAAAAAAGTACCGTTTTCCAAAAAAGGTACCGTTTTCCAAAAAAAAGTACCTTTTTCAGAAAAAAGTACCTTTTTAAAAAAAGTACTTTTTAAAAAAAAAATTAAAGTGAAAATAGTAAATAGTACCAAATGAGTCACAGGAGTACCATAGAACTTTTGAGGTTCCAATAGTACCATAAAAAGTACTAACTTTATCATCCCTGATACGAACCCATATAAAGAATACAAGCAGTAACTATGTCGTATTCACACTGCATAAAAATAAATATTATCGACAAAGTGCGTTCAGACTGAATTAAATTTCAATTATGTAAGTAGCCAATATGTAAGAAGTCAAATTAGGAAAAATTAATAAAATATTTTCATGTGACACATCATATTTTTTCGTATCTGAACACAAACAGTTTTTGCGATTGCTAAAAATCAAGAATGTTCCTGAATTCGTGTTCAGATCACCAATTTTCATTAAAAAAGACGTGTTAGAAAACATAAGTAAATATTTATATTCTTTGGATTCCAAAATTCCGAAGCTTTGACCCCAAAGGTGCACAGATTTGTGTTATTCGATTTGGTTAAAACTTTCACCATAACAAATTTAGACCGGGTATCAGCGAAACTCCAAACTTGTATTTTCATAGCCTCCCTAATATAGTCTCTTGTAACAATAAAAATGTTGTATATTAGCTGCATGCTGTTGATATTGCGTCAGGGGCAATATTGTATGTGATTTATAGACAAAGTTTGTAAGACTTAATGTGTTGCACATTATTAACAAACATTCTCAAAACAGAGTTACACACACTATAAAAAGCATATTTATCGTACTACCCCCAGAAACTATGTGACAAAATGAAAAGGGAAACAAAAGAAATAAACATCGATATACTTTAGCCCTGTCAATTTAGGTAACGTGAACTGTTAATATACTTTACTTTTATGTTGCTCAGATACAAACACGCATTGCCACTCAACATACATAGAAGGAAATAAATTTCTTTGTCCGTTATGCTAAGAAATAGTAAAACAGCTAAAATACACCCATGGCAGGAAGTTTAGGGACAAATTAATTAGCAAACAAGTTTTTGCTATTGGAAAGATATATTCATAGTATTTAACTAGCGTCACGCATTGAACTATTAGAGTTAAACCTACTTAAATATTGCCTTCATTGGAAATAATAAAAATTTTTTGCCTTAAACTGGCTAATTGACGATAAAGTTATGTCGGTGCTCTGCGAATCATTTGATCAAATTTGTAATTATTTCCTTTTTACTTTTTGGATAAATTTTTTTTTATTTAGTTTTGATCTTTAATAATTATTTTTTAAATAGACCAATTTTCAACTTCGCTTGCAATCTATGACCTGTTTGACGAACTTTTCGCCATGAAAAATACGTAAAACTATGTTCGCTACCAAAATAAATTAACTACTTAAATAAAAAATTGTAAATAAATATACGAGTGTTAATAATATTAAACCAACAGTTTTTCAACGAAAAAAAATTAATAAAATGCTGTAAATAAAAAACATTTTATGCATCTATTCAAATTTACATTAATGTATATTTCACTATGAGTGTATCGTATCATCAAAACCAGAGGTGTAAACGTACTCCAATACTGCTTTACTTATCACAAACAAAGGATCTAAAAGTTTAAATCCTTAAATTTTAATTCATTATTTAAAGAATCGAAATAATTTATTTTAACAAAGCCCTTAGATTCGACCTAGGGGGTTTCAATAACATTTTAAATACAATCACATTTAATTTGTAATTGAATTTTTTAATAATCTAATTTACAATTACATGTAAAACTAATTGTAATTAAAAGTAATTGCAATTATAAAATTTCAATCACATTTGGAAACAGAAAAAGTTTTTTGTTAAAATATTTGACAAATAAATTGTTTGGGATAGGCGTGGTTAAACATAAGAAGAATACACATTGCATATAATTGTAATTGTTCTTTTTTAATTCAGAGACGTGCGGTGAGGTTTTTGACTGGCTGTTCACTAGGGTTCTTCAAATTGCAAAGCGTTCGAATTTTCCAGCTCCTCAAGGCCCCATCAATGTTACTACCTTTTAAATGCTTATGCAATTAAAAAAAAAACATAAAAAAGTTTTCATCTTTAGATCGCTAAATTTCGATAAAATTACGGTTATAGGTGAACAAAAACTTAAAAATTTCAAATAAAAAAAATATCCAATTTAATATAATGAAACGCGAAACATCAAATCTCTTAAATATTTTGCGATAATTACGTATATGAAGTGTAAACTTCAAAATGAGTAACGGTTTGTGCGATATATCTGATTAAAAATTCCCGAGTAAAAATAATTATATATAATCATATGTAGCATATATTACAATATATAATTAGACAAGTCGTTATGTATATCCATATATAATTATATATGACGTCTTTTTCCAAAATTTTTCCTTATATTATGCCATATATAATTTCATCTAATTAGATATCGGCCTTTATAATATTAGATATGGTATATATGATTATATATTACATAGCATGGCTGATCTTATTGCATATATAGTTGTATATAGAGCTACAATATCTTAATATAAATGGGCGCATTTTAGGAATATATCATTACCCGAGTAAAAAAAAATTATATATATATATATTATATATATATATGTGGCATATATTACAATATATAATTAAACATGTCGTTATGTATGTCCATATATAATTATTTATGACGTCTTTTTCCAAAATTTTTCCTTATATTATGCCATTTATAATTTCATCTAATGATATTGGATATGGTATATATGATTATATATTACATAGCATTGCTGATCTTATTGCATATATAGTTGTATATAGAGCTATATTTTAATATATATGGTGGCATTTTAGCAATATATAATTATATATGGTATCACTTAAACAATACCCGAGTAAAAAAAATTGATCTCGCGCAATATCTAATCATATCCAATTTGATATTGTTTAAGATCTGCTGTAATATCTAGCTGATCCAATTAGATCTCAAAATTGGGTGTATCCAATGATATCGTATTAGATCCCATTGTATATATGGGGATAAACTAAGATAAAGTTATATCTCAAAATTAGGAGGTCCAATGATATCTTTGGGGATAAACCTAGATCTAATTTGATCCGAAAAATGGCGGATCGAATTAGATCCAGTTATATATTTGTGGATAAACTTAGATCTAATTTGATCCGAAAAATGGCGGATCAAATTAGATAGAGCTATATATTTGTGGATAAACTTAGATCTAATTTGATCTCAATTTTGGCAGATCGAATTAGATCTAGCAATATATTTTGGTACTACGTAAGATCTAATTTGATCCGAAAAAGTGGCAGATCGAATTAGATCCAGCAATATATTTGGGGATAAACTTAGATCTAAATTGATCCGAAAAATGGCAGATGGAATTAGATCCAGCAATATATTTGTGGATAAACTTAGATCTAATTTGATCCGAAAAATGGCAGATCGAATTAGATCCAGCAATATATTTGGGGGATTAATTAAGATCTAAATATATCCAAAAAATGACAGATCAAAAATTAGATCCAGTTATATATTTCGGGATTGCGTAAGATCTTAACTTTTTCGATAAATTGCAGATCGAATTAGATCTAGCAATTTATTTCAGTATTAAAATGGCAGATCGAATTAGATCCAGCAATATATTTGGGGATTAAGTAAGATCTAAAACTATCCAGAAAAATGACAGATAAAATTAGATCCCGCATTATATTTGGGTACTACGTAAGATCTCCATTTATTTGGGATTAAATAAAATCCCAGACAGATATTGACAACAGTTCAAAAAATAATACACTGGCGGAGCATTGATTTTATAAAAATTACAATATTTTGTTAAAATAAGGTTTAAACTCAGAAGGTCTCGAGTTCGATACCGTTCACGGCTATGCATTTTTTTTTATAAAAAGATTTTCTTTTTATAAAATTATAATTTTATTTTCTATAAATATTTTTATAAAATTATATTTTTTTTATTAAATTGAATTTTTAAAAAAAAATAATTTTATTTGCATCTTTTTGATGCTCTACACCATTTCCAATTGTATCAATTGTTTTTAAGATTTATCAATTGTATTTCAGAAGTAATCAATTGAATTTCAGTTTTATCAATTGTATTTCAGAACTTATCAATTATTTTTCAGATTTATGAATTGTATTTCAGAACTAGTCTATTGAATTTCAGTTTTATCAATTGTATTTCAGAATTTATTAATTGTATTTCCGAAATTCACAACTGTATTTCAGAAATTATGAAATGTAATTTAGAAATTTTTCTATATTAACTATGATAAACAATCAACAAGTTCTGAAATAGATTTGATTATTTCTGAAATACAATTAATATATTTCTGAAATACATTCCATAATTTCTGAAATACATTTATAATTTCTGAAATACAATTAATCCCAATGTAGAAACGGTAATGACATATCATTATTTTTTGGAGTACCATTAATGACACCCACTTACCTTCTGCGTTATTTTAAAACATATAATAATGAGTTACTGATAACGACTTATTTTTATCATTATTTCAAATAGAAAATAATTTTCTAGATTGTTTTGAAAATTTTTTAAATCAATTTTTAGACTCAATATTTTTTAAACACTGGTAAGGATATATGTAACCACATATTTTTTGATTTTTTGTATGTTGGCGAGTAAGCTTACTTGTGTGCAGCAGTTCAATTATGTTTTTATCTATTAAATATTACATATCGATATAGCTCAGATGGTAGAGCTGTTGACTGGCAATCTGTAGACCCAGGTTCGATTCTCGCACCAGCAAATTTTATTTAAAAAAAAATACAATAAAAAATATTATTTTTTATATAATTTATTTTTTTGAAAATCTATTTTTAGAATCATTATTTTTGTCAGTACTGGTAAGCACATAGGTAACGACATATTTTTTGATTTTTCGTATGCTGGTGTGTATCGACAACTCATTATTTTTCGCGATATCGCCATATAAAGGTAATAAGAAATGTAATAACAAAAGTAACTAGTTACCATTACCAAGTATGTAGTTACATAACCACATATCTGGTAATGATTTTCTACACTGGTATAGCTTCTGAAATACAGTTAATATTGTAGTTGCTGATGAGTTACCATATATGACCATTAGGGTGGGTCGATTTAGCAATCGATATTGTGCCATCGATTTTTCGATTGCTTTTGGCATGAGGAAAAAAAATTCCACTACGACATATCAAAAAAGTCATTTTCGAGGCGCCCAAATTTCAATATTTTGCAATTTTTAAATAAATGCTAGATTAGCGCCATCTTGCGTTGGCTTTTTGAAACAACTAATGAAGTTGTAAACAATATAACATTACAACCTTTCCAGAAAGGTATTACTTATGAAAATCGGATAAAAAATGTGGCAACTAGCCAAAAGCTATCGAAAAATCAATGGCACAATATCAAAAAAATTTTGTCCATACAAATCGCCCCACTCTAATGACCATATATTGTTTAAATTGCACCATATATGGTATGTTCCCTATTAAAGAAAACAATATGGAGCTTTATATGGTAATATATAACCTAGAGTCATCCATGTACCATTTGATCCGAAAAATGTTCCGATAAAATTGTATCAGTTGTTTATCAGCTTTTATCTAATTGCATCATTTTAGATCTGACCTGATTAAATTATGTGTTAATCAGATGAAATTGTATCAGATTTTTCACCTGATACAATTTTATTGGTTTATATCACATGGAATCAGTTTAGGTCCAAATAGATATAGTTGTATACAAAATTATATAGTTATATCCCAATTTTGACCTGATATCAGTTTAAAACTTTGATACAATTGTATAAGGTAAATGTCGGATACAATTATATTTTATTTATATAAAATTGAACCAATTACGATCAAACCTGACACCATTACATATAAACCGATAAAATTGTATCAGGTCCAAAATAAGATATAATTTCATCTGATTAACACATTATTTAATCAGGTCAGATCTAAACTGATACAATTAGATAAAAATTGATAAACAATTGATAAAAATATATGGTGCCATTCAAACCATATATTATCATATATGGTACCATTTAAACCATATATTATCATATATGGTGCAATTTCAACAATATATGCCCATATATGGTACCTCATGAACAACCCGAGTAAAAAAAATTATATATAATCATATATGGCATATATTACAATATATAATTATACATGTCGTTATGTATATCCATATATAATTATATATGACGTTTTTTCACAAAATTTTTCCTTATATTATGCCATATAAAATTTCATCTAATTAGATATCGGCCTTCATAATATTAGATATGGCATATATAATTATATATTACATGACATGGTTGATCTTATTGCATATATAGTTATATATAGAACTATATCTTAATATATATGGTGGCATTTTAGCAATATATAATTATACATGGTATCATTTAAAAAATATATAATTATATATGGTGACAGTTAAACTAGATATTATCATATATGGTGCCATTTAAACAATATATGGTCATATATGGTACCTCATTAACAAAATCTTTAATTAAGTTCCAGATATGATAATATATGGTACTATATATAGTGCGATATATATTTATATATGGTGCTATTTAAGCAATATATTATCATATACGGTGATATTCAAACCATATATTATCATATATGGTGCCATTCAAACCATATATTATCATATATGGTACCATTTAAACCATATATTATTATATATGGTGCCATTTAAACAATATATGACCATATATGGTACCTCATGATCAAAATTTTTAATACAGTTCCAGATATGATAATATACCATACTATATATAGTGCCATATATATTTATACATGGTATTATTTAAGTACCCGACTAAAAAAGTTTTCATATAATCTTATATGATTTGATATAAATTTAAATGTTTATATGCGTGGCTTTATATAACCATATACATTTATATTAACACTTTGGTTTTATAAATATGTTTGATATAACGTTATATATAATCATATGCGATTTGGTCTCCAGCCATATATTAAGAGATCTGCAAATATAGTTCATACATAATTATATATAATGGCATATAAACTTTTATAAACAATCTTATATCAAAATATATACTTAACAAAGTTAATCGAAAATTGTATTAATTTTATATATAATTATATCTGACATGATATCTAATTATACAAAATTTTATAAAGTTTAATTGCAATTTTTAAATTTAAAAATAAAAATTAGAAAAACATATGTTGAAATAAATATGGTTTAAGTTCAGTTATTTTTTCCGTAAAAAAAAATTAATTCTGAAAGTTATTTTTTTTATTTTATAAGACACACATTTTAAAGAAAGACCAAAACTCTAACCTAGAAAAAGTTGTTCCGACAAATTTTTGTAATGTTTTATTTTGTCAGCTATTTCCAAGTTTATTAGCAAAAATTTTTCTAACCATTAAAGTTGCGTTTACATCTGTTTTCAAATCCCGAGATTTCAATGGAAATCTCGAACCGAAATCTTGACCGTTTACATTTGCACTTTATGACAGTAGCGAGATTTCGATTTGACAGCTGCACTTTTTTTGTAAACAAAGTACCATAAAAAAATAACATCAAAATAAAAATATTTTTAAAAACCATTTTATTCATTGGCGGAGTACAATTTACATTATTTTATGTAAAGATCTAACGCTAAATATGTTAGTAAATTTGTTTTTTTATAAGGACGACAAGCTAGAACCCAGATTTTGCAATATTTTGGCGGAAGGAAGACATGCACTTCCCCACAGCACTTCCCAATGCTTTCTTCATAGTTATGCTTCGGGGGAAGCAAAAATTAGAACCACGCAACACTTCTTATAATCATTAGTACATTTCCATTGGGTCTAAAGTCATATTTATTAAATTAATAATAATTTTTTTATTTCATTATTTTGTATCATTTTTAGGTTATTTTTTTAGTCAGCTGTTGACCATCGTTGCCACTTTTTCATGCAATAACTCTACAAATTAAGCGAAACACAGTGTTGTATTCTGCAAAAGTCTCCAGATTTGTGAGATTTCTTCAAAATCTCGCAAATTTACGGGATTTCCTTTGTATGGGGAATCTCGGGATTTCACATGAGATTTTCACTGAAATCTCAATTTTAGTCGAAATCTCGGGATTTGGGTGCAGATGTAAATGCAACATAAGCATTAGTATTTAATATGAATGAAAAGTGATCTCAACAATATTTACTAAAATTTTATTTTAAAATTTTCATCAAATTTTATGTATTCCCGAGTAAAAAAAATTTATCTCGCGCAATATCTAATCATATCCAATTTGATATTGTTTAAGATCTGCTGTAATATCTAGCTGATCCAATTAGATCTCAAAATTGGGTGTATCCAATCATATCGTATTAGATCCCATTGTATATATGGGGATAAACTAAGATCAAGTTATATCTCAAAATTGGGAGGTCCAATGATATCTTTGGGGATAAACCTAGATCTATTTTGATCCGAAAATTGGCGGATCCAGCTATATATTTGGGGATATTTTTAGATCTAATTTGATCCGAAAAATGGCGGATCCAATTAGATCCAGCTATATATTTGTGGATAAACTTATATATTATTTGATCTCAATTTTGGCAGATCGAATTAGATCCATCAATATAGTTGTGGATAAACTTAGATCTAATTTGATCCGAAAAAGTGGCAGATCGAATTAGATCTAGCAATATATTTGGCGATAAACTTAGATCTAATTTGATCCGAAAAATGGCACATCGAATTAGATCCAGCAATATATTTGTGGATAAACTTAGATATAAATTGATCTGAAAAATGGCAGATCAAATTAGATCCAGCAATATATTTGTGGATTAACTTAGATCTAAATTTATCCGAAAAATGGCAGATCCAGTTAGATCCAGCAATATATTTGTCGATAAACCTGGATATAAATTGAATAGAAAATTGGCAGATCAAATTAGATCCAGCAATATATTTTGGGATTTAGTAAGACCTAATTTGATCCGAAAAATGGCAGATCGAATTAGATCCAGCTATATATTTGTGGATGAACTTAGATCTAATTTGATACGAAAAATGACAGATCGAATTAGATCCAGTAATATATTTAGGGATAAACTTGGATCTAACTTTATCAGAAAAATGCCTGATCGAATTAGATCCAGCAATATATTTGGGGATAAACTTGGATATAAATTGATCCGAACATTGGCAGCTCAAATTAGATCCAGCAATTTATTTCAGTATTAAAATGGCAGATCGAATTAGAAACAGCAATATATTTGGGGATTGAAATCTAAAACTATCCAGAAAAATGACAGATAAAATTAGATCCCGCATTATATTTGGGTACTACGTAAGATCTCCATTTATTTGGGATTAAATAAAATCCCAGACAGATATTGACAACAGTTCAAAAAATAATACACTGGCAGAGCACTGATTTTATAAAAATTACAATATTTTGTTAAAATAAGGTTTAAACTCAAAAGGTCTCGAGTTCGATATGCATTTTTTTTACAAAATGAATTTCTTTTTATAAAATTAAAATTTTTTTTTCTATAATTTTTTTTATAAAATTATATATTTATTTTTTTATTATTACATTTATTATTTACATTTTTTTAACGCTCTACACCATTTCAATTGTATTAATTGTTTTTAAGATTTATTAATTTTATTTCAGAAATAATCAATTGAATTTCAGTTTTATCAATTGTATTTCAGAACTTATCAATTATTTTTCAGATTTATGAATTGTATTTCAGAACTAGTCAATTGAAGTTCAGTTTTATCAATTCTGTTTCAGAAATTATTAATTGTATTTCCGAAATTATCAAACTGTATTTCAGAAATTATCAATTGTATTTCAGAAATTGTGAAATGTAATTTAGAAATTTTTCTCTATTAACTATTATAAACAATCAACAAGTTTTGAAATAGATTTGATTATTTCTGAAATACAATTAATAATTTCTGAAATACATTCCATAATTTCTGAAATACATTTAAAATTTGTGAAATGCAATTAATAGCTTCTGAAATACAGTTAATATTGTAGTTGAGTTACCATTTATGACCATATATTGTTTAAATGGCACCATATATGACAATATACTGTTTAAATGGCACCATATATGGTACACGCAAAGAAAAAACATGGTTGGGATGATAATATTCTAAGAGCATCATACATTTTTGGGTTTATGATTGCGACAATCATGTTATTACATAGTTGGCCCAATCATACTCTTACCTCATTTTTATCATAATATGGTCAATAAATTATCACACTATGATTGTAAAATTATCCCAATATTCTTATATTATAATCCTGCATATTATCATATTATTGTCCTATAATCCCTATAGTATTCTCCCAGTATTTTGCTGAAGCTGGATTAAAATTTCACGATACATCCAAAAATCATCATAATATTTTCCTTATGATCATAATCTTTTCTTGATGATCATAATATTTTCCCAGTGATCCTATTATTGTCCTGTCGAAAATTTTGTGATCACTTAGAATCATATTATGCTCACTAGGAACATATTATGATTATTTTGTGCACTCTTTACATTTTCTTCAATTTTGTACATTTCTTCAATTTGATTTTCGTACAAAAGTTTTCTACGTGAGTACAAAAAAAAAACACTTTTTTTTATCACTTTTTACTTATTTTATAACACTGAGCACTTCAAAGTAAAATCTAATTTGAAGGTTCCTGGTTAGACCGAATTCTTTCTTATACAAACAATGTCACTATTAAAATGAATATCAGTAAGTTGTTTGCTATTTTTTGTTTTTTTATTTTTTTATTATGTATTATTTTTTTTGATTGCGTCTTATAACTTCTTTTCACAAAATCTGAAACAAGAATGACGCTAACTGGTCAATGACGCTCATAAAAAGATATACTGACCATCTTATAGTTGTCGAAACCATACCAATGATTGTGAACATGATATCTTTCAGTACAAATAATAATATGATTGTAATTCGAAGAGAGGAATATGGTTGTCCGGATAATATATGATTGTAGCCGAAAGAAAAATATGATAAGCGAAAAAAGGAGCGATTTTAACTATAAAATGATTACAGACGACCATATAACTTGTAAAGTATGATTAATATATTAATAGTATGATTGCAACAACCATGTATGACAGTAGGGATCATAGTTTTATAGCCGTGATCATATTGCAACCATATCTTTTCTCTGCGTGTATGTTCCCTATTAAAAAAAATAATATCCCGGTGAAAAATGTTCATATACTCTCAAACATGTTCATATATGGTTTATGTATGGACACATATGAACAAATATGGATTTTTTATGAGCATATATGGATTTTATATGAACATATATGGAAGTATATGTGATTCCATATATGGAAAAAATTTCATATACAGATATATATGGAAGCATCTGTTATTTCATATATGGAAATGGCACTCATATATGGACAAATATGAAAGTATATGTTATTCAATTTATGCAAAAGGGACTTGTATATGAACATATTTCGAAGAATACATTTTTCCATATATGTAAAAGGAACTCATATTTGGATAAATATGGAATTATATTTAATGCCATGAATAAAAAAAGGAACATATGTAGCTTCTAATTTGAATGTCATACATAAATTTATATCTATCGTACAACCTTATAATAAAGGACAGCAACGTTCGCATGTATTCGCATATATTTAATAAATGTATATGTTCATATATGTCCATATATGAACATATACTTAGGTGTTACCTCATTTTTCGGATCCATACATATATGGTTGAACCATAAATGTTCATATATGGACATTTTTCACCGGGATGGAGCTTTATATGGTAATATATAACTTAGAGTCATCCATGTACCATTTGATCCGAAAAATTGCCCGATAAAATTGTATAAGTTGTTTATCAGTTTTTAGCTTATTGTATCAGATTAGATCTGACCTGATTAAATTATGTGTTAATCAGATGAAATTGTATCTGATTTTTGACCTGATACAATTTTATTGGTTTATATCACATGGTATCAGTTTAGGTCCAAATAGATATATTTGTATACAAAATTATATAGTTATATCCCAATTTTGACCTGATATCAGTTTAAAACTTTAATACAATTGTATAAGGTAAATGTCGGATACAATTATATTTTATTTATATAAAATTGAACCAATTACGATCAAACCTGAAACCATTACATATAAACCGATAAAATTGTATCAAGTCAAAAATCGGATACAATTTCATCTGATTAACACATAATTTAATCAGGTCAGATCTAAACTGATACAATTAGATAAAAATTGATAAACAATTGATAAAAATATATCCGGCCATTCTTCGGATGAAACTGTATATTTATACAGATATAACTTAATCAAATATATGACTATATGTAACTATTTTTACTCGGGTTTTTTAAATGATACGATATATCAAAGTATATGGTACTATATATGGTAGCATATATTATCATATATTATCATATCTGGAACTGTATTAAAAATGCCCGAATAAAAACAGTTACATATAGTCGTATAAAATGTGATTAACTTATATCTGTATAAATATACAGTTTCATCCGAAAAATGGCCCGATGTTATTGTATCAGTTGTGTATCAGTTTTCATCTAATTGTATCAGTTAGGATCTCAACTAATAAAATTATACATTAATCAGATGAAAGTATATCCAATTTTTGACCTGATACCATTTTACCGGTTTATATCTAATGGTATCTGTTTAGATCGTAGTTGGTACAATTTTATATAAATAAAATATATTTGTATCCGACATTTGCCTCATATAATTGTATCAAAGTTTTAAAGCAGATATAATTGCATCAGGTCAAAATGCAGATATAACTATATAACTTTGTATAAAAATGTATCTATTTGGATCTAAAATAATACCATGCGACATAAACCGATAAAATTGTATCAGGTCAAAAATCAGATAAAATTTCATCTGATTACTATATAATCTAATCAGTTAAGATCTAAACTGATACAATTAGATAGAAAGTGATAACCAACTGACACAATTATATCGGGCCATTTTTTGGATGAAATGGTATATGGATCACATTAAGTTATATATTACCATATAAAGCTCCATATTAGTTTTTTTTTAATAGTGTGTTGTTGAAATGGCACCATATATCATAATGTATGGTTTAAATGTCACCACATATGGTAATATATTGTTTAAATGATACCATATATCAATATATATTGCACCATATATAGTAGCATATATTATTATATCTGAAACTGTATTAAAAATGTTGTTCATGAGGTCCCATATATGAGCATATATTGTTGAAATGGCACCATATATGATAATATATGGTTTAAATGGCACCATATATAGTAATATATTACTTAAATAACACCATGTATAAATATATATGGCACTATATATAGTATCATATATTATCATATCTGGAACTGTATTAAAAATTTTGATCATGAGGTACCATATATGGCCATATATTGTATAAATGGCACCATATATAATAATATATGGTTTAAATGGTACCATATATGATAATATATGGTTTGAGTGGCACCATATATGATAATATATGGTTTTAATGTCACCGTATATGATAATATATTGCTTAAATAGCACCACATATAAATATATATCGCACTATATATAGTACCATATATTATCATATCTGGAACTGAATTAAAGATTTTGTTAATGAGGTACCATATATGACCATATATTGTTTAAATGGCACCATATATGATAATATCTAGTTTAACTGTCACCATATATAATTATATATTTTTTAAATGATACCATGTATAATTATATATTGCTAAAATGCCACCATATATATTAAGATATAGTTCTATATATAACTATATATGCAATAAGATCAACCATGTCATGTAATATATAATTATATATGCCATATCTAATATTATGAAGGCCGAGTCTAATTAGATGAAATTATATATGGCATAATATAAGGAAAAATTTTGTGAAAAAACGTCATGTATAATTATATATGAATATACATAACGACATGTATAATTATATATTGTAATATATGCCATATATGATTATATATAATTTTTTTTACTCGGGTTAATATATAATTTGATGCAGTTAGATAGACCCATTTTTCGGATCAAATTGTATCAGTTTAGATAACATGCTTATCTCGCTTGATATAATTATATATTCCAATATTCGGATCAAATTAGATATGGACATATATATGGGTTTATATATGGTGATATATGATTATATAATATCTTTTTTAGTCGGGTAATATATTACTATATATGGTGCCATTTAAACCATATATTATCAAATATGGTGCCATTTCAACAATATATGCTCATATATGGGACCTCATGAACAACATTTTTAATACAGTTTCAGATATGATAATATATGCTACCATATATAGTACCATATACTTTGATATATCGTATCATTTAAACAAGCCGAATAAAAATAGTTACATATAGTCATATATGTGATTAAGTTATATCTGTATAAATATACAGTTTCATCCGAAGAATGGCCCGATATATTTTTATCAATTGTTTATAAATTTTTATCTAATTGTATCAGTTTAGATCAGACCTGATTAAATTATGTGTTAATCAGATGAAATTGTATCCGATTTTTGACTTGATGCAATTTTATCGGTTTATATGTAATGGTGTCAGGTTTGATCGTAATTGGTTCAATTTTATATAAATAAAATATAATTGTATCCGACATTTACCTTATACAATTGTATCAAAGTTTTAAACTGATATCAGGTCAAAATTGGGATATAACTATATAATTTTGTATACAAATATATCTATTCGGACCTAAACTGATACCATGTGATATAAACCAACAAAATTATATCAGGTCAAAAATCAGATACAATTTCATCTGATTAACACATAATTTAATCAGGTCAGATCTAAACTGATACAATAAGTTAAAAACTGATAAACAACTGATACAATTTTATCGGGCCATTTTTCGGATCAAATGGTACATGGATGACTCTGAGTTATATATTACCATATAAAGCTCCATATTATTTTTTTTAATAGGGAACATACCATATATGGTGCCATTTAAACAGTATATTGTCATATATGGTACCATTTAAACAATATATGGTCATAAATGGTAATTCAACTACAATATTAACTGTATTTCAGAAGCTATTAATTGCATTTCACAAATTTTAAATGTATTTCAGAAATTATTAATTGTATTTCAGAAATAATCAAATCTATTTCAAAACTTGTTGATTGTTTATCATAGTTAATAGAAAAAAATTTCTAAATTACATTTCATAATTTCTGAAATACAGTTTGATGATTTCGGAAATACAATTAATAATTTCTGAAACAGAATTGATAAAACTGAACTTCAATTGACTAGTTCTAAAAATAATTGATAAGTTCTGAAATACAATTGATAAAACTGAAATTCAATTGATTATTTCTGAAATAAAATTAATTAATCTTAAAAACAATTAATACAATTGAAATGGTGTAGAGCGTTAAAAAAATGTAAATAAAATTATTTTATTCAAAGATTTAAATTTAATAAAAAAATAAATATATAATTTTATAAAAAAATTTATAGAAAAAAAAATTTTAATTTTATAAAAAGAAATTCATTTTGTAAAAAAAATGCATATCGAACTCGAGACCTTCTGAGTTTAAACCTTATTTTAACAAAATATTGTAATTTTTATAAAATCAGTGCTCTGCCAGTGTATTATTTTTTGAACAGTTGGCAATATATTTCTGGGATCTTATTTAATCCCAAATAAATGGAGATCTTACGTAGTACCAAATATAATGCGGCATCTAATTTTATCTGTCATTTTTATGGATAGTTTTAGATGTCAATCCCCAAATATATTGCTGTTTCTAATTCTATCTGCCATTTTAATACCTAAATAAATTGGTGGATATAATTCGATCAGCAATTTATGGGAAAAATTAAGATTTTACCAAATCACTAAATATATCACTGGATTCAATTCGATCTGCAACTTATTGAAAAAGTTAAGATCCTACGCAATCCCGAAATATATTACTGGATCTAATTTCATCTGTTATTTTTTTCATAAATTTAGATCTTACGTAATCCCCAAATATAATCCTCGATCTTATTCGATCTGCCGTTTTCCAGATAAAGTTAGATACAACTTAATCCTAAAATATATATGTGACCTTCTCCGAGAAAAGGGACCTAGTGTGTGAAAATTAAGTTTTGAGAAGAACGAATTTAAAGTTTCATAACGCATTATCACTTGTAAACACACCTTCAGTTGGGAGATGCGATTTGGTATGGTTAGGTGCCTCAACTCATTTCATCTTATTCTACACACTTAGGTACCAGAATCCACTCTTAAGTCCAAACCCGTTTTTTGACACACTAGGTCCCTTTTTTCGTATAAATTTAGATCCAAGTTTATCCCCATATATATTGCTGGATCTAATTCGATCTGCCATTTTTCTGATAAGTTTAGATCCAAGTTTATCCACAAATATATTGCTGGATCTAATTCGATGTGCCATTTTTCGGATCAAATTAGATCTAAGTTTATCCCCAAATATATTGCTGGATCTAATTCGATCTGCCACTTTTTCGGATCAAATTAGATCTAAGTTAATCCACAAATATATTGCTGGATCTAATTCGATCTGCCAAAATTGAGATCAAATTAGATATAAGTTTATCCACAAATATATAGCTGGATCTAATTGGATCCGCCATTTTTCGGATCAAATTAGATCTAAAAATATCCCCAAATATATAGCTGGATCCGCCAATTTTCGGATCAAAACAGATCTAGGTTTATCCCCAAAGATATCATTGGACCTCCCAATTTTGAGATATAACTTGATCTTAGTTTATCCCCATATATACAATGGGATCTAATACGATATGATTGGATACACCCAATTTTGAGATCTAATTGGATCAGCTAGATATTAGAGCAGATCTTAAACAATATCAAATTGGATATGATTAGATATTGCGTGAGATCAATTTTTTTTACTCGGGAATATTTTTAATACAGTTCCACATATGATAATATATGCTACCATATATAGTGCCATATGAATTTATATATGGTGTTATTTAAGCAATATATTACCACATTTGGTGCCATTTAAACCATATATTGTCAGATATGGTGCCATTTCAACAATATATGCTCATATATGGTACCTGATGAACGACATTTTTAATACAGATGCAGATATGATAATATATGCTACCATATATAGTCCCATATATATTGATATATGGTGTCATTTAAACAATATTAATATATAGACATAAATGGTATCATTTAAACAATATATTGTCATATATGGCACAATTTAAACAATATATGGTCAAATTTGGTACCACATCAACAACATTTTGAATACAATTCCATATATGGTTTAATTTGAATAATGTAAAACTATGTATGGCGCTATAAAAAATATTATCAGATATGTTACTTCATTAACAATATTTATAATACAGTGTCATATATTGTAATATATGTATATCATTCAATATATATTGATGTATGGTAATAGTACAATAATTCCAATATCAGTTGAGATACAATTTGTGGGTCCATATCAACAATTTGTTCAGGTACATTTAACACATATATATGTACATTTAAGTTATAATTTATAAACACTTTATAAGGTTAATAGTTCCATAAACCTCGTCTAACTGTATAGAATGTTTATGAATATACGATTTAATATATAATAATTATAATTACAAATTGGTGCCATTATCTAAAATTTAATTTAATGTTAACTTATAATAAAATAAAAATGTATTTCCTAAAAATAAAAATATAGTGTTAATTAATGTTAATATACAATAGGTTTAAGTTTAACATCCCAGACAGAAAAATATAATCGGCACAATGCTGGCAAACCGTTGGCGATGGTCGGTTATGCGTTGGCAGAACGTTGCATTAACTATCTTGGCAAAAAAATAGATTTCAAAAAACATTTTTGAAAAAATTGAGAAAACTTTTTTTAATATTTGCTTTTAAAAACATGAAATTTAACCCAGTCCACCAGATTGTCAGCCAAGACCTCTACACTCTAATCTAACGAGACTTGTTATAGATGTGTGATAGCTACAAATTAAATGAATGTTAAAAGCATTTCGGGCTATTTTATAAGCATCGAAAAAAGGTATTCCAGAAATTATTAAATGTATTTTAGAAAATTTTAATTGTATATCACAAAATATTATTTGCACTTCAGAAACTACAATATTACGCAAATTTAATTATTTATTTATTTAGTTGTGTCCAGAAATAATGAAATCTATTTCAGAATTTCATAGCTAATAGAGAAAAATTTCTCAAATACATTTCATAATTTCGGAAATACGATTGATAATTTGTGAAATACAGTTTGATAATTTCTGAAATATAGTTGTGAATTTCGGAAATACAATTAATAATTTCTGAAACACAATTGATAAAACTGAACTTCAATTGACTAGTTCTGAAATACAATTCATAAATGTGGAAAATAATTGATGAGTTCTGAAACACAATTGATAAAACTGAAATTCAATTGATTATTTCTGAAATACAATTGATAAATTTTAATACAATTAATACAATTGGAAATGGTGTAGAGCGTCAAAAAGATGTAAATAAAATTATTTTATTCAAAGATTTCAATTTAATAAAAAAATAAATATATAATTTTATAAAAAAAATTTATAGAAAAAAAAAATTTTAATTTTATAAAAAGAAATTCATTTTCTAAAAGAAATGCATATTGAACTCGAGCCCTTCTGAATTTAAACCTTATTTTAACAAAATATTGTAATTTTTATACAATCAGTGCTCTGCCAGTCTATTATTTTTTAAACAGTTGGCAATATATGTCTGGGATCTTATTTAATCCCAAATAAATGGAGATCTTACGTAGTACCCAAATATAATGTGGCATCTAATTTTATCTGTCATTTTTATGGATACTTTTAGATGTCAATCCCCAAATATATTGCTGTTTCTAATTCGATCTGCCATTTTAATACCGAAATAAATTGCTGGATCTAATTCGATCTGCCATTTTTCTGATAAATTTAGATCCAAGTTTATCCCCAAATATATAGCTGGATCTAATTCGATCTGCCATTTTTCGGATCAAATTATTTCTTACTAAATCCCAAAATATATTGCTGGATCTAATTTGAACTGCCATTTTTCAGATCAATTTATATCTAAGTTTATCCACAAATATATAGCTGGATCTAATTCGATCTGCCATTTTTCGGATGAAATTAGGTCTTACTAAATCCCAAAATATATTGCTGGATCTAATTTGATCTGCCAATTTTCTATTCAATTTATATCCAAGTTTATCCACAAATATATTGCTGGATCTAATTCGATCTGGCATTTTTCGGATCAATTTAGATCTAAGTTAATCCACAAATATATTGCTGGATCTAATTCGATGTGCCATTTTTCGGATCAAATTAGATCTAAGTTTATCCCCAAATATATAGCTAGATCTAATTCGATCTGCCACTTTTTCGGATCAAATTAGATCTACGTTTATCCACAAATATGTTGCTGGATCTAATTTGATCTGCCAAAATTGAGATCAAATTAGATCTAAGTTTATCCCCAAATATATAGCTGGATCTAATTGGATCCCCCATTTTTCGGATCAAATTAGATCTAAAAATATCCGCAAATATATAGCTGGATCCGCCAATTTTCGGATCAAAATAGATCTAGGTTTATCCCCAAAGATATCACTGGACCTCCCAATTTTGAGATATAACTTGATCTTAGTTTATCCCCATATATACAATGGGATCTAATACGATATGATTGGATACACCCAATTTTGAGATCTAATTGGATCAGCTAGATATTATAGCAGATCTTAAACAATATCAAATTGGATATAATTAGATATTGCGCGAGATAAATTTTTTTTACTCGGGTGTATATTTATATAGATATAACTTAATCACATATATATCAAAGTATATGGTACTATATATGGTAGCATATATTATCATATCTGGAACTGTATTAAAAATGTTGTTCATAAGGTACCATATATGACCATATATTGTTGAAATGGCACCATATATGATAATATATGGTTTAAATGGCACCATATATAGTAATATATTACTTAAATAACACCATATATAAATACATATGGCACTATATATAGAATCATATATTATCATATCTGGAACTGTATTAAAAATTTTGATCATGAGGTACCATATATGGCCATATATTGTTTAAATGGCACCATATATAATAATATATGGTTTAAATGGCACCATATATGCTAATATATTGCTTAAATAACACCATATATAAATATATATGGCACTAGATTTAGTGGCATATATTATCATATCTGCAACTGTATTAAAGATTTTGTTCATGAGGTACCATATATGACCATATATTGTTTAAATGCCACCATATATGATAATATATAGTTTAACTGGCACCATATATAGTTATATATTGTTTAAATGATACCATATATAATTATATATTCTTAAAATGCCGCCATATATATTAAGATATAGCTCTATATACAACTATATATGCAATAAGATCAGCCATGCTATGTAATATATAATCATATATACCATATCTAATATTATAAAGGTCGATATCTAATTAGATGAAATTATATATGGCATAATATAAGGAACAATTTTGGAAAAAGACGTCATATATAATTATATATGGATATACATAACGACATGTCTAATTATATATTGTAATATATGCCACATATGATTATATACAAATTTTTTTACTCGGGTATTTAACTACCCGAGTAAAAACAGTTACATATAGTCGTATAAAATGTGATTAACTTATATCGGTATAAATATACAGTTTCATCCGAAAAATGGCCCGATGTTATTGTATCAGTTGTGTATCAGTTTTCATTAAATTGTATCAGTTAGGATCTCAACTAATAAAATTATACATTAATCAGATGAAATTATATCCGATTTTTGACCTGATACTATTTTACCGTTTTATATCTAATGGTATCTGTTTAGATCGTAGTTGGTACAATTTTATATAAATAAAATATATTTGTATCCGACATTTGCCTTATATAATTGTATCAAAGTTTTAAAGCAGATATAATTGCATCAGGTCAAAATGCAGATATAACTATATAAGTTTGTATAAAAATGTATCTATTTGGATCTAAACTAATACCATGCGACATAAACCGATAAAATTGTATCAGGTCAAAAATCAGATAAAATTTCATCTGATTACTATATAATCTAATCAGTTAAGATCTAAACTGATACAATTAGATAAAAAGTGATAACCAACTGACACAATTATATCGGGCCATTTTGCGGATGAAATGGTATATGGATCACATTAAGTTATATATTACCATATAAAGCTCCATATTAGTTTTTTTTAATAGGGTATATATGGTGCCAGTTAAACTAGATACTATCATATATGGTGGCATTTAAACAACATATGGTCATATATGGTACCTCATGAACAAAATATTTAATACAGTTGCAGATATGATAATATATGCTACTATACATGGTGCAATATATATTTATATATGGTGTTATTTAAGCAATATATTACCATATATGGTGCCATTTAAACAACATATGGTCATATATGGTACCTCCCCGGTGAAAAATGTTCATATACGCTCAAACATGTTCATATATGGTTTATTTATGGACACATATGAACAAATATGGATTTTTTATGAACATATATGGATTTTATATGAACATATATGGAAGTATATGTGATTCCATATATGGAAAAAATTTCATATACAGACATATATGGAAGCATCTGTTATTTCATATATGGAAATGGCACTCATATATAGACAAATATGAAAGTATATGTTATTCAATTTATGCAAAAGGGACTTGTATATGAACATATTTCGAAGAATACATTTTTCCATATATGTAAAAGGAACTCATATTTGGATAAATATGGAATTATATTTAATGCCATGAATAAAAAAAGGAACATATGTAGCGCCTAATTTGAATGTCATACATAAATTTATATCTATCGTACAACCTTATAATAAAGAACAGCAACGTTCGCATGTATTTAATAAATGTATATGTTCATATATGTCCATATATGAACATATACTTAGTGTTACCTCATTTTTCGGATCCATACATATATGGTTGAACCATAAATGTTCATATATGGACATTTTTCACCGGGTCATGATCGAAATTTAATACAGTTCCAAAAATGATAATATATGATACTATATATTGTGCCATATATATTTATATATGGTGTTATTTAAGCAATATATTAACATACATGGTGCCACTTAAACCATATATTATCATATATGGTGCCATTTCAACCATATATGCTCATATATGGGACCTCATAAACTACATTTTTAATACAGTTCCAGATATGATAATATATACTACTATATATAGTGCAATGATATATGATATCATTTAAACAATATATTACCATATATGGTGACATTTAAACAATATATTATGATATATGGTGCCATTTCAATAATATATGGTCATATATGGTACCTCATGAACAACATTTTTTATACAGTTCCGGATATGATAATATATGCTACTATATATTTTATAGTACCATATACTTTGATATATCGTATCATTTAAACAACATACCATGTATGGTACCATTTAAACAATATATTTTCATATATGGTACCATTTAAACAATGTATTGTCATATATGATAACTTATCAGCAACTACAATATTAACTATATCTCAGAAGCTGTTAATTGTATTTCAGAAATTCTAATTGTATTTCAGAAATTATCGAATGTGTTTCAGAAATTATTATTTGCATTTCAGAAATAATCAAATCTATTTCAGAATTTGTTGATTGTATTTCATAGTTAATAGAGAAAAATTTCTGAAATACATTTCATAATTTCTGAAATACAATTGATAATTTCTGAAATACAGTTTGATAATTTCTGAAATACAGTTGTGAGTTTCGGAAATACAATAATAATTTTTGAAATACAATTGATAAAATTGAAATTCAATTGACTAGTTCTGAAAAACAATTCATAAATCTGAAAAATAATTGATAAGTTCTGAAATACGAATGATTATTTCTGAAACACAATTGATAAATCTTAAAAACAATTGATAGAATTGGAAATGGAGTAGAGCGTCAAAAAGATGTAAATAAAATTATTTTATTAAAAAAATTCAATTTAATAAAAAAAAATATAATTTTATAAAAAAAATTTATAGAAAAAAACCCAGCAAAACCTTCTATTACCAGGTAAAGGGAAATGTAATAAGAAACCAAAAATTGTAACTACTTACACTTTGGTCGCATAACACATTATTTTAACACGGGGGTGTCATTGGGGGTAAATGGTTGCCTAAATCGTACCGGTATAGGCTAAAATAAGTGATTACAAAAGAAGTACTGAAATAAGTTGTTACTTGTAATATTAAATTCACTAGTTATCTAAAATAAGTACATACTTGTATGGAATGAAATAAGTCGTTACACATTTGTACAAATTTAATTGGTTACAAATAGGAATATCACTAGTTATCTAAAATAAGTACATATTTTATTTTATTTATTTATTTATTTATTTTGTTGTTCCACACACAAGACTTAAAGTCTTATATTGCAGTGAAGAACTGATTATTCGTTTAATAAACTTTTTATAATTTAATAACTTAAGAACTAATTATGAAGAAAAAAAATAAAGTAATCAAACATACATATATATAATATGGTACCTATGCATAATAATTTCAAAACCTTGTAACACGTTTTTAAAATGAAATATTCGATTTATAAGCCATTTATAAGTTCAAAAAGTTGTCTATGTTTATAATAGCAAAGGCACAAATAATAATAATAATAATAAAAAAAAAAAATAAAAATAAAATAATAATTTTTTTTTTGTTTTTTGACTTACAATTAAAAACTAACAATTTGAAAAATTATAAACATAATACAAAAGAAAATAATTTAATTTAATCAAATACGTTTGAAAAATAGGTAATTATGGTTTTTTTGAACCGCAGTGCGTTACTTAAGATTTGGTAACAATAAGGAATTGAGTTCCAGAGATGGATGGCATTGATATAGAATTGCCAAGTTGATATAAGGCTTTTATATTTAAATGCTTTCAGTCTTTTACCCCTACAAATAGGGTCTGAAAAAATTAGTTTCTCATAAAGATGTACAGGTTGATGCAAATAAATGATTTTATGTAAGAAAGTCAAAATTCGAGTTTTCAGTAAATCGTTGAGACTGAGGCCATATAGTTTTTTGGAAAACGCAGATACTCGTGCACGTCTTTTTAAACCATATACATAGCGAACGATATTATTGAAAACGACGTTTAATTTATTTTCACTTATTGAGTCACAACTGGCAAAGAGTTCACACCCGTACAACAAAATTGGAATAAGGTAAGTTTTAGCAAGCAGTATTCTAATTTTTAATGGTGTACAGTGTTGGGTTCGTCAGAGTGTTCTCATCATGGAGAAAGTTCGACCACATGCATATTTAATATGATCAGACCAGGTAAGGGTATTATTAAAAAAGATTCCTAGATTCTTAGCGGTACTTACAATTTCAATACGTTGATTATTTATTGAAATGTTGGGAATAATTATTTTCTTCGCTAATCGTTTTTGTATAATAAGACACTTAGATTTTTTAGGGTTAATCCCCAGACCATTAGCCGTTGCCCACACATGAATGCGATCAAGTTCCAAATTCAAAGTTCTTACACACTGATCAAGCAAGGTTTCATTGCAACTAATGTAAAGTTGAACATCATCAGCATACATTCTAACTTTACAGTATGTTAGAATATCCGGGAGATCATTAGAGTATAATGAAAACAAGAGCGGGCCTAATATAGATCCTTGCGGAACGCCTCTTGTAACAGCTAGTGACACAGATTTTCCGGTTGAGGTTTCAACGTACTGATATCTGTTACTAAGATAAGACGACAAAAGACGTGTTGCAGTTGAAGAAAAATTGAACATATTTTGTAATTTGTAGCATAAGATGCCGTGGTCAACAGTATCAAAAGCTTTCGAATGATCTAATAGAATTAAAAAAGTTACTTTACCATCATCAACTTCTTTTCTTATCTCCTCCGCAACATCAACTAGCGCTGTTATGCAGCTGTGTTTCCTTCGAAACCCAGATTGACGAGATGAAAGCAAATTATTATTATCTAAGAAGGTAATCATTTGATTGTGCATCAGCCTTTCGAAGACTTTAGACAGAAACGGTAAAATAGCTATGGGTCTGTAATCAGTGCCTGATTTAGGTATTGGTACGATTTTCGCATTTTTCCAATTAGTACACACAGAAAACAGTCTCAGTTGTGGCCACCGAATTTGTTGCCAATCGAATTCGTGCGGTTACGACAACTATCTTTATATTAAATTATATTTTTCGTCGTGAAAGCCAATATTCGGTTGTCTAATTCAATATTATGTTCCACATAAATATTATTATGTTCTACAAAATTTTATTGAAATTAAAAAACTTTTTTTGAATTTTCTGGTATTGAACCCGGCCCTTCAGGTTAATAGTTCATACTTTTACCCACTGCACCACAACTACTTTTAAATTTCTTAGCCATATTTACTGTTTATACATATGAATATTTTATTTTAATTAAAAAAAACATCTAAATTTTTGTGTTTTCCGGGACTCGAACCCGGAAATCCGGCGTACTAGGCCAACTCCTCACCCACTACACCACAAACACTTAATAATTTTAATGACTAATTTTGAATTTATGTGTTTTATTAATATAGTATAAAATTCGTTTATCAATACCAATTAATAGTTGTGTGTGTTATCAACAAAATCCACAATTCGGTTGGTTCTACAGAAACTTGAATTTAAGGTCATATTTGATTAGGATAACCGTATTTGTAGTTACCACTTTCGAATATTGAATTTTTTTTAAAAAAGGTTATATATAACACCAATTTTCTTGTATATTCACTAAATAAATGGCTGCTTCTACTGCATAGAATTACTAAACTGATACTAATTTTAAAATTGATTGGAGATACCAATAATTTATTAAAAGGATTGTTTTTTAGTTCATTTTCCCTATTTTTAATACCTAGTAAAATATTTTTGATGTAGTATTCAATTATAGGTAATTCCAAATAAAATAAAGTCCTGGCAAATTCATTTTAATGGTTTTGATCGAAAGCCAACCAATCTTTTTCCTGGGTGTAGGAAAGCAACCAGTTGTAAATATTTTATTAAAGAAGAATGTTATACGAGGAAGTAGTTGAGGTAATAGTATTTTTAGAAATTTCGGATGAATTCCATCAACTCCAACAGCATTAGATTTTATCGATAAGAAACTTGATAAAACGTCACACTCACACACAGAAAACAGTCTCAGTTGTGGCCACCGAATTTGTTGCCAATCGAATTCGTGCGGTTACGACAACTATCTTTATATTAAATTATATTTTTCGTCGTGAAAGCCAATATTCGGTTGTCTAATTCAATATTATGTTCCACATAAATATTATTATGTTCCACAAAATTTTATTGAAATTAAAAAACTTTTTTTGAAATTTCTGGTATTGAACCCGGCCATTCAGGTTAATAGTTCACACTCTTACCCACTGCACCACAACTACTTTTAATTTTCTTAGCCATATTTACTGTTTATACATATTAATATTTTATTTTAATTAAAAAAAAACATAAATTTTTGTCTTGTCCGGGATTTGAACTCGGAAATCCGGCGTGCTAGGCCAACTCTCTACCGACTACACCACAAACACTTAATAATTTTAATGACTAATTTTGAATTTATGTGTTTTATTAATACAGTATAAAATTCGTTTATCAATACCAATTAATAGTTGTGTGTGTTATCAATACAATCCACAATTCGGTTGGTTCTACGGAAACTTGAATTTAAGGTCATATTTGATTAGGATACCCGTATTTGTAGTTACCACTTTCGAATATTGAAATTTTTTTAAAAAACGTTATAGATAACACCAATTTTCTTGTATATTCACTAAATAAATGGCTGCTTCTACTGCATTGAATTACTAAACTGATACTAATTTTAAAATTGATTGGAGATACCAATAATTTGTTAAAAGGATTGTTTTTTAGTTCATTTTCCCTATTTTTAATACCTAGTCAAATATTTTTGATGTAGTATTCAATTATAGGTAATTCCAAATAAAATAAAGTCCTGGCAAATTCATTTTAATGGTTTTGATCGAAAGCCAACCAATCTTTTTCCTGGGTGCAGTTATGCCAGTAAAGAAGAACCTATTGTTTTCTGAAACATAAATTGGGTGTATGTTTCTATAATAGTTACAATCAGCTTCTACCATTGGTATATTTAAAAAGTTTTATTTGCAATGTCGGCATCAATTGGACAAGGATCTTGCGTACCAGATTTGCGAATTCCAATTTCGCGAATCGTCTGCCATGTCTTCTTGGATCCTAAAGCATAGAATTCAGATTTGGCCTTTTTTATCAGCTTATTTGTTTCTTTTTTAGCAGTACGATATTCTTCTTGTAGCTGTGTAGTTTTAAAACGTTTCCACCTAGAAAATGCAAAATCTCTTCGATACATTGATTCTTTAATGGTGGAAGAAAACCAGGGTTTTTTCTTTTCGCTAACAATTTTAGTTTTTAAAGGTACTGTTTGATTAAACAGATAACTTATGTTCTCCTCTAGAAATAAAAGCTGATCATCCACTGCGATAATGTGGTTTAAATAATCCCAGTCTATTTTAAAAAACTCCTCTTCCAAGGCCACGAAGTCGATATTCTTAAAGTCACGGTAAGTGATAAATTGTTCAGTTGCCAATAATTCAAATTTGTATGTCATGAAAATAAGATCGTGTCTTGAAAAGCATGAAGCTGAAAGTTGGTCATAAAGTTGGATATTTGACTGATTACTAACCAAAAACAGATCCAATAGTGTACTATTTGTCGCAGTAAAGTGCGTAGGTATAGTTGTATTTGGTATAAAAAGTCCGAGTGAAACCATGTTATCAGAAAAACCACTATCTACCAATAAATTAGAATTAAAATCACCCGCTATTATGACATCTTCATATAAAACCGTAAAAGTCTCCAGAGTTGTAATGAAGCGATTAGTCGGTATATTTCTATTTGGCCTATATACGCTTCCCACAAGTAATTTCTTTCCTAAACTATTAATCTCAATAAAAAGGTACTCTACAAAGTTTTGCGGAAGTGATTCCTCCAAACTATCAGCATCTTTGGAGGTGCATTTAACACTAAATGTAATACCTTTTTTTATATAAATTGCCACGCCACCGTAGCCATCATCTCTATCAACTCTACGTATATTGTAACCATCCAAAGAAATGGATAAATCTGTTGTATTCGAGTCAAACCAAGTTTCAGAAACGCATATGAAATCCATACCAGAATTTTCAAATATATATCTGAATTCATCAATTTTGCCCTGTAAACTTTGCGCATTTATATGACAGATTTTAATACCTGATCTCTGTTTAGCCAAGATATTAACCATACTAGCAATTCCATCTCTAGAACGAATTCTATTGTTATTGGTCATTAAAAAAAACAATTAAATATATAAATGTAACGCACCAATCAATAGTAAATAAAATCGATAAAAAGTTAAGTATTAAAACAATTAATTTCTGTAATATTTTAAAAACGACAATGATTTTACATGTTGCATAAAATATAAAAAAAATAAATTTGAAAAATAAAATTTTAAAAAATGTGAAAAATAAACGTAAAGTTTTTAAAAATGTGAAAAATAAACGTAATTTAAAGATGCGTATAAAAGTTACATTAAGAAGCATCAGCATGGTCCTCAACGACATCGGAAAATGGTGCATGAAATAACTCGTTCAGTTCCTTTAATTCATCAATTTGCAGAGGGTTGTCATTGGCATTCCTTTTTACGTAAACCAATCCACGCATACTGAATGCACTGTGGATTCGATTATCCTTTTTTAGACGTATTGCGGCATGCAAAATATTGAAGTTTGTTGCAGTGAGGTTTTCATTTACGAAAAATTTATTATCGGAATTTTCTCCTATATGACTTAGGCGAAAACAAAAACCTTTATTTATTTTTCGAAAATTGGCGAATGATTTCAAGAAAAAGTTTTTGTCATATGGGGACCACATTTTAACAATAATCACCGCATCTTTAGAATTCGATTTATTTTTATTGTTTTCATTTTGTAATCGATAAATTGTTTTAATTGCGGGAACAGATATTTTAATAGTGTAGCAAATTTTTTCAAAAATTTCAAACAAATTCTCGTTTATATTAAAAGGAATTTCATTTATACGTAATTCACAAGACACATTTTTGTTTTCTTGACGGCTTATTTTAGTTTTTAATAATTTAATTTCATCTTGCATACTTTTAATGCTTACCGCGACTGTTTCTAAATGTTGAACTCTTTCAGTTACATCGTTCAACTCCCTTTTAATTAAGTTAAAACTCTTATTGAATTCAGATAAGAGTTCATCTTTACACTCATTAAACTTATCATGTATCGTTTTTTCTAATTGTTTAGTGAGTTTTTCGAAACGTTTGTCCATTATTGTTATAAATCTTAACGGAGATTCAGTGTTTGTTAATCTCGGAGTTTTGCAGGCATTACCAATAAAAGAGTTTTGCAAAACATCTCTTACTCTTTTTTGCGCGGGAGTATTTGACGTATTTGTTGTAGTTGTGGCATTAATATCTAGTGTCTTACATATTTCTTGTGTTGTATCCATTTCTTGTGTTGTATCAATTTTTTTAGTGTTTTTTTGTTTTCTTTTTAATTTTTTTGTTTTGTTTTTTCTATTGGGAGTATTAATATACTTTAAGCTAGGCATTAATTAATTTTAAGCTCTCTTTAAAGAGAAATTAAAATGATATTATGTATTGTCTTTTAGTTGAATTTAAGTGTTTACATACTTGTATGGAATGAAATAAGTCGTTACACATTAGTACAAATTTAATTGGTTACAAATAGGGAAAAAATAAGATGTTACCAGTAATGACTTTGTTTAAAAGTACACCGATTTGGGCAATGTAATTAGATTCTAAATTTTTATTAAATCGTACTTTCGCATAATAAGTAGTTGTAATATAATACGAATAACTACATTATTTTTACCCTTATTAATAAGTTATTATTAAATACAATATCGGTAATATATTATTTTAAATGCTCCAAATAAGTAGTGATATATCTCCATATATCGGTAACTCATTATTTCATACCTCCCACATAAGTATTGATGTATCACAATATTAGTAACGTATTACTTTAGGTTTCTAAGTAAAACCAAGGGTAAAGGGGTACCCATTGCCAGGCAGCGCGTGAAAAAGGTCAAACCCATTACCAAGGTTTTGCTGGGAAATTATAATTTTATAAAAAGAAATTCATAATATGAATATTATTGCAAAAAAAAATGTTTTATCAGAAAAACGGTGGATCGCACTGCAGTAATTTAGATCCACCTTGGATCTAATGTGATGAAATACGATCCGAAAAACGAGTTTATCTAATTATATAAAATTGGATGTGACATAATGATAATCAAGAAGTAATTTCAATAGAATGGACAATTTAATGCAATCTGAGCGATATCTGAATGAATTATTTTTGTCTAATTGTATCAAATAAATTGAATACAAAAAGTTACATTTTTTCGATCTGCCATTTTTCGGATTAAATTAGATCTAAGTTTATCCCCAAATATATTGCTGAATCTAATTCGATGTGCCATTTTTCGGATCAAATTAGATCTAAGTTTATCCACAAATATATTGCTGGATCTAATTCGATCTGCCACTTTTTCGGATCAAATTAGATCTAAGTTTATCCACAAATATATTGCTGGATCTAATTCGATCTGCCAAAATTGAGATCAAATTAGATTTAAGTTTATCCACAAATATATAGCTGGATCTAATTCGATCCGCCATTTTTCGGATCAAATTAGATCTAAGTTTATCCGTAAATATATAGCTGGATCCGCCATTTTTCGGATCAAATTAGATCTAGGTTTATCCCCAAAGATATCATTGGACCTCCCAATTTTGAGATATAACTTGATCTTAGTTTATCCCTATATGTACAATGGGATCTAATACGATATGATTGGATACACCCAATTTTTAGATCTAATTGGATCAGCTAGATATTACAGCAGATCTTAAACAATATCAAATTAGATATAATTAGATATTGCGCGAGATAAATTTTTTTTACTCGGGTATATAAGTTATCATTTAAACAATATATGACTATATATGGTGACAGTTAAACTATATATTATCATATATGGTGGCATTTAAACAATATATGGTCATATATGGTACCTCATGAACAAAACCTTTAATACAGTTGCAGATATGATAATATATGCTACTAAATTTAGTGCCATATATATTTATATATGGTGTTATTTAAGCAATATATTAGCATATATGGTGCCATTTAAACCATATATTATTATATATAGTGCCATTTAAACAATATATGGCCATATATGGTACCTCATGATCAAAATTTTTAATACAGTTCCAGATATGATAATATATTATACTATATATAGTGCCATATATATTTATATATGGTGTTATTTAAGTAATATATTACTGCCCGAGTAAAAAAAATTATACATAATCATATGTGGCATATATTACAATATATAACTAGACATGTCGTTATGTATATCCATATATAATTATATATGAGGTCTTTTTCCAAAATTTTTCCTTATATTATGCCATATATAATTTCATCTAATTAGATATCGACCTTTATAATATTAGATATGGTATATATGATTATATATTACATAGCATGGCTGATCTTATTGCATATATTGTTGTATATAGAGGTATATCTTAATATATATGGCGTCATTTTAGGAATATATAAATATATATGGTATCATTTAACCAATATATAACTATATATGGTGCCAGTTAAACTATATATTATAATATATGGTGGCATTTAAACAATATATGGTCATATATGGTACCTCATGAACAAAATTTTTAATACAGTTGCAGATATGATAATATATGCTACTAAATATAGTGCCATATATATTTATATATGGTGTTATTTAAGCAATATATTAGCATATATGGCGCCATTTAAGCCATATATTATTATATATGGTGCCATTTAAACAATATATGGCCATATATGGTACCTCGTGATCAAAATTTTTAATACAGTTCCAGATATGAGAATATATGATTCTATATATAGTGGCATATATATTTATATGTGGTGTTATTTGAGTGTTATATTTTACTTTATATGGTGCCATTGAAACCATATATTATTATATATGGTGCCATTTCAACAATATATGCTCATATATGGGACCTCATGAACAACAGTTTTAATACAGTTCCAGATATAATAATATCCCGGTGACAAATGTCCTTATGTGAACATTTATGGTTCAACAATGTATATGAAATATTTTTCAATATATGGAAACACATATACTTCCATATATGTTCATATAAAATCCATATATGTTTTTAAAAAATCCATATTTGTTCATATGTGTCCATACATAAACCATATATGAACATGTTTGAGCGTATATGAACATTTTTCACCGCCCAGTGTAGAAACGGTATTTATTTTTTGGAGTACCAGTAATGAGACCCACTTACCTTCTGCATTATTTTAAAACATCCCGGTGAAAAATGTCCATATATGAACATTTATGGTTCAACCATATATGTATGGATCCGAAAAATGAGGTAACACCTAAGTATATGTTCATATATGGACATATATGAACATATACATTTATTAAATACATGCGAATACATGCGAACGTTGCTGTTCTTTATTATAAGGTTGTACGATAGATATAAATTTATGTATGACATTCAAATTAGGCGCTACATATGTTCCTTTTTTTATTCATGGCATTAAATATAATTCCATATTTATCCAAATATGAGTTGCTTTTACATATATGGAAAAATGTATTCTTCGAAATATGTTCCCTTTTGCATAAATTGAATAACATATACTTTCATATTTGTCTATATATGAGTGCCATTTCCATATATGAAATATCAGATGCTTCCATATATGTCTGTATATGAAATTTTTTCCATATATGGAATCACATATACTTCCATATGTGTTCATATAAAATCCATATATGTTAATAAAAAATTCATATTTGTTCATATGTGTCCATACATAAACCATATATGAACATGTTTGAGCGTATATGAACATTTTTCACCGGGGAGGTACCATATGTTGTTTAAATGGCACCATATATGGTAATATATTGCTTAAATAACACCATATATTGCACCATGTATAGTAGCATATATTATCATATCTGCAACTGTATTAAATATTTTGTTCATGAGGTACCATATATGACCATATGTTGTTTAAATGCCACCATATATGATAGTATCTAGTTTAACTGGCACCATATATAGTTAAATACCCGAGTAAAAAAATTTGTATATAATCATATGTGGCATATATTACAATATATAATTAGACATGTCGTTATGTATATCCATATATAATTATATATGACGTCTTTTTCCAAAATTGTTCCTTATATTATGCCATATATAATTTCATCTAATTAGATATCGACCTTTATAATATTAGATATGGTATATATGATTATATATTACATAGCATGGCTGATCTTATTGCATATATAGTTGTATATAGAGCTATATCTTAATATATATGGCGGAATTTTAAGAATATATAATTATATATGGTATCATTTAAACAATATATAACTATATATGGTGCCAGTTAAACTATATATTATCATATATGGTGGCATTTAAACAATATATGGTCATATATGGTACCTCATGAACAAAATCTTTAATACAGTTGCAGATATGATAATATATGCCACTAAATCTAGTGCCATATATATTTATATATGGTGTTATTTAAGCAATATATTAGCATATATGGTGCCATTTAAACCATATAATATTATATATGGTGCCATTTAAACAATATATGGCCATATATGGTACCTCATGATCAAAATTTTTAATACAGTTCCAGATATGATAATATATGATTCTATATATAGTGCCATATGTATTTATATATGGTGTTATTTAAGTAATATATTACTATATATGGTGCCATTAAAACCATATATTATCATATATGGTGCCATTTCAACAATATATGCTCATATATGGTACCTTATGAACAACATTTTTAATACAGTTCCAGATATGATAATATATGCTACCATATATAGTACCATATACTTTGATATATATGTGATTAAGTTATATCTGTATAAATATACAGTTTCATCCGAAGAATGGCCCGATATATTTTTATCAATTGTTTATCAATTTTTATCTAATTGTATCAGTTTAGATCTGACCTGATTAAATAATGTGTTAATCAGATGAAATTATATCTTATTTTGGACCTGATACAATTTTATCGGTTTATATGTAATGGTGTCAGGTTTGATCGTAATTGGTTCAATTTTATATAAATAAAATACAATTGTATCCGACATTTACCTTATACAATTGTATCAAAGTTTTAAACTGATATCATGTCAAAATTGGGATATAACTATATAATTTTGTATACAAATATATCTATTTGGACCTAAACTGATTCCATGTGATATAAACCAATAAAATTGTATCAGGTGAAAAATCTGATAATATTTCATCTGATTAACACATAATTTAATCAGGTCAGATCTAAAATGATGCAATTAGATAAAAGCTGATAAACAACTGATACAATTTTATCGGACCATTTTTCGGATCAAATGGTACATGGATGACTCTAGGTTATATATTACCATATAAAGCTCCATATTGTTTTCTTTAATAGGGAACATACCATATATGGTGCAATTTAAACAATATATGGTCATTAGAGTGGGGCGATTTGTATGGACAAAATTTTTTTGATATTGTGCCATTGATTTTTCGATAGCTTTTGGCTAGTTGCCACATTTTTTATCCGATTTTCATAAGTAATACCTTTCTGGAAAGGTTGTAATGTTATATTGTTTACAACTTCATTAGTTGTTTCAAAAAGCCAACGCAAGATGGCGCTAATCTAGCATTTATTTAAAAATTGCAAAATATTGAAATTTGGGCGCCTCGAAAATGACTTTTTTGATATGTCGTAGTGGAATTTTTTTTCCTCATGCCAAAAGCAATCGAAAAATCGATGGCACAATATCGATTGCTAAATCGACCCACCCTAATGGTCATATATGGTAACTCATCAGCAACTACAATATTAACTGTATTTCAGAAGCTATACCAGTGTAGAAAATCATTACCAGATATGTGGTTATGTAACTACATACTTGGTAATGGTAACTAGTTACTTTTGTTATTACATTTCTTATTACCTTTATATGGCGATGTCGCGAAAAATAATGAGTTGTCGATACACACCAGCATACGAAAAATCAAAAAATATGTCGTTACCTATGTGCTTACCAGTACTGACAAAAATAATGATTCTAAAAATAGATTTTCAAAAAAATAAATTATATAAAAAATAATATTTTTTATTGTATTTTTTTTTAAATAAAATTTGCTGGTGCGAGAATCGAACCTGGGTCTACAGATTGCCAGTCAACAGCTCTACCATCTGAGCTATATCGATATGTAATATTTAATAGATAAAAACATAATTGAACTGCTGCACACAAGTAAGCTTACTCGCCAACATACAAAAAATCAAAAAATATGTGGTTACATATATCCTTACCAGTGTTTAAAAAATATTGAGTCTAAAAATTGATTTAAAAAATTTTCAAAACAATCTAGAAAATTATTTTCTATTTGAAATAATGATAAAAATAAGTCGTTATCAGTAACTCATTATTATATGTTTTAAAATAACGCAGAAGGTAAGTGGGTGTCATTAATGGTACTCCAAAAAATAATGATATGTCATTACCGTTTCTACATTGGGATTAATTGTATTTCAGAAATTATAAATGTATTTCAGAAATTATGGAATGTATTTCAGAAATATATTAATTGTATTTCAGAAATAATCAAATCTATTTCAGAACTTGTTGATTGTTTATCATAGTTAATATAGAAAAATTTCTAAATTACATTTCATAATTTCTGAAATACAGTTGTGAATTTCGGAAATACAATTAATAAATTCTGAAATACAATTGATAAAACTGAAATTCAATTGACTAGTTCTGAAATACAATTCATAAATCTGAAAAATAATTGATAAGTTCTGAAATACAATTGATAAAACTGAAATTCAATTGATTACTTCTGAAATACAATTGATAAATCTTAAAAACAATTGATACAATTGGAAATGGTGTAGAGCATCAAAAAGATGCAAATAAAATTATTTTTTTTTTAAAATTCAATTTAATAAAAAAAATATAATTTTATAAAAATATTTATAGAAAATAAAATTATAATTTTATAAAAAGAAAATCTTTTTATAAAAAAAAATGCATAGCCGTGAACGGTATTGAACTCGAGACCTTCTGAGTTTAAACCTTATTTTAACAAAATATTGTAATTTTTATAAAATCAATGCTCCGCCAGTGTATTATTTTTTGAACTGTTGTCAATATCTGTCTGGGATTTTATTTAATCCCAAATAAATGGAGATCTTACGTAGTACCAAAATATAATGCGGGATCTAATTTTATCTGTCATTTTTCTGGATAGTTTTAGATCTTACTTAATCCCCAAATATATTGCTGGATCTAATTCGATCTGCCATTTTAATACTGAAATAAATTGCTAGATCTAATTCGATCTGCAATTTATGGGATAAATTAAGATCTTACCAAATCCCTAAATATATAACTGGATTTAATTCGATCTGCAATTTATCGAAAAAGTTAAGATCTTACGCAATCCCGAATTATATAACTGGATCTTATTTTTGATCTGTCATTTTTTGGATATATTTAGATCTTACTTAATCCCCCAAATATATTGCTGGATCTAATTCGATCTGCCATTTTTCGGATCAAATTAGATCTAAGTTTATCCACAAATATATTGCTGGATCTAATTCCATCTGCCATTTTTCGGATCAATTTAGATCTAAGTTTATCCCCACATATATTGCTGGATCTAATTCGATCTGCCACTTTTTCGGATCAAATTAGATCTAAGTTTATCCACAAATATATTGCTAGATCTAATTCGATCTGCCAAAATTGAGATCAAATTAGATCTAAGTTTATCCACAAATATATAGCTCTATCTAATTTGATCCTCCATTTTTCGGATCAAATTAGATCTAAGTTTATCCATAAATATATAACTGGATCTAATTCGATCCGCCATTTTTCGGATCAAATTAGATCTAGGTTTATCCCCAAAGATATCATTGGACCTCCTAATTTTGAGATATAACTTGATCTTAGTTTATCCCCATATATACAATGGGATCTAATACGATAACATTGGATACACCCAATTTTGAGATCTAATTGGATCAGCTAGATATTACAGCAGATCTTAAACAATATCAAATTGGATATGGTTAGATATAGCGCGAGATCAATTTTTTTTACTCAGGTGCATATGGTGCCATTTAAACCATATATTATCGTATATGGTGCCATTTCAACAATATTTGCTCATATATGGGACCTCATGAACAACATTTTTAATACAGTTCCAGATGTAATAATATATGCTACTATATATGGTGCAATATATATTAATATATGGTATCATTTGAACAATATATTACCATACGTGGTGATATTTAAACCACCCGAGTAAAAAAACTTGATCTCGCGCAATATCTAATCATATCCAATTTGATTATGCTTAAGATCTACTGTAATATCTAGCTGATCCAATTAGATCTCAAAATTGGGTGTATCCAATCATATCGTATTAGATCCCATTGTATATATGGGGATAAACTAAGACCAAGTTATATCTCAAAATTGGGAGGTCCAGTGATATCTTTGGGGATAAACCTAGATCTATTTTGATCCGAAAATTGGCGGATCCAGCTATATATTTGCGGATATTTTTAGATCTAATTTGATCCGAAAAATGGCGGATCCAATTAGATCCAGCTATATATTTGGGGATAAACTTAGATCTAATTTGATCTCAATTTTGGCAGATCAAATTAGATCCCGCAATATATTTATGGATAAACGTATATCTAATTTGATCCGAAAAAGTGGCAGATCGAATTAGATCTAGCTATATATTTGGGGATAAACTTAGATCTAATTTGATCCGAAAAATGGCACATCGAATTAGATCCAGCAATATATTTGTGGATAAACTTAGATATAAATTGATCTGAAAAATGGCAGATCAAATTAGATCCAGCAATATATTTGTGGATTAACTTAGATCTAATTTGATACGAAAAATGGCACATCGAATTAGATTCAGCAATATATTTAGGGATAAACTTGGATGTAAATTTATCCGAAAAACGCCAGATCGAATTAGATCCAGCAATATATATGTGGATAAACTTAGATCTAAATTTATCCGAAAAATTCCTAATCGAATTAGATCCAGCAATATATATGGGGATAAACTTGGATCTAAATTTAACCG